>PVLA01000902.1:286300-434447 GCA_004027455.1 Hydrochoerus hydrochaeris | reverse complement strand
CTCTATTCACAGAAATAATTAAGGAAAACTTCCCAAACATAGGTAATGGAAGTGAAGTTCAGATAAATGAGGCATATAGAACTCCAGCCAGCTACAACCAAAACAGATCTACACCCAGATATATAATAATCAGGATCCCAGAAATCCATCACAAGAACAGAATATTAAAAGCAGTCAGAGAAAAGAAACAGATTACCTATAAAGGAAAACTCATCAAAATCACAGCAGACTTCTCTATTCAAACTATCAAATCAAGAAGAGCTTGGAGTGAAATATTCCAAGTCCTGAAAGAAAATAACCTCCAACCCAGATTCATGTACCCTGCAAAACTGTCCCTCAAAATTAATGGAGAGACAAGATATTTCCACAACAAAGAGGAACTGGGGGAGTTTGTGACCACCAATCCAATCCTGCAAAGAATACTGAAGGACATTATAGAAAGAGAGAAGAAAATCATCAGGATTCCAGGAACAATGGCAGAAAGGCCTCAATGAAAGGGGCAGACAGTGGAATGAAGGAGAAAAGTAAACAAATAACAACAGAAAAATAGCATGGCAGAGATAAAACAGAGAAGATTGGTTATATCACTGTTTTATCTTGACTGATTTTATTTGAATCTGATATGCTTGAGAGTGTCAAGTCTGAGAGTAGGGGCAACTACTCTGAAGATAACAGGATTCAATAGGATACCCATTCTGGTTTGATTGTTAACTGCCTCTGAAGTCCTATAATGTCTCCAATGTTTAGATTTTATTAATAATGTAAAGCAATGCTATGTTTATATTATATTTGACGAGAGAGACAAGTTTATTGAAAATAACTAGAGACATCATAGGGACTACCATAGATCACCTAATGTGTTTTTGTATGTTCTTTTCATTTCGTGTTTCTCTAGGAATTTGTATTGCTGACTTGTTTTGATTTATTTCTCCCTCTAATACAGAAAGGCTAGGTATATGTGTAGACTTATACATGTGCAGAACTTCTAAGTAGTTTACAAGAATGGATTATAGTTATTATAAGGGAAAAAAAGGAAAAGAGAATATTCTAAAGGATATAACTGCGTGTATGTTTGAGTGGGTGGAATTAATAACCATGTTGCTAAAGTTTTAGTTGGATGGATGAGCAAAACTGACTGCAGTCTCACTGTTTGGATGTCTACTTTGTGGACTTTAGTTTTGTAACTTGAACAACTGTATCTAAGAGGAAAGTATATAATTATCAACTAGTGATTATTACTTTTTACTATTTTGTTTTGTTTTGTTTTGTTTTTGAGATTTTGTATTGTTTCTACCCTCTTTCCATTTCAAAATTTTTTCTTTAAATAAAACAATTTTTAAGAAAAAAAGCAAGAGGAGGAAAAGAAAGTGCTCTAAGAGAGATAACTGTATGTAACCCTAAGTGTGTAGGATTGATAACCTTGTTACTAAGTTTTTGTTGGATTGTTGAATAGAACTGTTTGCAGCCTCACTGTCTGAATGTCCACTTTGTATGCTTTAATTTTGTAACTAGAACAACTATATCCAAGAAGACAATATGTAATATATCAAATAGTGATTTCTTATTGTTTATTTTTTTGAAATTCTGTATTGTTTCTACCCTTTTTTCTGTTTTGCTTCCCCCCCTCTTTAAATAAATAAATAAATAAATAAATAAATAAATAAAACTGTAGATGTTAAGTATTGTTCCTCAGCAATGGGAAAGAGGCTAATACACAAGGCAGGAGACTTAACTTCCACCTCCTAAGGGAAGAAAGCTCTATATGGATTGTTTAGAATTCTTTTGCAAGGCATATTTGTCCTACCGGCTACATTTTTCACTCATTTATTTAAATCACCATGGATGCATGAGTCACATTTATTTTATTCTTAGTGCTATAAATACAAAACTGTCACCTTACTGCTTACCTTGTCCCATCTCTGACCATTGGGAAATCTTTCAGGCTGGCACACATGGCCTTTTGATCTACCTCACTTTTCATTCCTTATTATTTCCTTACTTTCTAAAGCTACAAGATGCTCCAGGTTTATATTGGGTTTGGGGGGGGGGGTTGTTTGTTTGTTTGTTTGTTTTTCTCCCTAGAGTATTTCATTTCTCCAAGAGGCTCTAAGTTCATTTTACTCAATGATGCTGCCTAGAACCCAAAATCTGGTTGCTTGTTTCTACTGGGTTGTCCAGTCAATGGAGAGAAGTAGAAAATATATTTATATATACTAACCCACTTATACATGCAAAACTGTATAATGTTCCTATCTGCTTCCATCCACCAAAGTAAATGTGAGCTTATAATGATATCTCTCAGGTATAGGGATGAGGGGCTTCCATATAATGAATGGTTCACACCCCAGCCTTCCACAGACTTTTTTTTTAATTTGGTGACAGGTTCTCAGTAAGTCACTAAATTGCTGAGATTAGATTCAAATTTTGAACCTTTCTGCCTCATCCTTCATGAGCACTTGGATTTTTTAAGCGTGTTCCACCACACCCGGCTTTATGGGGGTAGTTTTAAAAGAATTCCAAACACTCAGGGGCTCACCTGGGAAGCCAAGGACTGAAGCTTCCTTACTGATAAACCTGAACAGCTATAGGTGAATAATATGCAAAGAAAGGAAAATGTTCAAACAGAGGTGCTGAGTTGAATCTTTCTACCAGGAAGAGAAAAGAAGAGATGGGAGAGAAGACTGGCTTTGAGCCCAGAATCTCCTGTTACTATCCAGGATCAGGATTGCAAAGGTCTACGTGATTCTAGCACCTAACATGGACTCAGTGGGTCCCTGGGTGGGAGAGATGGCACTGTGCCCCTACACACAAATTCCTGCAATGAACTCTTAATCCCTAGTGTGTGGAGATAGGGCCTTTAAAGAGGCATTTGAGATTACCTATAAAGGTAAGCCCATCAGGATCTCGGCTGACTTCTCCACACAGACCATCAGATCAAGAAGAGCTTGGAGCAAAATATTCCAAGCCCTGAAAGAAAATAACCTCCAGCCCAGATTGATGTACCCTGCAAAACTGTCACTAGAAATTAATGGAGAAACAAGATGCTTCCATGACAAAGAGGAACTGGGCGAGTTTGTGACCACTAAACCAACCTTACTGAGAATACTGAAGGACATTCTAGAGAGAGAGAAAAAAATACCAGGATTTTAGGAACAGTGGCAGAAAGGCCTCAATGAGTGGGGCAGGCAGTACAATGAAAGAGAAAAGTAGACAAACAGGCAGAAAAATAGCATAGCACAAGTAAGGCAGACAAGGATAACTAGAATCTCTACCATGGATGGCCTTGATACATTATATTGTTAATAGTGCACCAGGATTTAAAAACCCACATTACTCACACTACTCTGCTTAGATGTATTATATTCTGTTCCAGTCATTCTACCTGTACTAGATTTGAGGGTACAAACAGTAATCCCGAAAATAACAGGATATAGTACAGTAATCATCCTTAATTTCCTATTAAGTCAATCTAAAGCTCTGTAAAACTTACACTGTTTTACCATAACTGATTGTAATCAAATCTGGTTTGTTAGATCACTGTTTTGTATTGATAGATTTTATTCAAAGCTGTTATGATTGAGAGTATCAAGTCTGAGAGTATAGGCAACTGCACTTAAGATGACAAGATTCACTAGAATATCCACTCTGTTTTGATTATTGCCTGCCTTTTAAGTTTTATACTGTCTACAATGTTTTATTTTTTACTAATATTGTTATGTACTGCTATATTCAATTATACTGCTATATTCATTTATGCCTGATAATATAAGAAATTCTATTGAAGATAATAAGAAACAATACAGCAATCATTGTAGATCACCTTGTACCGTGGTTTTACACGACTCTTAGGTTTCATGTTTTTATAGGAATTTGTTTTGTTTTGTCTTGCTATGTTTTGTTTTTCCCTCTAATACAGAAAGGATAGAAATACATGTAGAGACTCATGTATGCATAGCCATTTGCATTCTCACTGTCCGAATATCTACTTTGTATGCTTTAATTTTGTAACTTGAACAACTATTTCTAAGAGGACAATATGTAATTTATCAACTAGTGATTTCTTATTGTTTATCTTTTTTCTGAAATTCTGTATTATCTTTACCCTTTACATGCTTTTTTTTCTCTTTAAATAAAAATTTTTTTAAAAGAGGCATTTGAGTTAAAATGAGGCATTAGGTGACCCTAATCCAACCCAACTTGTGTCCTGGTGAAACAGGAACACATAGACAGATACCAGGGGTGCCCCTATGAAACAGCAGCCCCTGAAAACCAACCAGAGATGCCCTAAGGAAACTCACCCTGCTAGCACCGTGGTCTTGGACTTCAAGCTTTCCAAAGCTATGAGAAAATAGGATCCTACCAGTTAAGCTTCCCAGTCTGCAGGGCTTCATTGTGGCAGCTACAGCAAACTAGCAGTACAGGAAGAACCTTTTCCCTGGTCTGCAGAAGGTGCCTCAGAAGGTCCTTGCTGGGCACATGCCTGTGGTGTCACCACTGTTTTTTCCTTAGACCAGTCCCCACCTCACTCAGTCCGTACAAGCAACTGACACTTTTGTTTTCCTGGATGCCAAACACTTCAATATCTGTTACCCTGTTTAATTGGTAATGTAAACCTAAGACTCAAGAAGACATTGATTGGTTCTGCCCAAGGTCACCAAGTTAGGCATTTGGGACCCAAGATAGAAGCCCAGGTCCTCTAGTCCAGGTCCAGAGTTCTTCAGCCACATCCCAGGAGCTCCTAGGAACTCATGAAATTAAGAATCGCTCATTTCTTTCCTTTTCAAAGTGAGCTTGGCTCGCTCACAAACACATCAAAGAACTGTTGTATGTGACACAGAGGAAAATATGAGCTAAGTACTAATTAATCATTACTGGACCTTCTAAGTCAACTCTTTCACTGGCCAAAGATTTTTACGAAGGACACATTTAGGAAAGTAGTATTACTCTCTGGATAATGGGCTACTTTGTTCTCTTTAGCTCAGTTTTCCAAGGACATCACTGTCTGGGACTCCTCGTCAATATCTATTTTTAATGGGATATATTTATAATCAGATGTATTTATAACCTCCTGCTCATGGGCACTTGTTTTCTTTCCAAAATCACAGGGGTATTTTAATAGATTGGCTATGGCAGCAGAGAAAGGACTAGAAACAGGTGGGCCCAGTTGTCTGTGGAACCTGAGAATCCTGAGTACTCCTTCCCCTGGGAAGATGGGGTGCTGCACTTTATGAAGAAAGTAACTTTGCAATTCATGAACTAACGGAGATTAGTAGTATAGTTACCTCTCTTGTATACTACTAATCTCTGTTAATTCATGAAAAAGAACAGCTTGTGCTTTCATTGTTCGATTGTTTGATCCTGGTTTTCTTGCCTATACCTTGTAATCTGAATAACTACTTTGGAGATCACAATATGCAATATATTAACCAGTGTTAATCTCCTGTTATATTATTTTGAAACTCTGTATCATCATTTTTATTCTTTTTTCGTTTTTAAATTTTTTTAAAAAAGTAATTCATTACTACTGAGAGAAGGAAGAGGGTGTCGAAGTGATTACAAGATTCAGTCCACACTGAGAGAAAGCTTCCATGGAGATCCCTATGATTTCATTCATAGGGATGACAAATATTTATTGCCTACTGCGTGCTAAGAACGAAGTTCACTGTTCTGAGATAGTGGAAAGTAAATTACTGTATGCAATCAGCGGTGCTAGAAGAATTCTGAAAGTATGTGTAGTATGATTTGTAAACTTCAGAGATGAGGACCGTGAAGTCCAGAGATGGGAAGTAGCTCAGCCAAGGTTCTGGCAGGCAGGGGCCTGGGGTCCACTGCCCCCTGGTCCAGTGGCTCCAGCACACTCTGCTGCAGTCAGGCTTATTAGAATACCGTGTCCAACTCCATTCCACACACTGTGAGAAATGGGTGCACATCTGGAAAGGATCCATAGATTAATAACCCAAATTGACAGGAGATGGAAAGGAGACTTTTAAATTAAGTAGCAAAGATTCCAACTGGACATGAGGAAGCTTTTTTTTTTTTTTTTGGCTGCCAGGGAAAGTGTCAAAATAAGCAAATCAGAGGGAAATGGGCTCAGAAATTCTCAAGAAGACAAGAAATAAGCATCTGTCTTTGATTGCTGGAGGGTCACCTGCCCCCAAACTAGAAGTTGAACAAATATCTCCATTTCCTCCATTTCTACTAGAATTCAGCTAGGATTCTAACCACCTCCAATTGCAGGTTGTCCAGTCAGATTGTGGTGACCTCCTTCACCTGCATGAAGCAATGACCAAGTGTGTGTTACTGGAGACTGTCTCCCATGGTACTGTTTCCTCCCACCCCCCAAAAATGAAAATCAGCCAGCTAGGCTGCTGTGTTCAGAATGAATCTCCACAGCTGTAAGTGTGGCAGACCCTCATATCTCCACTGCAGTCTGGAAAGACGTGCAGATGGCAACAGAGCAAAGTCCTAACCTCTTAGGTCTCTACACCTTCTTGAACACATGCCTCCTCCTGTGCTTCAGCTTAACTGCTCATGTTCAAAGATTTAGTACCTGATGTCAGAAGAGCAAAGTGAACTTAACCAGAAGCCTTAGATACTAACTCCATTTGATTCAATGTCCCCTGGAGCTCACATGAAAACAGGTCCCTATTCCAAGGAGTCACAAAGTTCGGCTCCTTTCACTGGCCCCTAGGTTCATCCTGAACCCCATGTCCTGTTGATGTGACTTACTTTTGAGCCAGGAAAAAGCAGGTAGTTTAAATGTACTGAATTTTCCTTCTCTTACTACCTGCATGTGTTGGGTTTCTGCTTCAGTGTGTGTCAAGCATGAAGAAAAAAGCTGGTGGTTCTCTCTCCTTCCTTCCTACCACATCCACCCCAGTACAGAATGCTTTTTAAATGAAGAATGCATGTGCAGCTATGCACATGTATGTGCACACACAAGTATACAAGTCGCAAGTAGGCTAACATTGCCAGACTGTCAAATTCAATTCTTTAAAAACTACTGAGCCACTTTCAAAAGCATCCAAAAGAGTAACTCTACCCCTTCCGGGTAAACAATGCCACCGGTTACCTCTACAGTTTCAGTGGAAACTCTAGGAAGCCCCAGGTTCTTTGAGGATAGGGATTCTGTCATTGTTCTGGAGTACCTAATACCCAGTTCTATGTCTACACATGACAGTCACTCAATAAATGTCATTCTGAGTTAATGAAAAACACTTTCTTATTCTAGAGATTATCCTTATTTACAAAGAAAGGCTTCTTGCCTCTCTGAAATGTCTTTGATAGCATCTTTCTCCCACAGTGCTTAAGTCACACTCTTACATCTTGGAAAATGAAAACAGAAATTTCCAAAATAATATTAATATGCTATGTGACCAATTAGGGTCAAAGTCAAATTCTTATGCAGCGCTGTTATGCCCCCTTAAGCCTTTCTCCTTATTGTGGTTTTATCATAAGTTAATAGCAGTGTATTAATAGTAAGCTTACGAAGTGCCTGTAGGAAATGGATATAAGGCAGCAATGTAATCACTAACGTGCTGACACTTTCCACATGCTCTTCTGACAGGTGTGAATGTCTATGGTGTCAGGGGACAGCTGAGACCAACTTGGGATCCTTTGCTGCATCTCTATTGCCACTCTAGCAAGTGCTGCAAGGAAACTCTAACATTAAAACTTAGGAATTCCTTATTTCTGGAGTTCCATTTAATATTTTTAGTCCATGGTTGACACAAGTGACTGCACTGGTTACTTTTCTCTCATTCCTGACACAAAATACTCGACACCCAAAGTTAAGGAAGGAAAAATTTATTTTGCTCATAGTGTGTGGAAGTTCCAGTCCATAATCAGCTGGCTCCAAGGCAGGTTGGCATGGCACCAGAGCAACACTTCAAGGCAGCAGAAGACAGCAAAAGCAGCAAGAGCAAAAGAGGGGAGAACAAGCCTCTTTCCCTTCCTTAGAGTGTAAGCAGGCTATGCCCCTTAGGCAGGAATAGCACTCACATCATCTTCCAGCCCCTCTCTTGAGGATGTTTACAAAGTAAAGACCCTGGCCCCTGCTGAATCACTTAAATTTCTGATCTTCTCAAATTGACACAATGGAAAATATCCTAGAGAGGTGAGGGCATGTCCTTTACCCACCCAGGATGGAGAGCTGCCCAGTTACTTAGTTAAGCTTCTAGACTTCTCAAGTTGATACAATGTATCAACCATAACAGTAACTGAAACCACAGAAAGTGAAACCATAGGTAAAGGAGAATCACTGCACTAACTTTCCAAACCAGAATTAGGATGTCTACTGCTTCCTGCCTCTATGTTCCCAACCTCAAAACATAGGCTGCCTCACTTCCATCTCCTCACCTCCAACAATAACTTAGTCACGGCTTAGGACTGTTGGCTGCAGGAGGCAGGAACTCCACTGGAATTATCTGATACAAAAAGGGTTCCTAGGGGGGCTGTATCCTTTCTAAGAAGCTCTCTGCTTCTTTTGAGCAGCACTCAGAGGCAGCTGCTCTGACCTGGACCCACAGCCTCCTCTGCAGTCCTGGGAATGCTGTGGACTCCCACTATTACTAGTCTGTCTGAATCCTGCACTTTTTCTGCTTGTCTTCCCCAACCCCTGCTTAAATCATGATAAACTTTATGAGATCCTAGTAGTTCTGCAGTTGAGTGAACCATGTCTTTCTTTCTGGGACCCAGACTCATGAATCCAACCTGGACTCTTCCTTTCCACAGGTCAAAGTTAATAAACAAAAACACTTCCAGGATATGTTTTTAACCACAACTTCCAGTAAGTGCTTGATAAAGTGTATCATATTTTCAATAAAACTAACCTTAAGCTTCTGTTTTGCTTTTTTTCTCTAAACAAAAAAACTAACCTTAATCTCTTCCAACTACAAGAAGTAAATAATTTTCCCTGAATTCTGAAAGTTTATGTTACAATGCAAAAGATTTTGAGAGACAGAATCTCATCTTAAATTGAATTGTCATTTCTTACTAGATTCGTTGTTCTCAACCTTCACCACCTAATAAAAAGTATTATGCCTGGGTTACTTTAATAGTAATCCCTGGGTCCATCCCTCCCAAATTCTGATTTAATAAGTATGGAGTAGATCCCAGGTACCAGAAGAATTGTACAGTTCCCCAAGTGATTCTAAAGGGCATCTAGGGTTACAAATCAGCACTCTTGGTAGTACCCACCTTTGCCTTTTCAGGGTTGATAAATCTCTGCTTTAATCGTAATGAGGTTTCCAAGGTGAAGAAGAAAGTATATGGATTAGTGGGAGGAAAGATACCTAGGGAAGTGTTTCAAAATATTTTCCCTCTTAACCATTAATTCATTGAATAGACGAAATTGCACTAAAATCATAAAGAAAAGTTTCAAGCTGGGAACTCTGTTTCATAGTCAAGCACAATAATTTTCAACCAGGCTGTACATTTGGCCCAGCTGAGGAGCATTTGAAAATGTGCGTGCTCTGACCTCACCACAGACCAATTCTACCAGAATCCTTGGGGCGGGGCCCTGGAGGCAATAATTTTTCTAAGTGTTTTAGGTAACACTAATATGGCCAGGGCTGAGGCCCATTGGACTAAATGAGGCAATTTTCTAAGTACTTTAACATTTAAGTCATAAATGATTGTCTTATTTTGAAACATTGGGACATTTGGATTTTTCACACAGATATAAATACTTTGTGAAATATGATTAAATAGTATTATTAGTAAGTATGGCTATGAATTTTAATCGAATATGGCAAATACGGTGGGCTGAACAAAAGCAGTAATTTCCAGGGCTGGTTGCTGACAGTCAGTGTGGTCATTTACTTGGTAACTAGATGTCTTGTAGGGTAATGTTGGCACATGTGTCTAGATGCACCTTTGTGGAAGATGGCTCATGGTCCTGGATGCATGGTCCGCTATGAAATGACCTAAGTATAAAATGGTTCTTTAGTAGACATGTATCACCAGAGATTGTTTTGTGGAGACTATTTTCCATTCACAAAGTGAATCGCAGTAGTGTTGAGGATTCAGAGAAGAAACAGAATGCCACCATACTGGGCTAGTAATGGGGAAGCAGCAAAGGCACCCACATTTGACTCGCCTAGCCCCAAACACAATTTCACACTTGTCTGAAGAGCATATGGAAAAGCAATACAGCAGTGACGATGAAATCGCTACTCTCCTTAAAATGAAATCGTTTCTTGAAAGCACTTTATAAACTTACATTCTGAAGCATGCTTTTCATTTATGGCAAAACTAAAATAAAATGAAACGACTCAGTGTGACAATTAAATAAGCGCCAAATAAGAATCTGGTCTTGACACTAACAGCTGCATGACTTGAACAACATATTTTCTCTCTCTGGGTTTCAATTTCTTCACAAGTAAAATTAGTCTGGTTTGACACTTCTCAATGTTGGCTGCTCGGCCGAGTGGATGTCTTTCCCGAGATGTTCTGATCTAATTGGTGTGGAATGGAGCCCAGGCACTGGTATTTCTAAAGCATCCCCCAAGTGATGCCAGGGTGGCATCACGGCACTGGAAGCTCCTTGTGTACTTTCCTTTCAGATACTGCCTGCCTTGGGCTTAGGGGTCATCACTTTAGGACAGACTGAGCTCTCAGAGGAAGTTAGCAGTCAATGATTGACATATCCCAGAAGAACACTCAAGGCAACTACTTTGTCTCATAAAAGGGCCATGATTTCCTTTTTAAAAATCAATATATCCATGAAGCAAAAAATATAAGAGTTTTGAAGTTCTTTTCCTGGGCATGTTGTGCTTCTGACATTTTTTTTTACTGCCCTGAGAGGATGTCCAATAACCTGTCCCATAGTCCATTTTCAGAGCTCCTAAAGAACTACTGGTTTGGATAAAAGGTATTTTTGGATGTTTTCTTTATTCTTCTTCAACCTTTGTCAATACCCTTTAGGAAAGTGGGCCGTTGTCCCCAAGTTTCATAGTTGACCTTGATGGGCCAATTCCTAGCTCAGTTTGGATTTGTTGCCAGATGGCCCAGCCCAAGTCCCAATTCCTATGGGCTTCTAATCCTCCATATACCAGCAAGATAATGTTCCAGAGCTAGAGATCCTGCCATCATTTCATGTCAGGAGAACTAGGACCACCCTGGCCAGGAAGCCACACTGGAAGCACACACATAGAAAGCTCCAGCATTTCATTTCACTGTCCCTGACTGCAGCTATGGAGAGAAAATCAAAGAGAGGTTAAAAAAAAAAAAAAACCCTAGGAGTCCTAAGTCAAGGCCAGTTCCAAACAACCAGCAGTTAGATAAAAGTTATGAACCAAATCAAACTTCCGGACACTATAATACACGACAAAATTAAAGCCAGAATAAACAAAGTTAGGTTTCAACACTGTTCAGTAAACCTCCAAGTTTACTGACTGAATTGCCTAGTTACTTGTTCCAACCTGCTCTTCTCTTTGGTTAAGGGGCATAGCTGCTCTAAATTAAACCTTACAAACAACTGCTTCCCCACCTGAAGGTTGAAAATGGCAATCCAAAACTCCATCTGGAAAAAAGTCTGAGGCTGAAGAGGTTAAATTGGTTTAATGGGGTAAATTTGTGATTGCCTAGAGAACTATTTTTAAATTGTTCCAGCTTCATAAAACTTCTGTCTCCACCAAGGTTTTCTCAGTGTGCAAAAGCATTAGGAGAGCCTCCCTGACCTTTATATGGCACTTACCAGAGCATCTGCCTAACCGTTCCTCAGCATTCTCAAGATAAATAATATTTAGTAAGAACTTCTCTTGAGTTTTGATGTTATTCATCATTACATTGGCCTAGATCCTTTACATCAGAAGTTAGAAACAAGGTAAGATATAAACGAAGTGCCAGGGGAAAGGACAGGGACTGGTTTAACACATTCCCGCCAGCTTGAACCACTGATTGTCCCATCAGGCAGCTTGTATAACTGCTGGGACAAACAAATCTGATCACTTTTTCTTTGCTAATGAGATGAATAAAAAGCAGCCAGGTGAGACTATCATGCATGTACCACTGGTGGTCCAAGCAGCCCAGCATCAAGACACACAAATTACAACCTTGTCATGAACGTATTAAATATGTCCCACCAAGCCGGTCAGCCAGGTTCCCTGCTCAGTGACAACTATGCCAACCATCACTCACTATATCCTTATCATGATTCACCCCCTCCAGGCCCTGGGAAAAAGTCCAAGTGATTTCCAGCCCTATAGACCGTGAGTGAAAACCTAGTTATTGCTATGCCTATTCCATGCTGGTTACTCAGATGCGGAATGTCTCCAAGAACTCTGAGGCTGGGGATGAATAACCAGATGACACTGGCTCTTGCACACTACAGACACCAAAAGTGTTGGATGCCTGAAGACCTCATGTGCTCTCTGTACCATAAGTCACTCTCTAAGAAGAGCAGGGTATTTGGTGTAAGACTAACATTAGTTCAGCTCCTGTTGTAGTCAGGGGTTACAAGGAGAACAAGATAATACAGGACACATAATTTATAGTATTATTGTATGATAGTCATGCAGAGTCAAATACAAGTAGTGCAGGAAATCTGTCCACACACTAAAGACCTAGAAAATTGAGTCAAGGGTCTGGATCCCATGGCATTAATCTGCATGAGTTCAGCTGAAAACTTAGAGCCCGTGATTATGCTTCCCATGAGTCTAACTGGAGGCCTAGAGCCCATGACAATGACTCACGCAAGTCTATTTCATGGATCTGCACTGGAAAGGCCCAAAGATCAGTGGTGGAAGCTAGAAAGTCTATGTTAACAGGATGAAGGATCTGTAGCAGTAGGTTAGGGTTCTGCACTGGAGCCAAGAAGTGACACTCAAAATAACTTTTCCCCTTGAAAAGTACCACAGACATCCTCAGCGACAATGAGGTCCTCAGCTTGCCTGACAATGTGAACAGCCAAGCTCATATCAGGAAGCCAGCATGAAAAGCTTCTGGAGATTAAACAGAGCACATTTTCCCCTCTGGAGCCAGGAAGCAATGCTCAAAGCAAGGACCAAAGCTCCCCAAAAGTGAACCACAGCCATTTTCAGTGACAAGATTCCAAGCTGCTCTGATGATAACAGCCAATTTCATATCATTTCACATCAGGGAAGCCAGCATGACAAGCTCCTCAAGGAGAACCAACAGGTCCAAAAGAAACAACGGCTCCAAATAACAACAATGCTTAGGAAAATCCACAAGGCTACTCTGCCATTCTAGGTCTCCTTTTTATGCTGGCAATGTTTCTTGGGTGGGCCATCTATACTCAGCACCACGCTGATTCAGTTCAGCTGCTGTTTAAGTTGACCACCAGTTTATAGTCCAACACAGCTCCCAAGTCCTTTCTTCCCTCATCACAGGAAGATCTTGGGCCTCAGTTTCCTCCTCTGTAAGATGGAGAAAGTTAACATCTTTACAGGAGTACCATGGAGACTGAGGTGATGCAAATGTGGAAATGTAGAAGGGTCTGAAGAAAGCAGCTTTAAGTTATCCTTCATGGTTACCTAGAATGACAAAGCAGTAACCGGATCTATCTTTATTAGGAGATGTTTTCTCAGAGCTGTATTTTGTGGATTGGCTTAATTTTTCAGTGAGTGCTTTTAGCACTTCAGATTGCAAAGCAGGGTGTGCAGTAAAAAGCGCTGGCACCAGCTACAGCTCACATGGAGATTGCCTGGGAAACCAGGAGGAGACTCAGCCCTGAATGGCTCTTAAGCTTGATTCATACTAACTAGGGCAAGGCCAGGGTGGCTCCATTAAACCTCCTAAGGATATTCTAAAAGAAAAACCACTTCATGACTTGCAGATACAAGCTTAAAGTGACACTAAGGGCTAAGGAGATATTGGGCAGAACAGTGTTTTTTAGAGGTTGCTGCTGCAGTTAGGTTGAATTTGTGACTGTCACATCGACTCAGCCTATGAGAGCATCCAACATGCTGGAATGGATTGAGAAAGGCTGCACTCGAGTGTTTTAAGGGGTTTTTTCCTATTACAACATGACAAGAATTGTCCTTTACTATTGAAATATTTGTACGAAATCCAATGCAAAGAGAAAACAGTGGAATTCATTGTCTAATTTTGGTCCTAAGAATAAGCTTAGGATAAAGTATATTATTAGGTAATATATCTGATCCTTGTAGGCTGTCTCTACTTATGCAGAATAAAGATGAACTCCAGTTCCTGCAAATTAACACTTATTTTCCTTATTTTAGGATTGGGATGACAGAGCATCTTTCTTTAAATGACTAAGATGAGGATGAAATGAGACGAGGATTGCAAAACATTCAGCAGAGCACTCGGCATAATGTAAATGCTCCCAATCAAGGGGAAGAGTTGTCATTGTAGCTTCATTGCTGCTGTGTGTAGTCATTTAACAGACTCTGCACCACACCTGCACAGGACACAGTAGCTTCCAAAAAACATACCACCAGAGGTCCAGTGTTCATCATACTCCATGCTCAAAGAGTCCATGGCAGGGTGGACATGCAAACATGTTCTCATACAAAGTGGTGATGTCTTTGTCTAAGACCTGAACAAAATGCTACGGGCAGGCACCCAGTGGGAACTAAAAGCGACTTTACCAAGAAGGTAGTTTTTGTGGGCTTTAAGGAATGAGTAGATCTTTGTTTCACAAAGGGGAAGGGCTTGCAAAACAGAAAATAGCATTGTAGAAGCTTGAGTCAGTGAAAAGGCATAATGGGGAATCAACAGATTTAGGCAGGGAAATGATCTGGGCTGATTTATCTTTCTATGAAGGGAAATCTGACATCCACAGAGGGTGATGGAGACCAGAGTTTAGAAACACAGAAGGAGGGAGCTCAGAAGCAGAGCAGAAAAAAGCCCTCCCTGCTAAGTGGGGAGTATGCAAACTAGACCTGTGCAATGGCTGTTCTCAGATCTGGTCATCTGCCACCAGGGCCTCGGGTCCACCTGGAAGGCAGAACGCTTGTAGCAGGAGAGACAGGACTTCAGTTTGCTCCTCGGTGCAGAGACTAAGCTGAAAAGAGCTCCTGTGCCAGAAATCAGAAATTGCCTTTTCAGCAGTAAGAAATAGCCTTGATCATTCCAGAAAGGGGATATTTTGACAGGTAAGAATTGAAGGTGGTATGTGAGGTCTCTCAGGTTATGTGTTCAACACTACTTTCAAGTTTATCACCTTAACCGTGTATTTTGTTGTCACCTCTAAACCATGCTTAGCAAATTACATTTGGAAGATGAGTTTCAGGAAAGGAACTCTGCTCCATATAATGATCAGGATGACCAACTGGCCTATTGTGTCTGAGAACTTTAGTGCTGAAAGTTCATCATCCTGCAAAACCCTACCTACATCCTGAGCCAACCAGAATGGTTAGTCACTCCAAAAACCTATTGTAAAATATTGCAAAAAAGATTATAATCCAGCATTGATGAAATTCAGTAAAAAATCAATAGGATTTATACTGGGGGAATTTCTCCTATGCAATTTTAGATGAGAACTCAAATCATGCATATTTCCTCCAATAAAAGTTCAATGTATTGATTTATGAAAGATAAGAGGCAAGAAATTAATAACAATAGTAACAAGCAACATGTTAGGCATGTACTCCATGCTCGGCACTATTCTAAGAGCTTCACATAGATTAAGTCATTTAATCCCCACAACGGCCTTTATAAATCACTTAATCTTCACAAAATCCTTGTAATTATCCATGTTTTATACATGAAAGATGGAGGCCAGAGATTATATACATAAGAAATGTACATGGTAGAATTTGGATTTGAATCCATACTGCTTAGGTCCAAATTCCATGCTTTCACATTTCCAGTGTAGGACAGGTGATAACTCTGTATACTGAGTTTCCATTGTATGTCAATCATTGTGCTAAGTGTGCATTTCAAAAAGTATCTCATGAAATGGTAGCAACTGTCTGTGACTAGTAGGCACTCATTCTTTCAAGAATTATAAAATATTTTTATAGGTGAAGAAGAATGAAGGATTTAGACTAAATTACTAATAGTGAAAAGGAAAATGAAATGCAGAACAGGGTAAGCACTTGAATAGGGAGAATGATGAAAAAGAAATAGTCCAGGATAACTCTCAAATTTTTTATTAGCTGACACACTGAATGTATGATAGGCCACTGATCAAAACCAAGACTACAAGAAAATCTAGTCTGAGAGGTATTGTAATCTGAATTTTGTGTCTCCATAAAATGTATATGTTGAAATATTAACCTGCCATGGGACAATATTTGGACAAGGTGCCTTTGGTAGATGATTAGGTTATGGGGTGGGGGATTCATAAATGGCACTGATTTCTTGGATAAGACAAACGGGAGAGTTTCTCACCTCTTCCCCAGGTAAAGACACAGAGATAAGACATCTGTTAATGAACCAGGAAGTGGGTTCTGACCAGACACCAAATCTGTCAGCATTTTAACCCAGGACTTCCAGCCTGTAGACAATGAGAAAAAAAAAAATCTGTTGTTTATTAGCTACCAAACCACTGTGATTTGTTATAGCAGCCTGAAGGAACTTAGACAAGAATGAAGATGATGAATTCTTATTTGGATATATTAAGTTTCAACTCCCAAGAAGTACGGGTATTGGTAGAGAAAGCCAGAAAGCCCTAGAAACTCATACCTAGACCTTAGTGACAATGATTGGGAGCCAGTAATCTCAACATGACGATGATGAGGGGAAAAGGTGCACATGAGAATATCCACAGGAGAGAAGATGACACGTGATGGAGCCCTGTGGGATGCAACATTTCAGGGAAGAGCAGAAGAGGCTAGCTTGCCAAGGAAGCTGTGATGACACAAAGAGGAGGAGGAAGAGAACCAGGAAACAACTGGTTGCCTAGAAACCAAAGGAGAGTAGGTGATGGTCAACAGACCCCATGCTGCAAAGAAGACAAACAGGAAGAGGCCTGTGATTATATCATCAGAACCAAGCCCAGTTAGGGACCGATGGCCCCAGGTCAGAACGTGAAATAGCAGCAGGTCAGCCCATTCCCAACCATAGTCTCCTTGTATTCTGTGAACAAGGAATAAAGTCAATAACAAAGCCCAGGGTAAGGACAAGTCTGTCTCTGGAAAACTAAAGGGGAAAGGACAGGCAGATAGGCCACTGCTGGTTACACATTTATTTCTAAGCTCTCCTTCAAGCAAAAGCTCAGCTCTAAGACATAGAAACAAAACACAAAGCAAAAGTAAACACTGAAAGGCAAAACAGAAGGTTTAAAAAAAAAAAAAAGCTAAAAAGCTTTTCCTTCTGTAGCAAGAGAAAAAGAATTCTGCCCAAATGAAATTTCCGTGCAGGTTTATAGCTGCTATTTATGACTGCCTGACCTCTGACCCCAGGCTGGAGAATGACTGGGTCTTATTAAACGTCAGCAGAGCATGAGTGAAGTGCGGGACAAGCTTTCCGAGGGTCTTGTTTCATTTCCAAACCTAAATAGCTCACGACTGACCTTGAAACTATGGAAGATATTTTTCCCTTCAAGATGATAGAGAAAAGACAAAGTCGTGACAGGGTTCTGAATGGGAACCATCACATTTCATGTGAAGCAGCTCTGTTTTTAATACACCCTCGGGAGAATACATAGAAAGCTCTGAGCTGAGCTACGGAAAGATACGTGAATGCAAATCTGACCCTCATTCAACTCTGGCGACTCAGCTCAGGAAGAAAACATGCTATCTGAAGTCAGATGTTTGACCTTTTTATGTGAGTTGCCCATTATTTATCTCCACACCATTTAAGTGATATCACTGAGGTTGTGTCTTATGCTCTGAAGCCAGGCTCTGCATCCAAGTCTGTGTGATCATCCAAGCATTACAAGGTCACCCCGCTAGTCTACCACACTTCATTTTTCATATAGCAAAAGGATCAAGCAGAGCATTCCTGAGGGGGGGACACCCTGCCCTGGCCTCCCCCAAACCACCTCTTTCAATCTGATAAGCCTCCATCATAAATTATGCCACAACTGGGGGCTTCAACCTGTTGCCATCAGCTTGCTTTTCTCTTGGCCAGATACCAGCTCGGTCTCCTGAGATAAATCCATTTTTTTCAGGGTCCCAAAGGATTCCAAAGGGCTGGCAAAAGAATGAGAGATGTCCTTCCGCTCCCAGCCTGGAGCTGACATCTCTTTCTGGCTGCATTCCTTTCTCACCAGCAATTCTGCCACAGAGTGATGTGGTATATTCCAGTGCTTCACTTCCCATCCCCCACTCCCTCTTCCCAGCTGTTGTCAAAGCAACAGGCTCCTTCACTGGGAGGTTCAGTGAGGAGACGCAGGAGGGATAGGAGAGCAGGAAGATGTGCAAGGTATGAAAAATGCTTGGTCCTAAGAACACATGGCTGGGTCACTGTGCTGACCACCACAGCACACACGCACTCAAGCTCTGGCTGCTGGACCCAGGACCAATATGCACAATCCTTTCTCTGTGACCTCAGAAGATTCTCAGGCCTAGAGCACAAGAAAGAGAGAAAAGCACAAGGATCTGGGGCTGATCTCCAGGACACCCATTATAACGTGCCTGTCCACAGTGGACAAACTGACTCCCAGTACCTTGCCTCAGCCTGCTGTAGTTATATCCTCTCATTTTTTTCATTGACCCCACTAAGAATAGGAAAAGAGGCTCCCTATACCCCTTAGCTACTAAGACAAAGCATGGAAACTCTGAACCCCTGAGCTTAACTCAAGTGCTTTTCAATTCCAACCATTTTTCCCCAAATAAATCACTTTTTCTGGTCATGTCAGCAACTACTTGTGCATGATTGAATGAATCAACCATACAGATGAGCCAGCTTGGCTGTTGAGGCTGCCAAAAGAAAACCCCCAATTGATCTGATGGTTTTTATCTTATTGACAATAGTTTAATTGAATCAAGCTGCATCTCATCTTGGGAAAGTTTCAAACCTTTCAAAAAAAAGAATCACAATGTCACCTACCTCAACTGGAAACTGGGTTCTGAAGTTGCGTTGCTGAGCATGTCTGGAGCAATTCTGGGAAAAATGATTCATTGAACCGTTGCAACAGTGATTCCCAAACCTAGGTAGAAGCTTATGAATTCAAACAACCATCAGGTTCTGTCTGGACTCTGCCCAAAGGTATAATTTTAGAAAATCCATGAGGCTACAATTTCTTTTAAAATGTTTTAGATTAATTGTCAATTATATTATTCTGAGATTGATTGTGTGAATTTTATAATAACCTCATGCTGTCTTAGATACCTTGGGTTTCCTCCTCTAAAACCCCAAAGAATCAACTCTCTGTAGGTTAAAACCTAGTCTTAAGGAATGTATGAAGTAGAGCTAAATTTTTCATAATCTATGCAGGGCAACACATGATACATGCAGACTGTACTTTGAACATCTCCTAAGTTCTGACCCTGCCCCATAACTCACAGAAGCCTGATATACAGAGAGATTCATGAGGTTCTTACATAAAGGCAGCCTAGAGAGAAATCCCATCTTCTTCTATTGTAACAGTCTTCTAATAAGAATGGTTAACTTAAGCTTATTAAGCTTCTACTAGAAACTACTGTTAATGCACTCACTAATTTGACCCTAACAACAACATTCTGAAGATGGTGCTATAATTATCTCCATTTTACCAATTAGGAAGCTGAAGTATAGAGGTACCAAGCAACTTTCCCAGAGTCCCAGTGTTGTATTCAGGGTTTGCAAAGGAATAGATTTAATACAGGATACATAATTTACAAGATTAACTCATAATATTCACCCATAATGTCAAATGCAGAAGAGTGCAAGTGATCTGTTCACACACTAGAGACCCAGAGAATCTAGCTGGAACCTGGATGCCGCAGCAATGTCCTGCATGAGGCCAGGCAATGTCCTAGAGCCCACGGCAATGTCCTCCATGGGTCCTTCTGGAGGCCTAGAACCCACGACAATATCTCATGCAAGTCTGTATCAAGAATCTGCACTGGGAAGGCCCAAAGGTCAGTAGTGAAAGCTAGCAAGGCTGTACCAGCGGGTTGAAGGGTCTGTGTCAGCAGGCTGAGGGATCTGCACTGGGTCCAGGAAGTTACACTCAAGATAAAGGCCAGAGCTCCCCCAAAGAGAAACACAGCCATCCTCAGCGGCAGTGAGAACCCGAGACCCTCTGACAGTGAGAACAGCTGAGCTCTCATCAGGAAAGCCAGCGTGACAAATGTCTCCAGGAGAATCCACAGCACCACCTTCCCCTCTACTTCTCCTTTTATGCTGTTGGCAACAAGCCTCAGGTGGGCCTTCCACACCCAGCAACATGTTGCTTCAGTTCAACTGGGTGTTACAAATTCACCACACACAGATAAATAAGTATAAATGAAGTCTGGATGCAGAAGTTATCTCTTAACCTCTGTACCCCAATGTCTCTCAGACCTGAGCATGAGGATTTAATCTGTAGTATCTCATAAGACCCATCTTACTCAGAATCCTCCCAAGTTTCTGATTCAGTGGCTCTGGGAGGGACCTGAGGATTCACACTTCTAGCACATTCCCAGGTGATACTGATGCTGCAGGACCACATCAAGAACCACTGCTCCCTGCTATTCTGCCTCTGGAGAACTTGTTCTTTCCCACCCACTTCTCCAACCCAGAAAAAAAGCTCAAGGAAGACAGTAGTAATATACTGAGTATCTCATAAGATCAATCAGCCAGCCAGTTTTCAGGAAGCCTCAACAATTTCTCAGCCGGTGCTGTCTTAAGCAAAAATTTTAGGTTACTTTTTATGTAGCAATAGAAAGCAAATGTGTGGGTATTTCACATGCTAATTATAAATTGTATCATTCATTTCAGATACTTCTGATAGTTTAAAAAATTTAATAAAAATCTTTTTACCAATTATTTAAATAAATTACTCTACCAGGGAGCTATATACCCTAATACTAAAGATTCTAACTGAAACACAAGAAAGGAGTTCTCTTTTTGAAGGAAGTAAATATAGTCTTTCTTTTTCTCTAAACATTATTGAAAGTAAAGGTTTAAGGACATGACTAGTTTTTAATTTGTTTGAAATTGTAGTATTTTAATATAACTTGCCTCATTCCATGTAATAGTTCCCATTTGATGGGATATATATGGGGAAGACTGTGTGTGCATATTTGTATAAAATATACATTCACAGTTCTGTATGTAGTGTTTACATATTAAAGCAGATTTAAGGTTTGTGTCTAAATGAAAAAAAACTTTTTCATGTTTTATTGTACTGACATGAGTTTGTTTCTTACTTTAACCAATTGCTATATTATTTGTATGAGATTAGGGTCTGCTATCCATCCCTCACCAATGTTATCTAAAAACTGGTCTATTAGATATTTGCACATATTTTATGACGATGTCTAGTATGTTAATTGGGTTATGAATTAATAAGTTATTTATGTTGATTTTAAAAGCCACAGGATCTCATCAGAAGAATTTATCACATCAAAAGAATCTATTTCCCTCCCATGAATTTAGCAAAACGTTTTTAAGCTGCCAGGAAGGTATGGGTTGCATAGGTGATCTATGGATATTTATGCACTTGTAAAATAGATCAAAAGGCTTCATAATTACTATTCTTGTATAGCAGAACTTAGACAAAACTCTAAAACCAAGTAATTATTTCTCACCACAGGGAAGGTATGAATAAGAGGCATAGTCAAAAGAAAATCATTCCGTGTAGACTGGTGATTCATCTCCAGAGACTACATTCTCCATTCTTAAGGCTCCATAATTTAAGTGCAGCTGTGCACCCTGAGAGCATCTGACACAGCAACATCTGGGATTCAGTGGGAAAAACATATTCCAAACTCAAATAGGAATCCTGCTTAGAGGGTTGCCATCTTGAATTACATTTTCCTCAAATTACACAAACAATCAAAAGCTGGCAATATTTGCAAAAGTCTTACTTATGATTTATCTTCTTCAAGATAAAAAAAAATTTTTTGAAGCAGTGTCTTGCTGTATAGATTACACTGGCCTTGAATTCACTTATGTAGCCCAGGCTGGCCTCAAACTCACAGCAGTCCTCCTGCCTCAGACTCCTGAGTGCTGGGATTACGGGCATGTGCCACCACACCTGGGAAGAAAAAAATTAAACCCACCAATTGCTGACTGAAAAATGAAAGACATAAATATCTAATCAAAACTGCTACCTAGTAGCAAAAGAAAAATAGGGCCTTCCAGAGCGAATGTCTCAAATATTCCAGCATGTTTCAATCCATGTACTCCTAGGGTTCCTTATTATCTTTTGAGAATCTGTTTTTCATCCCTCCACCTCCAGGAAGCCTTCCTGGTTCCCACACTGTGTGATAACCCCTTCTTTTCTGCTCCCCCTCCAAACAATATGTATTTTAAAGACTGTTTAACTAATTCCTGTTTAACTAATTTTAAGTCTTTGAGGTCTAGCCCTGAGCCTAGCTCATAATAGAAACAAATGCTGTGCATTGACCTCAGGTTTGCATTTGACTTACAATTTTCACATGATAACACCTTGCTCTTCTTAATATCTTGCTTCTCTGACAATGCCTTTTCATATATCTTCTCTGCGATCTCCCATTTCAGCTTTCATTCTCAACATATAGGTCTTAACTTTGGATCAACAGTAGAAAAAAATAGCACATAATCTAACATTCTTGCCTAGTTTTTGAGGATATCACAACCCAAAACACTAGCATGTAACATTATACTCAATAACGGGGCTACAAGCAAAACCTGAAGAATAACAAGTATTGCTGGGTATTATGGTTTGTGTCTAGATGTCCCCTGCAAAACCTCATGGGGTCAAAGGTGGGACTTTTCTGGAGAAGCCAGATCTAGGGTAGGTGATGATGAGATGAAGGACATGATGCTAGGATAAAGGGTGTGTTTGCTATGCATCCTAAATCCTAAGGGTAGGTAACCTGGATAAAATAGTACTGTCACTTGTCATTTATTGCTTATTGCTGCTGCTGCTGCTTGTCTTCTGAGATGCCCCTCTGCCATGGCACCCTGCCTTGGAGCCAACCAACTATGAACTGAAGCCTCTACATACTGTGAGCCAAATAAACCTTTCCTCCTTTAACTTTGGATGTCAGGTACTTTATCTCAGCAGCAAGGAAGGTAACTGAGACAATGGGGATGTGGAAAAACTGGAACTCTCAGATATGGCTGGTGGGAAACAGTGCAGCCACTGGAAAATAGTTTGGCACTTCCTCACAAAGTTAAACATACAGCACCATATGAGCCAACAATTCCACTACTAGATACATACTCAAGAGAACTGAAAACAGATTCAAACAAAGACATACATAAGAGTTCACAGCCGTGCTACTTACTAGAGCCAAAAGGTAGAAACAATCCAAATGTCCACCATATAAAAACGGATAAACAAAACATTATATCTCTATACAAAAAACAATGCTGAGATTCTATCTTACTCCAGAAAAAGTGGCTATCATCAAGAAATCAAATAACAACAAATGCCGGCAAGGCTGCAGGGGGAAGGGGAAGCAAAGGAATAAATCTACATTGTTAGTGGGAAAGTAAACTAGTGAAACAACTATAGAAATCAGTATGGAGATTCCTCAAAAAGCTAAAACTAAAAATTTCATTTGACCCAGATCTTTCTCATCTAGGTACAGTATCTTTCTGAAAAGGTCAAAGACATTATACCAAAGTGATGAATGAATGTGCATATTTATAGCAGCACAACTCACAACTAAGTCTTGGAAAAGACCTATATGTCTATCAACAGATGGATAGATGAATAAAATGTAGTATTTACACACAATGGAGTACTACTCTGCCATAAATGATAAGTTTGAGTCATTTGTGGGGAAATGGATATACCTCGAGACTATAATGTTAAGTGGAATAAACTAGACATAGAAACTTAAACACCATATGGTTTCTCTTACATGACAAATCCAAAGTATAAATAAATTAAAGAGCAAAATGACAGCAGATAATAGGAAATGGAAGATAGATCTTTAGCAAAGGGGAAGGAGATCAAGATATGGAAGGAGGAGCGGGGAGGAGAAAGAAATGAAAAAAGAATTAATATGTATTACGTACTTGTACTAACTCCTCATCCAGAATATTATCGTTATAAACATACACTGATAATTTTTTCAATTTTAAGAAGGAATGAAGTCATTGAAAGTGGTATGCTAAATGAAAGAATCCAGTTATAAAAGATCACATATATAATATTATTCCAATCATATAGAATGTTCAGAATAGGCAAATCTACAGACAAATGGTCAATAATTGGTAGCCCAGGGGTTGGGGGTTTAGCTCAGCAGCGTAAGTGCCTGCTTGGCAAACATGAGGTCTTGAGTTCGATCCCCAGCACGCGCACACACACACACACACACACACACACACAAATTGGTAGCCCAGGTCGGGGAGGATAAATGAGTAGGTAAAGATTAAAGGACAAGGAACTTCTCTTTGTGGTGATTAAAATAGTCTAAATGTGGCTGGTGATGATTGCTGATACCTATGACCATAGATGGTGGGAGATTTGTAGATAACGTGAGTTATATCTCGATACAGTTTAAGAAAAAAACCCAACCATGTAGCAAAGGGGACTCACTGAGGTGCTAGAATATTTCTGTATGCAAACAACACAGGACCACTGTTTGTGGTACTAGTTACAAGACTCTAAGCATGTGTTAAAATCTATAAAACTTTATACATATCAAAAGGGAATTTCAGAGGCCAGGGGTTTAGCTCAGTTGCATAAGTGCTGCCCTGCAAGCACAAGGTCATGAGTTCAATCTCTGGTACAGAAAAAAAAAAAAAAATTCACTGTATGTTTAAAAAGTTAAAAACGTGCCATGTGCAAACCTAGTTGGAATTATAAGCTGGGATCTATAGTCAACTTCAATTAAGACCAATCCTCCTAATTAAAAATTGCTGTATATATACAAAGAGAACAGATTCCAAGAGCTAAACCCAAGCTTAATTCCTTGGTTGAAATCTGCAGCTGAAATCCAGATAGATATGAAATCACTCCAGAGAAATTAACACCCAAGCAATTCTGTCTGTACATCACACCTAAACCAGAGTTGTGACCAAGAATTGTTTTGAATTCTCCATTTCACACCGCTCTGATGCTGAACTTGGCCTACCTCTACAGGAGAAATCAGCATAGGTGAAAAGACTTTATGAAAACCTCGAAGGGCAAGCCTGAAATAGATGCCCCAAGACAACGTTTCATATTTATAACTCGCTTTTTGTCAGGAGTGAGGAAAGAGGGTTTTAGCAGGAGCAAGTACAGAATGGTGGCCAAGAAGGAGGGAGACAGGTGCTCTGGTGTCCCAGGGCCCAGGTGAAAAACAGAAGACTTGAGAGACACCTGCTATCAAAAATCTGAAATTTTCTCAAACTGAAGACAGCTCTAAAACAAAAAGTAGGAACAAAAAAAATTTGGATTTGGGGAGTCCTGGCTATGAATGGTCTGAGAAGCCACTCAAGAACCCAGAGAATTGTAAGGCTGTCAGAAACCACATGTAAACAAAATGACTTTGTAGATTTCTCTGTGATTAAGATCTTGATACAAGATAGTGTTCAGTGCCCAAGGTTAGTGCGGGTTCAAGGGGGAAGGGCTTCCTATTTAGCAGGTGGCGTTTTCCTATGGTAGGTCAAAAGACACTACCAAAAAAGGAGGAAAATTTAGACCCTCTTTGCTAAGATCAGTGCATATGTTCAAGTTACAGTTTCTTCAGAAAACTTCTGTAAAAGGGATACCTACCCCCCATTTCCTTCTATCTTCCTGATTCCACTGTAGAACCATCTTTAACCATCTGCCACTTCTACGCCTAAAACTTCTAATACTCTGCTCATCTCGCCTCCAAGAATAAAGCCTTAAGTGTATTTGCTGCCAAACAGCCTTTTCTGCAGCCACACGTTCTCCCGTGGGTAATGCATACACATACCCGAATCTATCCTACACGCCTTCATTCTGAAGGCTGGTTTGAAAGATCTGATTCCCAGAAGTCTTTTTTAATATGAATCTTGTGAAATTTTCATGTGACTTTCTGTATGTCACTCAAAATTTTCTTGGGTCTGACTGTAATATCTTCCCAGCAAAGGGGACAAAATGAGGATGTCTGAACAAAAATGTTTAAAGATCTTTCAACTTAACTGACAGAGAGTGAGCTTAAGGCCACACCAGGAAATCAGCCCCATTATGCAGTCCTTGTATAATGTGCGCACTCATGTTGGGTGTGGGTCCTTGTTGTGAGATCATGCTCCTTCCCTACACTGATTTAAAGAGTCTTCTGCTGATGGGATGCATAGCATCGTCCCATTGACACTACACACTAACTCTCTTATAACTTCTTACACGATCTTACACACTTCACTCAGTATCTCTGGCTTCCATATTCTTACCTCTAAAATATAAAGGGACAGGTAGAACAGAAAGAATTACACCAGGATATCATTAATATTTCTTCCAGTTCTAACATCCTGTGAATTTTTCCCTGGTGCTACAAAAGCCTCAAGTCCCAATCACAAAATCACCGAAGTCCTTACTGTCCCAGGCTTTAGCTCCATCCTTTGTGGTTCACTAGACATGATGTTTGTTTGTTTGTTTTTTCATTTGCAGTGTTGAGGGTCATATTCCAGCCCCTCATGCATGCTAGGCAAGTGCCTTCCCACTGAGCTACATGAACTGTATGGTATGGATGGCGGGAACATACGAGATTCCATAGCATTCAGAGACCTTAAGTTTCATAAGAACAGACACAACCTGAATCAATGGGGATTATGCATAGCACATATAATGGAAAGCCCAAAATAACAGGCTAAAACACAAATGATTCTCCTACAAAAAAGGGGGGAGTCTGGAGGAAGGAAATCTATGATTAATATGAAATCAACAGGAACTAAGACTTCCTCTAACCTTTTTCCCTCTTTCCTCAGTGCATGGCTTCCACAGTTATGGTCCAGTTATGATCATGGAAACTGTACGACATTTCAGGTACCAGGAAAGAGAAAGAGGACAGGGCAAAATAGGTAGACTTCCTGGCTGAACTAGCTTCCTTTGAGGATCCTTCCTGGAGTTCCATGCACAAGTTGCATTGGGCACATTGCTGCCTTCTGTTACTGGGAATAAAAGAGGGAATGCATGCAGGGCAGACAACCTTCTGTTGTCTTGATATTATTGGCAGCAGGCAGATGATCTGATCCAGAAGTTGCTTTGCTTTTTTATTGTATCAGCAGGCATCCTCTGGTCTGGTCCTCAATACAGAGACTAGGCAAAGACACATGGGGTTTTTTTTCTAGCTTTTACAAATTAGGAATTGGTCAAAAACATTAATATTTTCCCTTGTAAGCCAGAACAGCCTATGAAAATGACAAGAAGTGATTTCAATTTTCTAAACCACCATGGGTTCTCAGTTTGATTAGAGATGAAGGCTCACTGTGTCATTCTCTGTCGCCAGACTCACCTCAGGCTTCTCCCACCCACACAGCCACAAAAGCCAATGGAAAGTAGTTGTGTATGAATGAGTTCAGGGCCACAGGCAGGTACTTGATATGCCCTGTGTTACCAACCCATTCTCGCCTAAGGAGTGGCCCATGTACATCTAAAGAAAGAAAATTAGAATCTAAAAAAAAGTTAGATTCATGGGCTAGCTCATCTTGTACCATGCCTGAACTTATAAAAAAATTCTTGTCCCATAAGGCAAGAAAAATGAGGTGCAAAGTGAGAGAAGTCTAATTCTGAACACAGAGGTAGGACTAAAATTAGGGTCAAAACCTCAGTTCACTGCTCAAATTAACACAACCCAAACTATTTTTAAAAATCTACTACTGAGAACCAAACTTTTGAAATTCAGAAGCAACTTGGATCACTTCCACACAGATTTACCTTTCCAGGTAAGAATTCTCGATTTCATTTTTTCCAGCCTATGTCTCTCCCAGTCTCTATGAAGTCATCAGTGTAATCTAATCATTATGAATTGAAAGTTTAATCAGGGATGAGTAATATGTTAGGAGGGAAATATAGAAGCTCTTAATATTGGGGACTATAATGCTTTTGTGTTCTTAACATATATGAATCCATGCAGCTAATTGTATGCAAACATACCAGCTATAGATCTATGTGAGTGGTATGTCACCTTAGGAGACATGAGCCCAACAATAATGTCAGAGTTCAAAATGCTTCTGAAATCCATATTTGGGAGTTATAATATTTTCAATAGGCAAACCAAATTACATTAAAGGTCTTTGGTGACTATTCATCTTTTTGCTCTGAGAGTGGAATTTATTTGAGAGGGGAAGTCAATCATTTCTCAGTCAATTATAATAAAGCAGGCTTCGATCAACAGTTTATACTGCTAGTGACATTCTATCAACTCAAGATGGGCTTCCTGCAGACTTGTTTTTCCACAGTAGACCAATACTTCTGCAGCTAAGCTTCTGGACTCCAGCTTTTGGTTTATCGGGGTAGTGATGCCGCTGGCTTCCTTTCTGCCTCTCATGCTGGTTCCTGGGGACAATGTGGTGTTGTGTGTTCCAGTTATATAACTGCACATGCTGTCATGGTGCCTACTATGGGGTGCATCACTTTCTACTCAGAGCCACAGAGGATGGAGCTAAAGTCTGTGATGAAAGGGATCGTGGGACTTCTATGATTAGAACTTGAGCCTGGCCTAGCACCCTGGGTAATTACAGGAGGTTAAAGCTGAAAGGGGATTCATTATCATCTAGTCCATTTCCCTGCACACTCACCTTCTTTTTAGAGTTGAGGAAACCAGAGTTTCACCAATGACCACAGGAGAGTTATACAGAATCCTTGAGAAAGTATGACAGTTACTTCCCACTTGGAAAGGACAGGATCATAATCTACCCAATGAGGACCAAATGCAACATTAGATAAATCCCATAGGTTGCACATCCTGCAAAGAACACAGAGATAAACCACTCGGCATGTTTCTTCCCCTTCCCATCATATGTTTCTTGGGTCTGAAAAGGTAGTTTGGAGTTCATTAAAAAAAAAAATGGAGAGAAGTCAAGATGGTCGACCAGGGAACAACAAAATACAAAGCCTCCCAGGAGAAACAACTCATATGCCAGAATAAAACACCCTGGAGAGACCCAGACAGAGGGAAATGGATCCTCTTGACACAGGAAAAAATTAAAACGTAAAAAAGCTCATCAAATACTTCGGGACTACAACTGAAACAGCTAAAAATTATGGGACACAGCATTTTCACAGTGACCTGCCAAGTTTGTGCTGGCCTGAATTTGCACCAGCTTGAATCTTCACCAGCCAGCAGAGCCACCCAAACTTGTTCCCACCGCCATTCACAGGAAGCACAGCAGCACTGAAGTCGGGGGATGGTGGGCCCAACAGAGAGCGGAGCCAGCGAAGTGACCTTCATTAATCCACAATCAGCACTGGGAATGAGACACCCTCCCCACAGGAAGGGTGCAACCAAATGGGCGACATGTTGGAATTGGGCAGGAGGAGGCTGAACTGGGAGCAATAGTGACTTCAGTTGGTTGCTCCCTCCCCAGAGCAGATTCCTGAGATTTGCTTGGACTGGGCCATGCCCCTGGCCAGGACCCAATGAGCCATCCCAAATCGATTCCCTGAGTTTAGTACACACTAACCGGGTGAAGGCCCCTGAACTTTGCTTGGCTGGGTGGGGAGGGGCAGGCAAACACAGCCGCTGGTTACACCTCAATGACAAGAGCAGACAGGAGAGGGCAGAGGTCCCTCACCATCATGCTTCGGAGGAAACATGGCCAACAGGAAAGGGGACTAGGACCTGCACTGTAACCTGTGTGAAGGAAGCCAGGGCCATGACAGGAGAGAGAGGCAGGAGGAGGCCCCCAGCTCAGAACCCTGAGAGCCCTGATCCAGGAGAGGAAAAACCAAGGGAGACTGAGGGCCACAAACACACAACATCAGACATGGCTTCAATGGACATTAAGACATATCTTCAGGACCTTGAAGACAAGCTCAAAACTGAAATATTAAATCAGGTAAAGCAAGATATGAGTAGAGTAACAAAAGAAATGCTCTCAGGAAGCATCTCTCATGATGATACAAATAGAAGAAGGGAGGAATACAAAAAAAGGAGAGAAACATTCGATAAAGAATATAAAGAAAATATAGAATACATGAAGCAGATTCAAAGAGACTACCAGGAAATTAAAAACTCCATTGAAAGCTGGCAAAATTCCTTAAAAGAAACTAAGGATAAACTATCAAAACTTGAAGGCAAGTTTGCAGTGTGTGACCATGAAAGGAAAGATCTCTTAAAAATAGCAAGGAAACAGGCAGTAACAATACAAAGGCTAGAAGATGACAAGAGAATCTACAATTTAAGAATAAGAAATGTGAACAAAGAAGCAGGAATATATACAGGTGAATTACAAAGGCTATTCATGGAAACAATTAAGGAAAACTTCCCAAGCATGGGAAAAGAAAATGACATTCAGTTATGTGAGGCATACAGAACTCTAGCCACCTACAACCAAAACAGATCTACACCCATCATATAATAATCAAGATACCAGAAATTCAATATAAAAACAGAATATTAAAAGCCATCAGAGAATAGAAACATTACCTATAAAGGTAAGCCCATCAGGATCACAGCTGACTTCTCAACACAGACCATCAGATCAAGAAGAGCTTGGAGCGAAGTATTCCAAGCCCTGAAAGAAAATAACCTTCAGCCCACATTGATGTATCCTGCAAAACTGTCACTAGAAATTAATGGAGAAACAAGATGCTTCCCTGACAAAGGGGAACTGGGGGAGTTTGTGACTACCAATGCAACCCTACAGAGAATACTGAAGGACATTCTAGAGAGAGAAAAAAAAATACCAGGATTTTAGGAACAGTGGCAGAAAGGCCTCAATGAGTGGGGCAGGCTGTAGAATGAAGGAGAAAAGTAGACAAACAGGCAGAAAAATAGCATAGCACAAATGAGGCAGAGAAGGATAACTAGAATCTCTAACATAAATGGCCTTGATACACTATATTGTTAATACTGCACCAGGATTTAAAACCCATATTACTCACACTACTCTGCTTAGATGTATTATATTCTGTTCCAGTCATTCTACCTGTACTAGATTTGAGGACACAGACAGTAATCCCAAAAATAACAGGATATAGTACAGTAATCATCCTTAATTTCCTATTAACTTAATCTAAAGCTGTATAAAACCTACACTGTTTTACCATGACTGATTGTAATCGAATCTGGTTTTTGGATCGCTGTTTTGTATTGATAGATTTTATTCAAAGCTGTTATGATTGAGAGTATCAAGTCTGAGAGTATAGGCAACTGCACTGAAGATGACAAGATCCACTAGAATATCCACTCTGGTTTGATTATTACCTGCCTTTGAAGTTTTATACTGTCTACAATGTTTTATTTTTACTAATATTGTTATGTACTGCTATATTCAATTATGCCTGATGATATAGGCAATTCTATTGAAGATAATAAGAAACAACACAGTAATCATTGTAAATCACCTTGTACTGTGGTTTTATACAACTTTTTGGTTTCATGTTTTTATAGGAATTTGTTTTATTTTATCTTGCTAGGTTTTGTTTTTCCCTCTAATACAGAAAGGATAGAAATACATGTAGAGACTCATGTATGCATAGCTGTTTACATTCTCACTGTTTGAATATCTACTTTGTATGCTTTAATTTTGTAACTTGAACAACTATTTCTAAGAGGATAATATGTAATTTATCAGCTAGTGATTTCTTATTGTCTATCTTTTTTCTGAAATTCTGTATTATCTCTACCCTTTACATGCTTTTGTTTCTCTTTAAATAAAAAAAAGCAAAAGCACTTATATCCTGCTCTACAGGATATAAGTGCATATATGCTTAAGTGTGTAGGATTGATAACCATGTTGCTAAGTTTTTATTGGATCATTGAACAGAACTCTTTGCAGCCTCACTGTTTGAATGTCCACTTTGTATGCTTTAATTTTGTAAATTGAACAACTATGTCTAAGAAGACAATATGAAATTTATCAACTAGTGATTTCTTACTGTTTATTTTTTCTCAAATTCTATATTATTTCTCCAATTTTTTCTGTTTTGCTTTTTTTCTCTTTAAATAAAATTTTTTAAAAAATCTCCTAGTGATTTACTAATATGGCTTTTTTTCTTCCAAGTTATCAAGATGTGCAAGATTAAAGTAGTTATTTACACATTCGATGGAATGTGACAGGGTCTAAGTCCTGCATCCAGTTCAGTCTCACAGGTGGCACAGATGCCATCTCCATGCAGAAGACAGTTACAGTGACTCAGAAGAGAAATGGAGGAGAGGCTTCTGGAAGGCCCAAGGATTCATGGCTTTGCCACCAAAATGAACCACAAGTTGATACACCTCAATTCCATGGCCTGAGTCTGGTTTCCCTATGGGCAAACAGTCATTAAAGAATACAGGTTATTTACACTTTTAAAATATATTATAGTAAAAGACATATTGCCATTAAGCCCCTGAAAAATATTCCTCTCTCTTCAAACATACAGCCCCTCATTCTTACCATTTTCTGAAGCAGTGCTGGAAGACCTCTTCCATGAATGTCTTTAGTTGTACTGTCAATGCACTTTGGTGTCCTAAATCAGTTCAAAACATTTTCCTTTCATGATTATTTTGACTTTAGAGAAGATTCAGAAGTCACACGGTGCCAGACCCCATGAATAAGGACACACCAAGATGTTTTTATGACCCTTTTCACTGGATGATATTTGGCACCCACATTTACCATGTTGTTTTTATCACCACTCATGAAGATACCCATGAAAGAGGGCTTTCATAACTGCTTCAGAAAGCAGCAAGAACAGCGAGATAACTGTATTTGCAATGAGGAAGATTAAAGGCAATAATAAACCTTTTTACAATTTAAACACTCACTATTTTTTATTATCTTTTATAGATATGACAACCTGAACTGACCTTGAAAGCTAGAGAAGCTAGCTTTAAGAAAAATTAAAATTAACTATGTAATGTGAAAATATCAGCCTCTTAGAGTGGCAGATTAGCAGCAATAATCTAATTATTAAAATTTACCTGAGAAAACCAGAATGAAATTGTTTTGGTTTATATCTAGATGTCCCTTCAAAGCCTCATGCACTCATTGGTGAAGCTTTTTTTGGACGTGATTGGAGAATAGGTGTATGATGCTCATCAGTGGATTGGTCCACTGATAAGTTTATAGCAAATGTGATATTCAGAGGCAAAGCCTGGTTAGAGGAAGTGAGTCATAGGGATGTGGCCTAGAAGCATCTGTCTCCCACCCTCCTCCTTGATTGCTCTCTGTTGCCATCATGCCATAAGCTGTTTCTCCTCTGTCACGCTGCCCTGCCTTGGAGCCAGCCAACTACAAACTGAAACCTCTACAAACTGTGAGCCAAAATAAACCTCTCCTCCTTTAAGTTGTGGATGTCAGGAACCGTGTCTTAGCAACAGGAAGGTAACTAAGAAATAATCTAAATAGGTGCTATGCTTTTAATGCTGTCTCCTCCAAAATTCCTATGTTGGATCTTAAATGTCAATGTGATAGTAGTAAAAGGTGGGGCCTTGAGGAGTTCACTAAATCATGAATGGGATCTGAACCTTATTTTCAAAAAAATCCTGAAAATAACAGGATATAGTATAGTAATCATCCTTAATTTCCTATTAAGTCAATCTAAAGCTCTGTAAAACCTACACTGTTTTACCATGACTGATTGTAATCGAATCTGGTTTTTGGATCGCTGTTTTGTATTGATAGATTTTATTCAAAGCTGTTATGATTGAGAGTATCAAGTCTGAGAGTATAGGCAACTGCACTGAAGATGACAAGATCCACTAGAATATCCACTCTGGTTTGATTATTACCTGCCTTTGAAGTTTTATACTGTCTACAATGTTTTATTTTTACTACTATTGTTATGTACTGCTATATTCAATTATACTGCTATATTCATTTATGGCTGATGATATAAGCAGTTCTATTGAAGATAATAAGAAACAACACAGCAATCATTGTAGATCACCTTGTACTGTGGTTTTACACGACTTTTTGGTTTCATGTTTTTACAGGAATTTGTTTTGCTTTGTCTTACTAAATTTTGTTTTTCCCTCTAATACAGAAAGGATAGAAATACATGTAGAGACTCATGAATGCATAGCTGTTTACACTCTCACTGTTTGACTATCTACTTTGTATGCTTTAATTTTGTAACTTGAACAACTATTTCTATGAGGACAATATGTAATTTATCAACTAGTGATTTCTTATTGTTTATCTTTTTTCTGAAATTTTGTATTATCTCTACCCTTTACATGCTTTTTTTTTCTCTTTAAATAAAAAAAATTTAATCTGAAAAAAAATTTTTTTTAAAAAGCTGGAACAAACTTGTTAAGCCCTTTCTCTTTTTGGCCTATTCACTATGTGGAGATTCAATATTTGTTCCCTCCAGAGGATAGAGCATAAAGGTACCAGACACAGAAACTGGTAGCACTTTGACCTTGGATTTTTCAGCCTCCAAGACTATGAGAAATAAATATCTATTTATTATAAAGTACCCAGGCTTGAGTACTTTTTAGAGCAATATTGTGGGTAAAAACAGTAGGTAAAGCACTTAAAAGAGCATTGAGGAATAAGTTAAAAAGAGAACACAATTTTAAAGTGATCAGTTCTTCAATCTTTAGAGATACCACAGAAAGTCTAGTTCTCTAACCCTGTTCTCATTGATGGGGGTAAGAAGCACAGAGTAATGGATCAAAAGCTCCTGAAAGTGCTCAAGTTAAAACACTTTCGTTTCTTAATGTAAAAAAACACCCACTCCGATTGAAAAAAAATTGTGATGGGGAGAAACACTGCGTTCATTCCCTCTATGAGGAAACAGTCCTTATCCTAAAACTGTAACAGTCTGCCCCTTTTCCAACTATGAACCGGTGTTTATGAATGACAGCAGGAGGGGAAGGGCAGGATAGCTAGACCTCGAATCCTCCTACACTCTTTCACGTAAACACTCACCGTGTTTCCATGTTACCGATCACAAAAACCACAAGCGATTGATTTGGTAAACTCCTAACAGTGTCTTAAGTATCCATGCAGTGTCAACATTTGGCCTCAACCCTTTCCAATCTGATGGAATAGCACTTTAAGAGATGGAATAGCACTCATATTTTCAAAGCTTCATGTAAGGAAAGGCTGCTGTGGAGAGTAAGCCATGGGACAGCAGGAAGAAAAGCTGGAATTCGGGAAGACAGCACTGGCAGCAGCCTGCTTTCTTTGTGCTATTGTGTGCACGCTCCAGAACCAGCCCAGTTTCTGATGGTGGATTAGGGCTGAAAACCTCAGCCTGATGGCCCGCTGAGTCTTGTTCCATTTGCTCTGTCTCTCAGTGCTCACACTCCTGCCATCCATGCCCCCAAAGCAATTTAGCATCCCTGTGAAAAAAATCTTAACATCTTTCCAGTCCTACAATTTTACTACAAACTCCTCCCCTGCTCTAGAAAACCTGGCCAACCATCTGACTATGAAAATATCATATATTCTCTTGTCTCTGAGTAGATCAAAAACTGGTCTTTTATGCCCTTGATGAGCTTTACCCCATCAATTTCCCTGTTTATCCAGCTCTTCCTCTTTTTCCAAAAGGCACCAAGTATTTAGGTAGTTGAAAAGGCAACCAGACTGCACTGAACTGCCACGCATGTTAGGGGTGAGTTAGTCTCTAATACTAACTTTGCTGGCTGGGAAAGCTTGCAAAGATAGGTCTGCGAGAGGTCTGGAGAGGAACCTTGAAGAACCCACAGGGCAGGCAGGATGTAGGGTTGCTATGGTTACCAGACAGCATGGCGGTCTAGCCACCTTCTTTCCTTCTTTATGAAGCACAGAGATGCTCAGGTACTCAAACCAAATTCACCCCAAGAGCTAGGTGAGCAGGAACTTTGTCACACAACCTCCCTGTCACCATGCCAACTGCAAGGTGAGGGGTCACTAGGGTGGTTGGGGGGAACACATGGAAAGCCACTTGGTGAACTTCAAGACTGAAATGAGATTAAACAGCAAAGTCAGAACCAATGTTCCCTGTGCACTCCGAGTTTTGTTCTGTTTTGCTTTGTTTCTGCTTCCCTTGAACCAGAACTAACATCACATCTGTCCCTGTGGCTCTTATGTACCTGGCAGCCAAAGTAGCACAGGGCTGGGCAGTGGGAAAATAATATGCTGGGATCCAGGCAGGACCATCTCCTCCTTCTACCTGAGCCTCTAACTATGATTTTCAGACTCCAGATGGTGATCATGATTGTTAAAAAGCAACCATTATCTCTGTTAATGAGGATAATAAAACTGAACAATTCATGAGCACCGACAACATATGGAGTGCCCTACAAAACACAGATTTCCCCAGCATTATCAGGAAATGAAGTTTTCCACATCAGTGGGTTTTCTGGAAAATTGGGGCTTACCTCTTTAGCTGCAATATTTTTTTCTGAAGATATTAGCCATTTGGTGTGGAAATATGTGTTAAAAACATAATATATTTTCCTACTTTGCTGAACAGTAGAACAAACACTGCACATACACCATTTTCTATGTGGGTGTCTTATTATCAACCTGCAACTGGGCATGAAAGGAGAGCTCTATCCGTAACACACTTGGTCCTTATTAGGATAGTTAGTCCACTTTTCTTAAACCTATGCGGGCCTCTCTCCATTTGAGAGCACACTCGTTAGACAGGAGTGAGAAATTGTCTGTCCTTAACTTTGTATCCTACGGCCTCCAAACAGAAACTCAGCACCATTAGGGAGCTAATGGGAAATTCACACCCTCTGGTCCCATCCTAGAACCAATGGAAAAAAAAAATTAGATTCAAAGGTTTAACAAAACTCTGAGGTATCTTCATATGCACATTAAAAGAAATCTTTACATTATGTCATTATCATCAGAAAACACTTGTTTGAAAACAAGGGCCCAGTTCAGACCCCAATATCAGACTCTCCAGGGAATGACACTCAGAAATTTTTGTCATCATGTATAAGTAATTTTGATATGTACCAATGCTAGCAGAGTACCCAGCTCACAGCTTTGTTTACAGGAGTATTCAGCAAGTCTTTATTCAACAGAATGGAATTTTTATGTTTTTTTATATATATAGTTATCCCTCTTCCTCCATGAGCAATCTGAAAAGTGTTAGTCCTTTGGTCTAAGCAGATAAAATTCCCATTTCTGGTTTTCTAACATGGTGGTTAAGATCTCTGGCTTTACTAAGTTAAAAAAAAAAAAAGACATAAACAGCTACACAGTATATGATTGCACTGACATAAAATGACCTGAATAGATATATCCGCAGAATCAGGGAAAGAAATTCATGCTTGCCAGGGGCTGGAGGGAGAGAAATGGGGACTGACTGCTAATAACTACATGAGCTTTTAGGATGATAAAATGAAATGCAAAATTTGATAGTAGTGATAGGTACACAACCTTGGAAATGCAGTAAAAAAACACTCCATGGCACACTGTAAAATACGAAGTCATGGTATGTGAATTATACCTTACTTTTAGAAAGGTCCTAGGTTTTAAATCCACAAGTTCAAATCCTGATCCTGCCACACAGCATCCGTGTAACCTTGGATGTGACAAGTTACACAGCTGCTCTAAGATCCAGTTTTGTTGTCTGTAAAGAGGAGGAGGATGGTATCAACATCGTGGATTGTTATGAGATTTATTTATTTACTTATTTTTGATCCAAGTTGCCTGATGTTGGGGTCAAGACCTACTACCTCAAAATATCACTTCAGTACAGTGACTCTTTCAAGCTAGTTATTTTGAGAAACTGAAGACACACGAGCAGCTCTGAAATGCTGCCCTTTTATAAAGAAAACATATATATAAAGGAAATTTTCACTGGTAGGAATATCTCTCCTAGGAAGAGTTGCCATCTGAGAGACTTTTATCTGCCTAACAAGGCAAACTTTACCTACCACATATTTTCCTCCCTAACCATCCCACAGTTTGTCTGCCTCAGCCTTCCCCTAACTCCCAAACTCCTATTCCTTTCTGTAGTTCCGAATATTAGATAAGTTTTAGTCATTTTACACTTGAGACTTGCGATGGTTGATCTTGATGGCTCACTGGATTGGCTTGAGACACATCTAGGAAGTTAGTAAAAGGCTCTTCTCAGTGTGTCTGGGTACGTCATGGGACATGACCTTAGGGGTTATGTCCGGTTCCTGATTCTTTCCTCTCTGCTGTCTCATCCTATGCTTCCTAGCTGACGTGATTTTAGCAGCTTTCTTCCACCAGGCCTTTCCACCCTAACGCTTCTGCCAAGGAGCTAGCAGACCATGGCTGAAACCTCAGAAACCATGAGCCAAAAATAAATCTCTCTCTTTCCTTTAAATTGTGACTGTTAGGTATTTTGTCCCAGTTATGGAAAGCTGATCATACAAATCTGATAATTTGTGAGGCTCCTTTAGACATTATTAAAATTGGGTCTTTCCTGTTGATATGCTTTATGTCAATTTAATTTGTAACCAAAGAACCTAGAAGAGTAAAGGAAAATTTTTTCTTCTTGTCCTACCCTGGTACGCATAAGTGCTGATACATGTTTGCTGCTATAGGGGTGATGATTTTTTTTTTTAAATCACCATCATATAGGTTAAAGCTAACACTCCTATAACAAAGGGCAGGTTAATAAGAGAAACCATAACAAATTTATTTAACACTAAAGTGAGGGTTGGGTAGGATGGGAGACAAGTGTTAGTATTGGCATGAGAGGCTGGGATTTAGCTTAATGGTGGAGCGCCTGCCTGGCAAGCGCAAGATCCTGAGTTCAATTCCTGATACCAAAAAATAAAATTTAAAAAAAGAGAGAGATGGGTGCTTATGTTGGATTTTCAGTTTTGAAATGAGAATCTCAAAAGTGAAGACCAAAAAGCTAAGGGAAAATCTTATGCTTAGGTTCAATGAACAATGGGCAGCCATACAGAAACATGATTAAACAAAAAGGGTTTGATCTAATGGTAATAGACTGGGGGTGAGGATAGCCCAGCAAGGTCTGCCTGTTCAGATTCTTCTTGGCCTGTGTAGCCTTCCTTTCCTCCCGCGATATAGAACAGAGGACCTGTCCACATGAGGGTCTTTAGGGAAAAAAGAGAGAAGGTCAGAGAATGACCTTTTATGGTTTTATGGCTTGCTTTTTAGAGAACAGTTCTAGTTTCTATAACTGACCTTGGGGGAAAGAAATTCTTGTTTCTATCACTATGAGGGTTGGGGTGGAGTGCGAGACAAGCAAACAGAAGATTAGCCGGTGGGAGAAGGTCAGAAAGAGCTTGTCTCTGCGGCCTTCCAACATCATTCAATTCAAAGCACTCAGCCTGCCAGACCACTCTACTTAAGAATATCGTGTTCTAAGCCCTGGCACTGCTAACGTTGAATCTAACAATTCTCAAACTTTAGAATGCATAAATGTCACTGGTAGCACTCCAGAAAAGAGTATTGCTTAGGTTTTCAGATATACACATCTGGAGTGTGGTTTCAGAATCAGCATTTGTAATAAGCTTAATATAATGATTCTAGATGGCCTGAGTATAACACTATGAGAAATATTGCTTGAAACGCTCATAAATGACAGAAATAGATATTTTAAGAATTGTGTGTCCTTTTTCCCACTTAGGATACAGAAAACTGGAAAGAACATCACTCCTCTCCTGATGCACACACACGCACAAGCACATCACACAAGCACACAGAAGTTAGACAATCTGCAAGCTCGTTTTCACAAATATATCAGAGCACTAATGCTGATGGCAACTAGTGAACCCCAAATGTAAGAAAACGCAAGATCCCCAAAGACAGACAAACATGAGCACTGGCTTACTAGGAGTAGATGCCACTGGGCTCATATAAAAATAACTCAGTTAAAATTTTTAACAAATTGCTAAGGGCTGAGTTGAGCTAGCAAGAGACTATCAAACCTGTGAACACACAAAATACAGCTCTTTTCCACAGTCCTCAATGATTATGCACAAAAAATACTAGAGATCTGTATGTGATGGCACACCCCTGTAACCTCAGCACTCAGAAGGCTGAGGCAGGAGGATCACTATGAGTTTGAGGCCAGCCTGGGCTACAAAGTGAGTGCAAGTTCAGCCTGAACTGCACAGTGAGACCCTGTCTCAAAAGGACTTTAAAAAAAAAAAAAGGAACAGGACAAGGGTCTCCACAGCCTCCCCTACCCTGAAGACCTAGAGAAAGGGACAAATACAGAAATAGAAAGCAGCAGTCAGGTCCTATCTTCTATGTCTCTGTTCCAGAGAAAAGGTTTTCAAATGTTGAGAGAAGGAGTACAAACCATCTCATCTCAGGTCACCAGTGAAAAATCCATCGCAGCTGCGAGAAGGGGCAAAGTGAGAGTGGAAATGTTCTAGCTTTGAGAAAGAGCGAGAATCCAGGCTGAGTCTGGGGCTATGGCTAACATAAAAGATGGCCACTGAGCGAGAAAGCCCCAGCACCCAGAGTTAAAATGCCTGCCTACAGCCAAGACTTAATCAGAACGATGCTCTCCTGGAGCCCCACCACCAGGCGACAGCAAGTATCTATCATAAGAGCATAGAAGGAGGTGCCCAGAGTATGAGCAGAGAGCTGGGGGGGCCCAATGCAAAGGGAAGACCTAAAGTGCAGGGTAGAGCACACACTGGAACCAGCCTCCTGCAAATCAGCCTGCACCCTAAATACAAGGCACACACACTAGCGTAATGTGAAAACTATGTGGTACTAAAGATAACCATAGCAACCAAAATCCCCAAACGGGTTCAACTCCTGAGAGGTTGACTCATTCTCCACATTAAATGTCAATATAAGAAAAAGCCAGGCCATTTTCAGGCATAACAATACTTTAACTCAGTCTCTGCTACCCTACGCAAGATATCTGGCTTTCATTTAAAACATTAAAAGTATATGAATTTGCAAGAAAAACAAAATTACTATCCAGAGGTAAAGAGGTTATCAAAAGGGAAATTTAGGGCCGGAGTTTAGCTCAGTGGCACAAGGGCCTGCCTGGCAAGCACAAGTTTGTGAGTTCGATCCCCGGTATCGAAACGGGGGGGGGGGGGGGGGGGGGTTAACATACTACGATTATTACAATTGAATACACTAGTGAAAAAGTGGATAATGTATAACAAATATAAGGGTAGCTTCCACGAAAGTATACAAAGAATCAAATGTAAATAGTAGAAATGAAAAACTGAACATCAGGGATGAATAATGTTTCTAATAGACACATATTAATAGTGAAATAGCCAAGGGAAAGATAAGTGGATTTAAAGACAGAACAATGTAAAGTATCTACGTTGAAATGTAACAAAAAAAAAAAAAAAACTAGAGCAGAATGTTCAAAAACTGTGGAGCAGTATCTGCCTAACAAGCATGTGGCTGAAACCTCAAAATGAAAAGAGACAAGGGAGAAAATTTGACAAGTGAATATTTAGATATATGTGTGCAGGCATTTTTCTTTTCCATGCTCTTCATTTCTTTTATGGATTCAAGGTTCTACCCAATACCATTTTTGTCTGAAAAAAATTCCTCACAGTTTATGTGCTGAAAGTCCTCTGGAAATAAATTCTTTTCATTTTTGTTTGTCCCATAACATCTCTATTTCTCTCTTATTTTAGAAAGGTGTTTTTGCTGGAGATGGAATTGTGGATTGAAACTTTTTTTTTTTCTTTCATGACTTCAAGAATGTCACTATCTCATGTTTGTTTTTTAATGCTTTGAATATGCTTACTTTGATATTTATGCTTCGGGGGGTGTTCTCTAAGTTTCTTGTTATGGTTTGTGTCTTCATGGTGGGCCTGTCTTTTACTATCATTAGGATGTCAAAGAATTGAAGAACAAGTAAGACTTAATCACAGAAAAAAAAAATGTTAAGAAATGTTACAGAGACGAGGGTCCAAGAAATGGAAGAAAAGGCATGACTGATAGCCTAGAGGTGAGAAGAGATCATTACAGTTAAGAAAAAAGGGATCAGGAAGGTGCTAGAAGCAAAACTGGATAGACAACATCTTAGTTACTTTCCTCATTGCTGAGACAAAATACCCAGGACTCAAAGTTAAAGGAGCAAAGGTTTATTTGGCTCACAGCTTCAATCCATAATCTGCTGGCTCCAGGGCAGTGTAGCATGACAGACAGACATCACAAAGGAAAAACAATTCATAGCAGGCAGAAGACGGCAAAGCAATCAAGGGACCTCAGCAGCTTCTTTCTTCTCCTTTGATATTCTATCTAGGCCACCAGGATTAAGGTGATGCCAAACCAATCACTGGAATGATTGGATAATCACTACCCTTAATCCCAGCATCACTCTCTGGATTCAGCCACCTCTGAAAAAGCCTCATCTGTGATCACACGAGGCTTTCAGGGGACATCTAGATAAAAACCAAAACAGACAGAGGATACGATTTGGGGAAATGTCTAGCCCCTATTAATCCTTTATTCTTACGGTAGAAATTGAGGGTTTTTAAGCAGAATGATATAAATTCTTACATTCCTAATTCCTAAGTATGCTATGGAGAAGAAAGTACATGGTGCATAATGCTTTAAAATCTAGGGTCTACACATTTTCTTGGACAGAATCCCAATCTACGGGATCCTTCTCTTCCTTCCTCTTAGCCCTTCTGTCACCTAACATACACTGAGGCTGTCTGCAAAACTTGCCTGTGATATGGTCCTTTGGTTTGTGACTTGCTAAATGTCTGTAACGTACCTTCACGTAACTATTGCATTCCGTGGCCTCTTTTCCTGTTGGGCTGGTCATGTGCCTGAATTCTGGCCACTATAAAAAGGAAATAAACTTGGCTTGTTTTACACCACTAAAATTTAGAGATACGTAATTACAACAGCTCTCGAATCATAACAAATACACTAAAGCAACTACCTACATAAAAATTCAACTTTTAGATGCCTAATGAATTTCTTGGATTAATATGTGTATATGTGAAAATATTATAAAAACTACTATTATATAAATAGGCAAAGAGTGAGTAAATAAGTTTGTGCATTCTCCAACATTGAGGGCCATGCACTTTACCAATGTACCTCTAGGGAATCGCTGACAAAATTCCTGGGACTCATGCTCCTAATTAAGCATAATATGGTACAATGGAAAGCTCCTTGTATTTATAATAATGTTTTTCTTTCTGAAATCCTACTGCCTGGCCATATAGCTTTAGAAGAGTTTCTTACCACTTTGGTGCCCATTTTGTTTCACCTATAAAAGGGAAATTAGTAATACCAGCCTCCAAAGTAAAGGATTATAAGAAGAATTAAGAGAAACAGTATCTGTATGGTAGATTGCTGTAGCTACATTTGCCCTTCCCTTTGTCTTTCCTTTGTTAGGTGGTAGCAATTCCTTCAGCAAAGGAAGTGCCTGCAGTACATTTCCCTACATGTTAATGCAAATTCAGCTGTTGCTCTGACCAGCATGTGAGATCTCACATGCTTCTTTTCTGTTTGCTTTCTGTGCCTCTTATGTCACCTCTTCTATTGCCATGAAAACATGCCTATGTTAGCTCAATGGAAGATAATACATACACAGATCAGCACTGAGTCACCCATATCAAGGTCATCTCAGATCAACTGATGGCCAGCCACACCCCAGATACGTGAACAAGCCTAACCAAAATCAGCAGTCACCCTGCAAACTTCTAGACATGAGAGCAATAAATACAAGGTATTGTGTACCACTGAGACTTTATGATCATTTCTTATAAAGTATTATTTTAAAATTTTATTATTACATATTTGCAATATATAATAAATATGTTCATGTGGGTTATTGATACACATACATATTGATCCTTTTTATTTCCTCTTCCTCTACTTTTATCTTTTTCCATCCCAATTCCCTTTTTGACATAGATAACCAACAGTCTATGAAACTAGGTTCTCATAAATTGTAAGCTATTAAAGCTTGAGAGGGAATATATATATATATATATCACCAAAGATTCCCTTGGTGTGTGATATATTAGAGCCCATGACATATCTCATTAAATCCTCTTTCAGAGTCATGGGATCAAAGTTTAAGTTAATCAGGACCTTGGAGATGGTTTAGTGTACCATTCTACCTGGGTATAAAGCTTCATTTCTCAGCCAACTTTTTTCTGCAGGAACAGACATGTTCCTTCTAGCACCTCTATGCTACAACAATTATGAAAGCCATCATCCTAAATCCTGTCCTCTCTCTCACAATCCCTGTGCAGACAACCCCGGGGGTTGGGTCCAGTTCCATCCTTCTCAAATGGCCACTTCTCAGTGTTGGCATCTGTTGGTAATGCCCTGATCATGCTGCAATTTGCAGTTTCCCAGATGCTTTCAACATGCAGCCACTTTGACAAGTTAAAAGCTGCTAATGCTGTATCATTTACATTTTCTTGCACGTTGCATTAATCTTAAAGACCCAGCTTAATTCACACAAGGACATTCTCTCTGAGTATAGAAGAGCTAGTCTACAAACGCTTATAAAATAAGCATCCTCCTGGATTGCCAAAGGAATGGGAAACCACAAGAATAAATTGGAAGAGAAACCAGGAAAGCTGCTTTTTATTTTCTGAAGGAAGGAAGAAATTATTTAGCCTGATCCCAGGCTCTTTCAGCATCTCACACATTGTTATTGCTGAACAAATGGTTATTATTATACTTAACAGTGAGCTAATGCAAGGTGGACCTTTTCTTCCCTAAAAGGAATAAGGAGTATTTCCAGGTCCCATTTCTGCATCCTGAATGGTGCGTTCACTTTGGCAGCTGAAGGATCTTCTTTTTCTTTTTTTTTTTTTTTCTTTTTTTCCTTCCTCAAAGCTAGAATAAGGCAGGAGGCAGAATGCCTGTCTAGAAAAATGACAAATCAGACATGACACACATACAGACCCATTACTTCTGTCATATTTCTCCTCTTAACTTTTCTCAGCAATTAAGGTTTCCATGAGCCTCCCACTCCTTTTCAAATCCTGCTCGTGAGGCAGTTGTAATTAAATCTCCTTGATTTCCCAATGCTTCTTCTTTGTAAAATAACTTTCTCTTAGAAAAGTTGCCCTTCTAAATTTCCCCGCACTGTTTCTTGACTCTGGTTTGGCTGATCCACAAAATCTCTTCCTTGTGTGTCTTCTAAGCCATTTTGATGCCCTTTGTGTGGACTTTGAGTCTCTCTTATGCATACTTATCACATGGTCTTGTGGATATCAGTGTCTTGACCTGTGCAGAGGGGACAGGGCCACAGTTTTGCTGCCTCTGCATGAAGCCAGTTTTGCCCCAGCCCCCAATAGAAAAGCACAGAGCAGTTGCTTCCCGCCCTCACAGCAACTATTTTGTTCTCTTGAGAGTGCTGTCGATGTGCTAAGCCTAAATTGAGCACTGCCTTTGTTCCTCCCTTGTTAGCATCACAAAGAGAGTAAGATGCATTGATTTCCCTGGCGATAAGCCTCCAGGAATCATTGGAAAATTTCAATAATCTACCACATAATCCTTGGGCACCTCATAGGGGACCAGATTTGTACTAAGCACATAGGGGGAGGGTGATAATAAGGAAATATGAAACTAGGTCTCAGGCTACAAGAGATACTTGGCTTTGATAAAGATTTAAATAACAATTTATAGCTGGGCATGTTGGTGCTGTAATTCTAGCACTCAGGAGGCTGAGGCAGGAGGACTGTTATGAGTTCAAAGCCAGTCTGGGACTACATAGTGAGTTCAAGGCCAGCCTGAATAACAAAGCGAGACCCTATCTATATATAAATATATAAATAAGTAAAATAAAATTAAATATTATAAAAGCCATTAACTCTGTGACAATAAATAAGGGCCAAATAAATCAGAGCCAATACTAGTTGGAGGAAATACATTATTCCAGCTGAGAGAGATTTCTGAAAGGCAGTATTCAGGGCAGCTTTAAGGAAGCAGCCAGCATTGGGATTTGCAGATGAGCAGGGTCTCAGTAAAAGGAGAAGAGTGTAGCACTTTCAAAGGACAACATAAACAAAGGCACAGTGCAGAGTTAAAACAGTAGTGAGTTGACTTGCCTGGCTAGGGAAAAGGTCCTGTGATGAGAGAGAGTGGAAATAGGTTCCAAAGCCAGTACAAATTACCTTTACTTTTCCCCCCAATAAAGAGAACTGCCCAAGTCACCTATTTTTAAGAAGCCTCATCAGATCGATGCCCTGAACAAGAAATGTACATTGAAGCAGAAATGAACAATATTACCATAACTCACCCACCACCAAGCCTTCTTCCAGAACACCAGTTAACTCCTGGCTAGCCAAAGTCTATTTCTCTGGTCTGGACTTTATCCATTTTTACCAGTTAAAACTGTGTAGCTACTACATGCTAATCTCCATGCTAAACTCCCCACTTCTCTCAAGTATGAGGCAGATAGAATTCCTAAGTTCAAAGAAAGTCTCTCTCTCTCTCTCTCTCTCTCTCTCTCTCTCTCTCTCTCTCTCTCTCTCTCCCTCTCTCTGCTTTTCTAATTCTCTGCTGTTCTCCCACTTCTTAAAGGCAGTCTGTTGTTAGGCTTCTCATCAAACTCTAGACTTTCGGCAATCTTTGTTTTCTGAACGTTTCAATTGTCCTGGCAGATTAAAACAAGAAGGAAAGACAAGTCAGTCACTCATTTGGCTTTGGAGGTGAGATGGTTGAATTTTGAGTGCCTCCTTTGTAATATTCTAGCTTCAGCTATTCTCTGACAATTGAGTTGGCTTTAGCTTAATTCTCTCAGAATTAAGAGTTAAAGAGTCGGCTGTATCTGCCAAAAAACTTCCCTCGCATATTCCTCTAATGAGAAACAAGACATCAGTCTTCTTGGTTTTTGTTTTTGTGTTTTGGGGGGTGGTTTTTTTTTGGTGGGGGGTGGTACTGGGAATCAAATTCCTGACCCTGAGCTTGCTAGACATGTGCTTATGCCTCTGAGCTACATCCCCAGCCTGAAAACACTCTTCTTGTCTAAATGTAGAGCGGAAATCATGGCCATGCCAAGATGCCACAGTCCGAAGCATGCTCCTGAGCATGGCTGGGTCCGTCTGGCCTCTTCTTTCTTCCAACAGTCTTTAGGGAAGCACAAGAAGCCTGGAAAACCCTCCCTCTCCTTATACCAAGCCATGTGTCTCCTATCATTGGAACAATTCCTGAAATCCCACTCTCTCTGTGATCCCTCATGACTTCAGAGAGGAGTAAGTCCTTCCCTTCATCAGAGTCTGTCTTATGAAAGGCTGTTGGCCCCTTTCCCTGATCACAACTCCAGCCCCATTCAGATTCCACATTCTCCTTGCTCCTCGCTCCTTAAACATATGTGCCCTTGAACTCTCCTGACTATAAATAGCCTACATTTTAACTCCTCCGTGGTGCTGCAAACCCTTTCTGTCAGGCTGAGCTTGGGCTTGTTATTAAATTCTAAGGAACTAGACTTATTTGGGGTGGTTTTCCTCACTGAACTGAGACAAGACTACACTGAAACAAGCATTTGTCATAACAAATACAGCACAGCTACAATTCCCTTCCAGAAACCAAGATCCAGGGATGCGCAAGTTCATCATAGAAAATGGGCACAGCATTTACACACGGCCTAGGCCAACTCTCCATACATCTTAAATCACCATTAGTGATAATACCTAACATAACATAAATACCATATGAATGGTTATTATGCCACATTGTTTAAGGACGTGAAAGAAAAAACCTTTACATGGTCAATGCAATGCAATTATTTTCCCAAATATTTTCAAACAGCAGCTGGTTGAATCTGTGGATGCAGAACAAATAGGTGTCAGCTGTATTTTTTGCCATATGCCATGTTAATGAACCAACATTTCTATAGCATTTACAGAATGCTTTCTTATCAACGAGCTCGTTTGTTTCTTTCATGTAACACTGTGAAGTGGCATTTCTATTATCGTCTCTTAATAGGGAAATGTAAGTTAAAAGAGGCTTTAAATACCTGGCTTTTGGTCAAATAATAAATAGTGCCAGAAAATTATTTGGGAATTATCCCAAGCAGATCTTTCACCTGGCATAATAAAATAAAATGAATCTCAGATGAATAATCGTAATTACTCCTCTCTCGTTGCTGAGACAAAATACCAGATACCCAAAGTTAAAGGAGGAAAGGTTTATTTGGCTCATGGTTTGTAGAGGTTTCAGTCTATAGCAGGCTGGCTCCAAGGCAGAGTGACCTAGCAAAGGAGCACCACAGAGGAGAAATAGTCCTTGGCAAACAGGCAGGCAAGAGGGCACTAGCCTTCTTTCTGTCCCTTATATTTTATGCAGGCTACTGGCCCTGGGGTAGGTGTAACAATAACACCCTTAATCCTAGCCCGAATTTTGCCAATCACTGGACTTTTTTAGTAGTCACACACCCTTGATCCCAGAACTACACACTCCAGAACCCACCACCTCTAAAAAGTCTCCCCCATGACTGCCTGAGGTTTTGGGGATCATTTAGACACAAGCCATAACATGGATTAAAGAGTCAAATAGTAAAAAATAAAACCTCTAAGAGCAACAACAAAAAAAAGCATGCTTAAAGATTAGCCTGATCTCTAGATAGTTTTTTAGGCATAAGAACACTGGAAGAAATCCCAAAAGAAAAACATTAATAGGTCATTCTACACATTAAACAAATAAATAACATAAGTCAAATAAAAACTCAACAACAATCTGAGAAAAAATTATTGAAAATTGCCTTCTCAACCATAGATATCATGCAAATACATATTTTTAAATCTCCCTTAAAGATGAATAGGCGTTTTTAAAAATGAGTGGACAACTTATAGAAAAGTAAACATAATCATCTAACAAATGTATTGTTAAGATTCAACTCTTTGGTTTTTGGTTTTTTGTTCTTTGTTTTGTTTATCTGTTTGGTTAGGTTTTGGTTTTTTTTTGAAACAGGGTCTAACTGTATAGTTCAAGCTGGACTTGAACTGACTGTATAGCACAGGCTGGCCTTGAACTCATGGCAATCCTTCTGCCTCAGCCTCCTGAGTGCCAGGATTACAGGTCTATACCAAGGATTCAATTCTTGTAAGAATCAAAGAACTACAAAATAAAACAAGACACATTTACCTATCAGATTAATTGAAACATAATCCACATTGCAGGTGATGGTGTGAATGATATTACCTCTCTGAAGAAAGTATGAACTGATGAAGCAATGGAGAGCTACCTACCAAGAACTCCAAGAATATTCCAACATACCGACCAAGTAATTCCACTCTCAGAACCTATGCCATGGAAAGCATCACAGCTATTCTCAAAGATTCAAACATCTGAATGTTCACCAGTAGTGTTTAAATAGTAATAATGTGTACAGATTTTATTATGTGTGTATAAAAATACACAGACATGTTTTTAAGTGAGGTATATAAAGAATTTTATTGAAAGGGTAAATATATATATATATATATATATATATATATATATATATATATAGAAAGAGAGAGAGAGAGAGAGAGAGAGAGAGAGTACCTACAATATGATCAAAATTCTAGAACTATATGGGTGAACAGGCTGGGTTTTCCAGAATGTAAACAATGAGGAGGAGTTAGGAGAGCAAATGGATTTAAGGGGAATAATACCTGTGAAAGAAAAGGAGAAACAGCAGGACCTTGAAGGAGAGCCCTCAAATTACAACACAGAAGTGGAAAATCTTTGGCAACCCAACTTAGAAGGTTCCATGCTGGGAGAAACAGCCAGGGTCTTATGACACAAACTCGCCAGTCACAGGCTAGGGCTTCTCTTAGAATAAAGGCCTGTGGCTCACATGCTGGGACCAGTCCTGGATGAAGGAACAGCTGCAGAGAAGGTGTCTCCTGAAGCAGGGTCCAAGTTGCCCACATCTGAATCTACATAAAAAAAGACCAAAAATGCACCAAAATTGTAATAGTGGTTATGGAATTTTGCATAATTTTTAGTTTCATTATATTTTTCTGTATCTTCCAGGTTTTTGCCCCCCAAAAAAGTATAATAATAATATATAATAATAATCAGGAGAAAAAGTTGTATGCTGAGAAAAACAGAAGTTGTCTTTTAAATGAGGGCAAGGCAGGGATTTCTATTTCCTTTAGTTTCTCTTACTCCCGTCACTAACCATTCTTTGGGAATGAATGATAGTTCTACTATTTTCATAGTTAGCTTACCAGCATGTGCATTAAGACGTTAGTTCCAGAACAAGACAAAACTTTAAATTGTCCATACACATATATTGTCTTTGGCTCACTTCCTGAGGTCTGCTTCCTCCAAGGCTTATGAGGAGTTCCCAGGATCTCTCTCATTGTTAAACTGCATTGGAAGGAAGGAGCTGGGGTGGACAGACAGGGGTCACATGTACTGTTCCATGTATACACAGGACAAGGGTAGGGTTTTATTGCTTTGCATCATCTATCAGCCACAATACTATCTATCAACACCTTATCAAAAAACAAGTGCCAGATCTCACATTCTTGACCATTCATGTATATGTCACTGCCTTCGATCAAGATATAGCTAACCCTGCAGCAGTTCAGCAGATCTGCAGAATGGATCATTGCAAGTGCTTTTGCACGCAACATGGAGTTGAGCAGGCTGAGACTCAAGACACTGCCCTAACACTGGCTGTGTCGAGGTGTCAGACGACTTCAGACACTGTTTTCTTCCCATAGAAGCAGAGGCTGGTACTAGTGGTTTTAAAAGAGCTTTCCTGCCCTTAACTTCAGACTCTCTCAATATTAATTTACCAATGCATAAATAGGGCTCTCAGCAAACCAGCGCTGTTGTCCTGCTGCAATTAAATAACTACTCACCAACTCATTCCCCTTCCAAGGGACTTTCCTCACTGAGCACTGATAGGGACAATCACATTCACCATTCACAGGCAGCGAAAGGCTGGTAACATCCAAACACCAATGGATAGCAGACTAATTAAATTATCAATAGCACAGCAGCACAAAGGCATATCATGCAGACATTAAAAAGAATTAGGAGACCTACCCAACCTTTTTTATTGTGGCTTTATCTGTCCCTTTTATTGGCACTTCTTCTTCCCAACCTTTAAATGTTAAAGGGACCCAAAATCAGTCCCTGGTCATTTTCTTTCTATATTCTTTCTCTACCTTCAATTCCTAATGATCCTTTAGGACAGTGATGGTGAATCTTTTAGAGACCAAACGTCATTGCCTGACTGAAATTATAAAGCGTAGCTGGGCTTACTAGGCCTCCCCAACCCATGACACCACATCCGTAGCAGGCATAAAAGCATGGCAGCGAGACGGGTTTAAAGGAGTCTCTTCTTAGGCCAGGATGGCAGCAGTCAGGTTTCTTCACTACCGTGTCTTAATATTGGCACTGAGACACAAAATAGGCATCCTGAGTTTAACATGTCAGGGAGAGAAAGTGAAACTGACATCCTAGGAGCTCTTCCTTGCTTATGACTCCCCAGTTCCTAGTAAATGAAAAACATTTACCCTGTCACTCAAGCCAGAAAGCTTGGGATCATTTTGACTCATTTCACTCACTTTCCATATTCTATAGGCTCTACTCTCCAAATTTAAATCTACCTTGCCTCCCTGTACCAAGCCACCGTCACCTGCTTCTTGATTCTGCCAAATGCCACCTGGTATCCTTCCATGCCATTCTTGCTCCTTGACAATCTATTCACCACACGGCAGCGTGAAGGATCTTTTCAAAACCTGTTCCAGCTATCCCCCCACTGCCTAAGCCACTCAGTGGCTTTCTGTGCCACTGAGAATAAAAGCTGAATGCCTCCCCATGGCTGCAGGGCCTCATGGGCTTTGCTTCCCATATCTTCCTCTCCCCCTGTACCCCATCTCACTCTTTCTTACTATCGTGTGGATATGCCCATCCGGAAGCCCTTGTCCATGTTGTTCCTTCCAACTGGAAAGCTTGCCCACCAGCCCCTGGCACGCCCTTCTCCCGCTCATGTCATCTCCCCACAGAGTGGCCATCTCTGGTCATCCCAGAGAGTCCCCATCATTTCTCTCTTCCCAGTGGTTATTTACCTTTGCAGCACATTCCACTCCCTGACATTACATAATTATCATTTCTGTGTTTGTGTTTGGTATGTAACCCAAAGATTAAGGAGGGCTGAGATCTTGTCTTGCTTTTCTGCTGCTGCATTCTCGCTGCCTAGAACAGTCGGTACTTGGCTTTCAAGAGGCATTCAAATAGTTGTTGAAATCACTAATGGAAATATGTGCTATTATAGAACAATCTCCAAGATATATTGTTATATAAAAAAGCAAAGTGCAGATGATGCCTAGGATACTTCTGGAAACACACTTAGTAGTGGTTGCCTCTGGAAACAGAGACTAATGGGTACAAGACATATTTTTCATGATGATTTTTGCATTGTTTGAATTATTTACATAAACATGAACTATCTTTTGAACTAAAAAAAATCTTCCGTTTGGTCCCTTGTTCTGTTTTAATTGGCCCATATGACTAGTCACATATGTTATATAATAACTCCTCCATCTCCCCTACTGCTACCAACATCCTTAAGCTTTTCCAGTTCTCTGAACTGAAGCCACCATATCTTACACATTTTTCTTCTTGTTTTTGTTTTGTTTTGTGGGAAAGGTTCCTCACCACCAAGACCAAGGACTGAGATTTGACTTCTTCCATTTACCTCCCAAAGCCATCTAACTGTACCATTCTGATGGGCTCCAGGGTCAGTAGATCTGTGGAAGCATACTCTCCATTCCCCTCCCAACAAAGCTGAGAGTTTTGCTGTCCCCAGCTAGTGTCCTTTGCTTTCCCAGTGGCTATTGGCTATTCCAGACCTCCAGGCAGCCAATCTAAATTGTGCCAATACCATCAGTGTGGGTCATTAGCTTGGACAAGGCTGTTTGTAAAGGACAGTTGAAATGTGCTTCTCAGCAGGAGGTGAAGGAGCTGTTTCCCACTCCACTGCTTGTCCCTGGCCTGGTTCCACAGAACCTGAGATCCAAAGACATAGCGGTCTTGTTCAGAAGGTAAAGAAGCAGAAGCCTAGATGTAAAGTGAGGTGGTTGTCTGGAGTTCCAGCGTGAGATTATGAAAGCACCATGACTAAAGCTCAGATCTTCACATGCCCACTAGCAGGGAATCTGGCTAGATCTGCTCTTCTGGCTAGATCCCCCATTCAAACCCTATGTTCAACCAGTGATCTCTTCCCTTTGCTGCATGCTTGGTTTTCAATGGAAGCTGAAGCAAGCAGAGGGAGAAAGAAAACAAATCCACCACAAGGCAGTTCTGCAGTTTCTGTAGGCTCACTGGCCTCTCCTGGACTTGGCAAATGCTTGAGGCCAGTTCATGGGCCCCGTTGGGACTTCTGGAGACTAAAATCTCCACAACTTGCAGACCTCCATGCATACCTAACTTCCCTCCCGCACTCCATAAGCTAACACTTTACATCTATTACAGAAACCTCTTACCTTAAAAATAAAATGACTGGGTTGGTAATAATAAAAGCAGAGGTCAGATGATCAAACAAACAACTCTTCTATGACATATGATCAGAGAGAAGAATGTTTAAAATGTTAAGAATCAACTTTGAATAGAATTATCCATAAAGTATTACAACACCCCGCCCCCATCCTACTTAAAACAAGTGACAAGATTTGAGAATAGTAGGTCTGGTAAGGAGAGGGCCCAGAGGCAGCCTTTGGTCTAACCTTCCTGAAATACCTCCTTAAGAGAATACACTGTCAAGGGTTTTGTGTCCAGGGCAGGGGACAACAGTCTCCTGGGATATGACCTTCCCAGGTATGCTTTGTGCAGTGGTTGGTGTTGAACATTTGTATTCACACATCTGTGTTCCAGCCTCAGCCACATACGGAGTCCTAAATATAGACAGAATCCAAGTGTTTGGTCCTAAATATATGCAGAGTTTAAGTGTTTGGTCTAGAAACTGCACTAATCGATCTTATTGGGCCTAGAACCTCAGATACCTGAGCAGTTTCTGCGAGACAGCCTTAGCAAAGCTGCTCTTCTGGAATTCTTCATGAGCTAGCTGTGACACCTGATGGTACTCAGTTACCAGCCACAAATTATATTCTAATTAGTTAGTAATTACTACTACAGTTAATATTACTTCAGGAAAACTTTTTTTTTGTTTTGTTTTTTATTGCTAGTCTAGATTTTCCAGATCCACTAGAAAATCAAGCAAAAATGATAGCTATTATCTATTATTGAACATTTTCCTACATGCCAAGTGCCCTGTTAATCAAGTAGCCTGAATACCACAGCTAATGCTCAGAATAATCTTAGTAATACTTACGATTACTCCTTTCTTCTGTTTTGGGGCATGTGTGTGTGTGTATGTGTGTGTGTGTCTGTCTGTCTGTTAGTCTGTGTTATTGTTTGGGTTTTGTTTGTTTTTGTGATTGAATCCAGGGCCTTTACATGAGTTACATCTCCAGACTTTTTTAAAATTTAACCTTTTTTATTTTGAGACAGGCTCTTGCTCAGTACCCTAGGCTGGGCTCCAACTTGTGATCCTCCTTCCTCGGCCTCCTGGAGTGCGAGGATTTCAGGTGGGCACCATTGTACTTGCCTGCCATCTTAAAGATAGCAAAAGTGAGCAGAACTTCAGTAAACTGCCAGTCTCAGTCTCACAGGTGAGTATTTAGAGCTATGAGCATCTTGAAGGGAGTAATTTTTTATAGACTCTAACTTCGAGTTTTTCACTATTTAACCAAAGAGGTAGCAATAAACCCTGGATTAAATTTCATAAGCTGCTCCTGAGTATGTAAAGAAAACCCTCCTTCAATAGTAAATTCTATTTATTTATTTTTCTTATTTATTTTGCAGTGCTAGAGATTGAACCGTGGGCCTTGTGCATGTTAGGCAAATGCCATACCACTGAGCTACATCTCAGGCTCACAAGTTGTCTAAGTTGTATGTGCACCACCACAGACATAATCATATTGCTTCCTTTAAGAAAATATTTATGACATTATAATGCATACTATTAATTGGCAATATGATGCCATTAACCAAATCTCTTTAATAGGAGTGACTCTATATGACCTAATGATATCACACGAGTACACAAAGAAGATAAAGTGCCCAGCCCTCAGGGGCTCACAGTCTAGCAAGAACAATGCATAATCAGGGTACAATGTGATGAGAATTGTGACAAAATTACAAAGTCTAAGGAGACTTAAGGTAATTTTGTCTAGAGGAATCCAAGAAGACCTCACATTTGAACAAGATAAGGAATTTAAAATGAATCTCACAGAGTAAACAAGAACTTGCAAAGCCAGTAGAATACAAGAAAGAGAACGCGAGAGAGTGGAGACTTGGGGTAACACAGAACCAGGGGGAGGGAGCAAGCATTTTTGTAGCTGGATGGTAAACAGTGAAGTTGAGGGGAAAGGATGGGTCCAGATCTGAAAAGGCCTAGTATATCCTATGCTTAGAAGACTGAATATCAACTGTGTACACTAGAACTTCTGAGCAGAAAGGTAGAGCACTCAAAAAGCTTTCCTAATGAACAAAGATCTCTCCTGGGATTCAGGAGCCAACAGATTAATAGGTATCTAGGTCTGGGTAGATCTGATGGTGCTGAATATTTCATTAAATGAATTTTCTAAACGCAAAAAGTACGATACATTTTAATGTGCTTTCCTCTCTCTTTCTCCCTATGGCAACTAATCTTAATTATCTCTGAACACTGAGTACAAGAAGGTATCTCACCTGTTTATCTTCAGAAAGAACAAGTCAAGGATTTACTCTGAGTATTAAATGTGCATTTTTATAGGTATAAGGCTTAGTTAAATGGCACTGGAATCCCTATTAAGGTTACTGAAAATGTAAGTACTGGAAGATGTGGGGAAGGCAAGTATTTAAAAAATTGCCAGATTAAAGCAATGTTATGAAAAGGACAGAAAATGCCTGCTAAAAACTTACTGTACCTTGGCTTCTATTAAGTGAAGGGAATGGATGTTCAGAGCATCGTTCTGCACTGTAAAAAGCCTATGGAAGAAATGCACTCCAGCCTACCCTTGACCCTCTCCCCACCTCACACGCAGGCAGGTTCCTGTCACCCCACAATCACCCATCAGCAGCATCATGGCCCAGTCCTACCTTTGCTGTAAACCTGACCTCAGAACTGTTCCATCCCCAAGACAGCAAACATCGGGTAACTAGCCAGAACACTGGGGAAATTGAAAAAGGGAACAGTCCCATTTGAGACAAGCAAAGGGAGCAAATGAGCATGCTAAATACCACATATGCATTCAGAGTGACCTAGACTCATTCAGTAATCACAGAGCACCCGACATGCCCAGCACTAGCCCGGTATTACGAGTGCTAAGAAAAATCACAAATGCCTCATCTTCTCAGGGAACTCCGCGGCAATTCTGTAGCTACATAAACTGTTCCAAGATAGAAACTAAGATCCTGAGAAGCTCATTCACTTCCAGATTTAAAAAAAAAAAAAAAATCTCACCCAGGGGCACTTGGAGTGAGTCAAAAAGACCAAGTTGAAAAGTGAAGATTGAGTCACTGATGCTAATTACAAGCTCAGAAGAGCTTTTCTGTGTGTCACAAAAGAACTCCCTCATATCTGGAGGCCAAATTTACACATGCAGACCCTGGAGGAAGGGACAGAACATTAAGCAGGCAGGAAGCCAACTAGACCATCCCAGCCTAAAAACATAAAAAGGGTTACTCACAACTCAGTGTGTTTCACTCGGTAACAGTGTTTTGGAGAGAAAGTCTGAAGACTCAGACCTGGTTCAAATCCCAGTTTTGAGACTTCATAACTGTGGGCAAGTTACTTAACCCTGCCAGAAATTAACACTTATTACTGTGAGGGGTTATTGAAGAATTAGGTAAAAAACAATGTATGCAAAGTGCTGAGTATAGTACCTGCCACTCAGTGCAAAGTCAATAAATGTGAGCTATGACATGTCAAACTCAATAAGCCTCAGAACAAAATCATTACTTGCTTTTGAAAATCTGTTTCTTCTGCACCTGCATTCTCAATTTGCATGATGTCCACCCACTCGCTGAATTTAGGAGCCAGTCTCTGGTCCAATGTTCACACCTCCACACTGCTACCATCCTCTGTCATCACTGTTGTTGCCACAGCCGACATCTTTGTGCATTTCTACACTTGAAGATTCTAAGACAAGAACTTTAGAAGTTGAGCTTCTCTACTTGGACCAAAAAGCCCGAGTGAGGAAGTTAGTATCATTACCCCTATCTTGTTTTTGAGCAAAGACTTAGAGGAGTTAAGAAATTTTATAGTTTTATAATGTTATAGGCAGTCTGTGTCCAGATTCCTTCTGCTTAAACATTATACTATTTTGTCTCCTGATCCACAAGCCAGAAAGCCTCATGGATCCTCCTTTCTTATTCCAGTTGGCCCTGTCCTCCTCACCAGGATTTGGCCAGGGCTCACTGGGCTGTAAGTACAGTTTCACTGTGGGTTACAGGCTGGCTCTTTGGGGGAACCATGGAGAGCTCTGAATGCCAGTGTTTGGGAGGAGGAGTGGCTGCACTTAAGGATTCCCCTACTAGGAGGATGAGGAAGGCACAGAGGTCAGGGAGAGGATGGGACATCATGATAGGTCTGTGATACAAAGGGCTTGAAGGGAGGGAGTGGGAGTACGGAGGAAAAATCAGGATGGATGCGACAGACATTACCTCACCAGGCACACATACTCCCAAGGCTGGAACTTGGTTTAATAATTCTGTTACTAGGGCAACAGCAAAAGAACCTATCTCAGGGAGAACTCAAGTAGCGGGTTTTTGCACAAAAATATAGAGGCTCTAAGTTTGGGAAACAGGTAGAAGGCAAGTGATCAGGTGACACATGAAGTTACATGGGACAGGATTTCACATAAATGTTTACCTGACCTTAGCCCCCTGCAGTTTGAGGAACACAGACATTGAACACAGGCTTTCCAGCGAGGACAACAGCAAGAACCATGGAGGGGAAGCGGTTTAGGCTCCATGAGAGATTACAGATCATGCCCTGATACTGTGGCCAGTCAAAATAAACGGAGAAGGGGAGAGAGTGCCTTCCACATCTGCTGTCACGTGAGCTCTCAGGGAAGAAAGACCCAGTGGAGACCATACCAGGGAAGCAGAGCAGAAATGCTGATCCCAAAGTTGCCAGTTCACTCAGCTTTCCTCTGACTTGGTGTCACTGAAGCCACAGGTAGGCATTAAAGGCAACGTTTTCACTTGAGGGAAGCATAGGAAGAGCCCAGCTGAGGGAGAGGATGTGATCCCCAGGTTGGGGTCGGGGAGGAACTGCTTTGCCCAGCTCTTATCCAATAGGAACGTCACCAGCGAAGCAGCCTGTCGTTCAGTTCATCTCTCTGACAACCAGCCCCAGCACAAAAACAACAATGGAAGACATCAGAAAAACCATAAAACTTAGAGATGTTCTCACTGGCCTCAGGCAAGGTTCTCAACAGTTCTCATCTGTCAGTGCTATCTATCAGTTCTCCACTTCCACACCTAGTGCCAAGCTGAGCCCCGCACAGAGCATCGGGAGAGAAACTTCCAATGTCTTCCTCCCAGCACACTTAAAGTAAAACTTTTCACCTGCCTCACACGTCTTCTTGAAAATCTTTCCATGAGGATGCTTAAGAGACAGGATTTGGTTTCCTTCCGAATCTGTGACCTCACAAGCCTCTGTGAGTTTAGATTCCACCCAGGGATCACATAAAGGTTTTCACCGCCTTAGAGTTACAATTTCAAATAGTGCTATAAAGAGTAGGGTGAGAATGGGGTGGCCCCCCCTGGTTAAAGAAAGATTTCTGCCTGGGGAAGTTAGGCACCATCGAGGACTTTGCTACACCATGTAGCGCAGTAGCCACAGCAGATCTAGCCAATGCTGGAAGGAATTCTTCCCTACAGAAGCGGCTTTCTAGGGCCAAAGATTTAGCTCAGTGGCACAAGTGCCTGCCTGGAAGTGTGTAGTCAGGAGTTAGATCCCCGAGACCAAAAAAAAAAAAAAAAAGTGCCTTTTAGGGAAAGAGGGTCAACCCAGGGATCAGTGGGTCACTTGTTGCTGATTTTTCTGAGCAAACTTAGGCAAACTGTTTTTCCATTTCATTTCTTTCCCCATTGCAAAAGAAAACAATCATGCTGCACAATCTCTAGGCTTCATATAGGAATCTAAAAACTAAAAAGAATAGCAAGTTTTCCAGAAAAAAGGAAACCTCAATGTATAAATAGTTAAAAAACAAAAATCATTTAGAAAGAGTGGCTTGATCTGAAGTGCTAACTCAGCAGGGACAGTTTACTTCGTGGAGCCAATGAAAACAATAAAGAGCATTTTAAGGCACTTGCACACTTGCACATGATGCAGTGGTACAGCTCAGGAGGCAAAGGCTGTGCCGGAACCAGTCAGACCCTCGTCACTTACCTGCTCTGTGACTTGGGGCAGTCACAGCTCTTAGAGCTCCTCTGTCTCCATTTGTAAGGTGGGCTTCCGGCTGTGACTAATTGGACTGGGAGGCTCAGATGCCTGACACAGGATTAGAAGTAACAGTGGTTACCTGTCACCTTAAATCCCATGCCATCCTCATCACAACCCAGGAAAAGCAATCTCCAGCACTCTATTTTACCTAATACCCACAGAGGATAGTGTTTGCCCAAAGTTACTCCATAAAGAGTCCTGTCATTTCAAAGCTATGCTACAATTATCTCTCTCACACTGAAATCCATGAAGCACCCAGAAAGAGGGCCCATTTTCTCCCAAATTGACAGGCTCTGACAGCTGTCATAGGCAAAATTACAATCTCAGTTTTAGGCATAGTAAATACTATGCATAAGCCTAGCTACAGGCAATTGCTATCAGTAATCGGCCCAATTTCTCCCCTAAACAAGGTACTCAAGTTCAAGACTTCCCCTTGGATCTTCCTAGATCACAAATTTCACAGAGATGCCTAACATGGATGAAGCCAGGAAACTAAGTCATCGCTGATGAGCACAATACAATGGAGTGATTTCCCTCCAGCCCTTACTCCATCAGGTCCAGTGCCTGGAGTCAGGACCCAGGCAGCCTGAGGGGAGATAAAATTAGTTCATGCCAGCTAGTACTAAGAACAGACCCAAGTCAGACAGAGATACATATGAGGCCTCAGCATGTTCTAGAATTTTTCTTCTCTTCCAGACCAACCTCCTTGTTCATTTCACCTGCTTCCCATGGACTTGTCCCCAGCCCCACACTCACTCACTGATGACTTGCTAAAGAGACACAGGCAGGAGCAAAGTCTGGGATGGACTGGATGCCACAGGCGGCTCCTGAGCCACAGTCCTTGAGCTTGTGAATTTCCTTGGACCTAGACTCACTGTTTCCTCTAAAACAAAGCAGTGCCTTGTGCAGCCTAGGTCCCTAACCACATGTGAGTTCTGAGTTGACACATTCTCAGCCTTCACTTAACAAAAAGGCATACATATTCTTTTCTGCTTTTTTTTTCCTCCTGGACAAAAAAAGTAGACCAAAATCAAATTTTCTTAGCACTTGTACTCAGGCCTCCACATGGAATAGCTACTGGGAGACATTTACGGACTGTTTTCTATACTCTGCCAAACCTGGTAACTGCTGAATTTGTCTTCACTGCTCTGTCTTCTCCCTTCACAAGTAAATTCTGATACAATTTAAAAACCATTAGCATCCTGGTCTTGTTTTACAGAAATGCAATCAAGGCCCTAGGAGACGGCAAAATCATACTGCTTTACCATGAAGGAGTATCAGTGTCCCTGGTGGGCCCCTGCCCTTTCCTTTTGTAATATCAGGGGCAGTGCCCAGTGTCTTTGGGGTCATCAGAAGCACACTGGCATCTGGGAGAGCCACTGATCTGGGAAGGCAGTGTCTCAATGGGACATCTAAATGCAGTGGTCTGCCCACCACCACACCCTGCCTGCATGCCAGCACTGCTGGGAAGGTCTCTCAGTGCTCGTGGTTAACCCACCTGTCCTCCTGGAAGGATGGACAAACAGGTACACACACAGAGGGCAACCCAGCTGCTGCTGGCGCGGCATAAACAGCCATCAGGGGAGAGCAAATTCTTGTTTACAGCCACCAGGCTGCACTGATGTGATCATTGTCCCCAAATACTAAGGGCGATACTAAGGTTTGTTTGCTAGGTAAAAACCCGCAACCTTTCCATTGTGAAGGAATTTGGCAGTCCTAAGGAGACCTGAGATTACGTAGCCCACCTCCCTCAGTAGATAGAAGACAAAAATAAAGCCCAAGAAATCAAGCAATTCAACCAAGGGCCAAGCAGCCTAACCTAGACCTTCCCAAAGCAGGATCTCTGAAATTTACAATCACAAAGGTGTTGTTTGAGGGAAAAAAAAATTTTTTTAAACATTCAGAGATCAGGAATTTACAAAATGGTATAGCCTGTATTCTTCTTCTAGCCAACTCACTCTCTATTTAGCAGACAATCAGTCTAAAAACTGAGGACCCATTTTAGGGGCGGGCACTAACCTGGCAAAGTCAAAATGAGCCTCAGAGCATTGATTTTAGGACCAAAAAGTTACACAGCCAGCACAGGTGAAGGGAATGTTCCTTGAGGTTAACCATATGAAGTGCTTTAAGATGGTAATACTCTAAAGAGTGAGGCAGAGCTGACTAACTCTAGTCGGGAACCTTTACTTATTTATTTATGATTTATTTATCTAAGTTACCTACTGCTCTGCTAAGTGAGGACATCTGCGGCCAAACAGGTTAAGCCCAAGCCCGAGGCTACTGTCTTGAAAAAGTTAAATCTGGATAACAAAACTGGAAATTAAATGAGACAGCCTGGAGAAGGGGGCTCTCCAAGGAAAAGAAGAGTCAGAACAAGGGAGAATGGCGTAAAAGATATGGTAGAAAGTCAGCAGAATCGCCGTCAGCCAGTGATCATCTTTCGTGGAGAAGAAGCAGGCAACACACTAAGCCCACTCCTAGCTCAGGGTCCCCACACACCCTGCCTGCACAGCACAGCCTGCTGTCACCCTCGGAGGAAAGAGTCACTTTGGAAATTAATTCTGTTCTATATATTTTATGTTCCAAATTTCCCTCCTGGACAATCATATAAGATCTAAGGAGGAACTTACTTTTTAATGGCATTTTTTTTAATTATAAGGAAAGCGTGGCTCCCCTATCAATTAAATCCAGCTTCAATTAGTACAACTAGCATTTGGGTCATTACTTTAAGTGTCTGAAATCTCTACTTACATAAGGTCACTTTCAATTTGGTAAACACTCCTAAGTCATATTAATTCATAGTCAGTCACCCAAGGAATGCTGAGTAAGTAAACATAATCAAGCATTAGCTAACTAGCCACAAATCCACTTGACTTTATTAATTTCTCTCTTGGCAGAGAGGCAAGAAAGGAAGCAAACCATCAGAGACATTCACGCATCATTCATTCAATAAATATTTATTATCTACCAGGTGCCAGGCACTATGTTAGGCTAAATATAGGTTTCATTGTATTATTAGTATTCGCAGCTAAGTTACATGTGACTGTTTTAAAGAATAAGTGCTTTTTTTTCCCTGAAATACAAATTTTAACTCCTGAGATGCTGTATCTTCATTTCTGTCCATGTGCCTACCTCCACGGAGTGTGTGATATACCCCAATCCTTCAACTTCTGGGCCCAATCCCTCTCTCCAAAAGGTTCCCATTATGTGTCAAGTAGTTAATGAATTAGAATCAATAAAGAGGCAGTCGGAATTTTAAAAGTCCTCGGAGAATGCAATTGGTAAAAAAACAGTTCACATTATTGCACTGAGATTTTTTTTAATATGTACATTTGAATTTTTAAGGGGAGTAGCTAATACTTGTTCAAAAATTTTTTAAAATACTAATATATATATATATAAAATACTAATATATATAATACTAATATATATATATATAAAATACTAATATATATATAATACTAATATATATATATAAAATACTAATATATATATATAAAATACTAATATATATATATAAAATACTAATATATATATATATAAAATACTAATATATATATATATATATATATATATATATATATATATAGTGTCCATGCACATAGGAATAAAATCTATCAGAGGAATTCCCTTTGCCTGATTACAAATGCAGTACCTGCTCTGCCATCTTCTCCTGCTGACAACAAAAACTTGTCACCCCCTCCAAATTCAGTGCCCCAGAAAAGACCCACTCTGAGAGCTGACCTTAATCACGTCACAGCTCCTCAAACTGCTGGATTCTCCCCAGCACAGAGCCCCCCTATCCCGGGACAGCCGGCTTACCGAGCACACAGGAAAACACCCCCACACCACCCAGAGGCAGAGGTGAGGCGTCTCTGGCCTCCCCCGGGCGGTCTCCTGAGGCTGCTGACATCACAAAGGTGTCAACTGGCAACCTCACTGTCATGTGGCTCTCCCCTGGCTCCCCTTCACTTCAAAGGCAGGGGAAGGGTGAGACCTTTCAAAGTCGCCAAGTGGGCTGACTTCCAGCAGCGGTCTGGGACTGAGAGAGCAGCGGAGCCACGAAGCTGGGCGGCGGGGCACTGGGCCTCGCGTTTCAAGTCTGTTCAGTTCTCCTGTAATGGAAAATTGCTTTGCACGAAGCTAGAGTGTTAGGGTTCTTTCCAGCGCCCCTCCCCCGCCCCGCCCCACCTCTCGGCAGCCTTTGGATCAGAGGGACCGACTGCTCCTGCAGGAAGGCGGAAAGAGGGCAGTCCTGGCTTCTTACTATGTCCCTTGCTTCAGGCCCTGGTCCCGTATGGTTACTCTTTTCCTTTGGAATGGGGCTGGTATGGGGATCAAAGTGTCCAAATAACTGTCTGTGTCAAGCCCAAGAAGTGAACTGCACAGCGATGCACTTAACGGAATACCCCCCTGACATCCCCCTGAACACCCGGAGGCTGTACCTGAACAATAACAGTATCACTAGTTTGCCAGCCATGCATCTAGGACTTCTCAGTGACCTTGTTTACTTGGACTGTCACGGCAACCGGATTCGAGAGGTAATGGATTATACTTTCATCGGGGTCTTCAAACTCATCTACCTTGACCTCAGCTCCAACAACCTAACCTCCGTTTCCCCATTCAGTTTCTCGGTGCTCAGCAACCTAGTGCAGCTCAACCTTGCCAACAACCCCCACCTGTCATCTCTCGACAAGTTCACCTTTGCCAACACCAGCTCCTTGAGGTACCTGGACCTCAGAAATACTGGCTTGCAGATCCTGGACCACACTGCCTTGCACCACCTTGTGGTACTCCAGACCCTGTACCTGAGTGGAAACCCCTGGAAGTGTAACTGTTCCTTCTTGGACTTCGCCATCCACCTAATAGTGTCCCATCTGGACCACCCAGGTGAGGGTGATTGATTGGGTGTGGTTGGAAGAGGATGTGATAAGAGTAGGAGGAATTGGTCCTAGAAGAGCTAAAGTCAAAAGATGGTCCAACTGGGACAAAAGTTGACTGAATGCAATCTTATTGCTCAGCCGGGCCCATCTTTGAGTTGGATGGAGAGGCAATAAGACTTGGTAGAAAAAATCCTGGACTAGGAATCCCAAGAACCAAGTTCCATTCTAATCTTGGCACCTACTAGTGCCTTGTAAAAGTTGCCATTTCTCTGGGCCTCGGTTTCCTGATCCATAAAGTGGGTACATTATTGAGACTTATATAGAGAGTTGTTGTGTCAAATAAAATGATGAATGTGGAAATGATAAAGTACTATAATTGCAAAATAATGCATAGATACGTATTCCATTGATAAATTGTTTTCATCTACTTAATTTAGTGACGGAATTTTTCTAGGCTCTAAAAGTAAACTCAGTGATTCTTAGGCAATAGAGAATACAATAGGAATAGGATGTACAGAACAGTAAGTCCGATAAAAATAGAAGTAGCAGCAGCTCAGGAGCTACCTGTCCAGTGAGAGAGGAAGGAGAGGAGGCAGGATCAAACCTTGTGCTAGCAGCTTTGCTCTCACAGTTGACCTCATAAGGAAGGAGAGAATGGCCTGAATCCATGAAGAACTAACAGATCACAGAGCTCACTGTGTTGGGCTGACAGATTCCAATCTCATGGGCAAACACACCATCAAGTCTCATGCGGGAGGCTCCTAAGCTAGCTGCTGTCACTCTAGCCACTGTTCTTTGGCCATGACCCCGGCAGCATCCCAGTGCCTCATCCCCTCCTCTTCTCAGGGACTTCACTGTCCTGTTCTCACTCTCTGTTTTCCATCTCAGCCAGTGGCACTATCAGCTGGCCAAGTCCGAGCTTCCGAGAAACAAGAAATACCTCCTCGTGCAAAGCCCAGGATGATGTTGCACCCATGTGGCAATATCCTAGGATTATTTTTGGCCAAGATGATAGACCTGGGGAAGAGCTGGGGGAGAGAGAGCCAAGTATAAGTGTATGTTCCTGCCCTGCCGGTAGGCATAGCCTAAAAGGTCCTCTGCTGGTGCCTGGAACACCAGCGAGGACAGCCAACACCAGTGAAGCCAGTGAAGATCCAAGGGTGGAAATTTTAAGGAAGCACCAGCACAGTTAGACTGAGTGCCTCCTTAAATTTTGTGCCTTAGACACCTGACCCTTCTGCCAGAAGCTTCAGCTTGAGTTGTTAGAATAAACCACAAGTTCCTTTTGGTTTATTCTAACATGGTCAGACTATCTTCTTAATGCTTCTAAGCATAAAAGACAAGAGCAGTTATTTTGGATACCACCAGGAGCCAGAGATAATATCTCTTTTCTCTCACTGCTGCTGGGATGGTTTGAGAGCTTTCTAAAAGAGGGTGAACATTAGTCATTCTCATGCAGAAAGTATAGTTTCTGCATGGGATTCTCCCCCATTGGTGGTCATGTAACCAATCCCAGGAGGACCTTGTCTTCTCCTGCCCCACCCCGACATGCACGTTTTCCTGAGTGATCTGGGTCAGGTTGTCAGGGGGAACCTCGTATCCTAGCTGAAAAGAGTGAAGTCGCTTGGACTCTGTCTCTCTCAAGCATGTCCCTTAATCAAATCTCTGCTTGTGGAGGGTCTCTTCTCAGAATTTTCAGGCTGACTGCTTTGGATTTCTTGACTTTTCAACTCAGTCTGTAATTGAACAGGATTATACATAAGGTCTGTTTCATGGCATGTTTTCAGAGACCTCAGGAAGGAAAACCTATGTTATCCAGCCATGAACTCCTCATGAATAAAGTCTGCCTTTTGAAGTAAACCAAGTTTTCACCCAAAGCCAGTGGGCCCCCATACATACACCCATACTGCTAAGCTGCTCACCTCCCTCTCCTGTGCTGTGGTCCAAAAGAAAACTCCAGGTCACTTCATGACAAAGTATAGGGCCTCATTTTTTCAGTTCACCTTTGTTGTCTGCTAAAAAGTATGAATGAGCCCCCGGCCAAATAAGATTTATATGCTATAGGACTCTACAACTGGGATAGCTTTTTCACCTGTGGTGTCTCATTTTCTTTACTTTTACGCATCCTGTCAACCTAGAAATTTTGTGTCTTCATCTCATGTGAGTGGCCAGGATTGGTATTTTTAACCATTTCCTTGAATGAGAAAATAGACCAACTCACCCAAAATCACACAGCTGGTAAAAGATAATAAAATGATTTTACACTCTTGATTTCAAATCCAGGTCTATATAGTCAGTCAGTTTTCTGTCACTGTGGCAAAATATGTGAAATAATCGACAGTAGAAAGTAGAAAGGTTTATTTTGGCTCACAGTTTGGGAGGTTGCAGTCCATTGGCTAGTTGACCCATTTCTTTTAGGCCTGTGGAAGACAGCATGTCATAGCAGGCACATGTGGCAGTTGAAGCTACTCACCTCATGGTACTTAGGAAGCAACACAGATGACAAGTGGCCAGGTCCCAGTGTCCCCCTTCAGGGCCACACCCAAAATGACTTGCCTTCCTCTAATTAGTTCCCGCTTCTGGAAGGTTTGCCCCCTCCCAATAGTATGACAGGCTAAGGATCAAACTTTTAACTCAGGGATTGTTGGAGGACATTTCAGAACTGAATTTCAAGTTATTTTACTAAGAAACCACACTATCTTCTAAACCTGAAAATCACATAATAGCTGTCACCTTATAAGTCATTATAGTTAATAAATGTAAGTTATATTATAAGACTATGGCTATAGCACCTAAACTTCAGCTTTATTTCATATCTAGCCACCGCTCAGAACACACCCAAGATTATTTTCTTTGGCTAACAAGCACTGTTATCTTTACAATAGTCTCTTGCAAACCCAGATTTCACCCCAATCTACCCAAACTCCAAAAAGATGAATCTAACTTTAATGTTTGCCCTCACTGGGGCCTTATCAGTCTGAACCTTCCTTCCTCTGTATATATGAACACATGTATACTGACAAACACACATGTGAGCACAATATACATCCATGTGAATGGACATATATATACAGATACAAATGTGTGTTCACATAAAGCATGCATGGATACATATACACATAGGCATATAAATATATAGATGCATGCAGACACATACACAAAGTAGAACATACCTACAGTAAAATTCATTGAATTCCTCTCTTGCCCTTTAAACAGATCTCAATACAAGGGAAGTTATTTATTTTATTTGACTCTCCTATGAGTGGAGATATCTTTGTGACTGACAAAAATTCTTGGTGAACTTTGAGCCCTAAACCTAACTACTTCATACTACATTTACTGTCAAACTGGCAGTCTTTAAAGATCTTCTAGAATGGAGCCCAACTGTTGTTCCCCATGTGCCCATATTTTAGTATATAGGAAGAATTTTGTAAAATAAGCTGAGTAACCTGCTTGTTCATAAATCAGACTCCAGTCAAGGCCAGCCTGGTCCACATAACAAGTATAAAGCCAGTCTGGAATGCATAATGAGACCCTGTCTAGAAAGAAAGAAAATAGACTCCAATTTAAAAGCAGATTTGTTTTAGACTCAGGGGAATATTGAACTTTAACACTGGGAATTTTTACCAATGGTGCAATATCAAACACAGTACGGCCATGGAATGCATATATATATATATATATATATATATATATATATATGCAAGAAGGGAAAGTAATAGCCTCTCAATATCTGCTTATTGCCTACTCTGTGCCAAGCAACTGCTGATGGACATAACCAGCTCACAATCCCAGAGCTGTGTATGAAGATTCATATGACTGTGGCTCATTGGCATTATACATGTCCCGTGGTCCAGCCAGGCACAACAAAACTGAACAGAACAAAGAGAGGCCAGTATATCCCCAGTCATGCGGTTTGGTCAGCCTCAGCTACAGGTGACAAAGGACAGCCACCATACAGGCAGCAGAGCCTGGTGTTGAGCTCAGTTTCTAGAGTGAAATAGACTTGGGTTATAAAACCTGCTACTCCCTCTCTGTAGGCTATCAGATAAGTTACTTAACCTCTCTGAACTGCAATTTCCCATCTTTAAGACAGAGATAATAACAGAACCAGCCTACTGAGGGCTGTCGTAATGATAAACCGAGAGCCCTTGAGAACTGCTATTACCAGTCAGCTTGACATACCAAAAGCTCAATAAACAAAGAGTTAGTAGACAGAAGAAACTGTATACAGAACACTATAGAGTAGCAGATCACCACCAAGTGGTTCACTGGACAAACGGACTTCAAGAAAGCTCAGAACACTTGGAACGAAAGGATGATGTATTCTCTTTAGGAGACAGGACTAAAGAGATACAGGTGAGGATATAGATAGGATATGGGGTAAGTAGAGGTCGTAGGACGCTAGTTCCTAAATTTAAAAAATGGGAACAGTGGAATCCTGGAAGGAGTAAGGTATTAGATAAATTATGCACACAGGAATCCAGACCCTGGGAAGCCCAACCAGAAGTCTAAATCAGGGCTTGGTGTCAGCCTGATCCATGACACTCAGGGTTGGCCCAGCCCCAGCAAAGTGACTGTTCCTGATCATTTGAATCTGGAAAATGCACTACCTAAAGCACTTCTACAGCCAGGTGTGAGTGAACAAACTGCTTTCCTGGAACGATGGCAAGAGAGTTTGTCCAACTGGGAGGTGACATGGCCTTGTGAAAGAAGTCACCAATGTGGTACAACTTTGTTTATTTAGAGTGTTCAACAATGTCTTTGTTCCAATTCCTCTTCCCTGTCTCCTGCCTGCCATTGAGTTAAAATTAACCATGAGAGTTTCATTCCTTTGGGGTCCCCCAAAAGTGTTATGATCTTGAAGAAACTATGCAAAAATATATGAACTCCTGGAGAGAATAAAGCAAGTACCCCCACACCTTGATCAGTTCTTTTAATCAGAAGGAAGAGTGAGTTCTTGGGAAATCTAATCAGCTATGATTAATCCTGCATCAGGGGGCAAAACACAAAGGTCCTAGAAGAAAAGGAGATTTAAAAGAAGATACAAAGGCTATATGTTCTTCCTCTGTGTCACATTTTGGCTCAGGGTGCCCCCTATAGAGAGGCTGAGGAGAAAGCCAAACGTTTTGTTCACTTTATTTCCTCATATGGCTACACTGAATAGGACTATTGAAACTTTCACAAATTGGCAAAAGATTTGAAGCTATAATTGAAGGTGTGAATCAGAAGAAACTCTCCAATGGTATATGAACCAGATGTACAAAAAAGTATTCAGACTTCTAAGAGTTCACATATTCACTTTCCAAACCCAAAACAGGACAGCAGAAATGGGATTCCACTGTATCGGTCGCCAGAGTACTCTGCGGAACCCTGATCAGCACAGAGTTAAAACAGATCCACATATTCCATTTCCATTTTAGCCCAAGTCAGCAAGAAGGTAATTCCTGGCTGAAGCTGTAATTTTCCAGTCATTAATGTTATTTGAAGGTGACAATGGCAATAGAGTTCTTCCCAGGATATTTGGTTCCTCTAGTAGGACAGGGTTGAATGCACCTCAGGATGCTCTGAAAAGGTCACTAAACTCTAAACTCTTAGACATAAGGAAACTGGTCCTCTATATCTGCTTCTCTCGACCCCTAAAATCTGGCCCAGTGAATTTCAAGAGAATTTCAGCAGCAGTGGAAATACTCTATATATGTGGTATCGATGTAGTAGCCACTGGCAATGTATGACTGGTGAGGTCTTGAAATTTAGCTAGTACAACTGAGGAACTGAATTTTTTATTTTACTTCATTTCAATTCACTTAAAAAGACACAAAATGTTCCGCGTTAACATACTGATTAGAGCAGCCTTCTAACACAGGATGCTTAAATTGGGAACTTCAGTGTTATCACAGATAAGTGACTATAACATCTAGCTCGATTCTCTCATCAGGTTCATTATTTTTCTCCAGTGCCATATGTCCTTACTATGGGACACATCAGAGTCTATTCAACTCTAAAACACTTACTATAGGCTTATCTATGCCCATCAATGTAACTCCATGCTGGGGTGGTTTTATCAGAGAGGGGAAGTTCAAATTCCTGCCTTTAGTGAGACAATACAGTGATACAAAAGACACAAACTGGAATTGAAAGTCAGGAAGTCCCATCCCAGTCAACGTGATGCCACCATGTGACTTTGGAAAAGTTACTTTTCCACTTTGAGCCTCACATTTCTGGTTTTTAAAATAAGGGAACATGTTTCAGTGCTCTCAAAGGTCCCTTGAGCTGGCAGGCTACAGACCTAAATAGAAGATGAGACCCACATGATGCAAGAGGAGAGCAGTGGTCAGCAGTTAGAGCCCCAGGGAGCTCACGTGGGAGGGGTGAAAGTGCTGCCCTGGAGGTTTTCCTGGAGAAGAGGGTTGCCACCACACAACAGGAACAGTGGGTCAGTGACAAAGAACACAGCCCGACTCCTACACTGCCCCAACTCCTCTCTCAGGAATGCTCAACTTGGCTTGTCAGTGCTTCTCCCCCATGGATTCAGTGCTTCTTATGGTGTAGATGTACAATGTCCCCCTAAAACTCTTGTATGTTCAGACTTGAGGCTTTTGGAAGGTGATTGGGTCACGAGTGTGCTGCATTCATCAGCGGATAAATTCTCTAATGAGTTCAGAGTGGAATATGCTGTTAAAAGGTAGGATCCAGGGGCTGGGGATTTAGCTCAGCGGCATAAGTGCCTGCCTTGCAAGCGCATGGTCGTGAGTTCAATCCCTGGTACTGATAAAAAGAAAAAAATCAAAAAAAAAAAAAGTATGATATGGGCAGAAGGGCCCAGTCACTGGGGAAATAACTAAAAAAGGTCTGTTTCCCACTCCTCCCTTCCTGGGTGCCATGAGTTGAGCATTTTCCCTCACCCAGACCCTTCCACCATGGTCTTCCTGCCATGGCACCGACAATGGATTGAATCTCCTAAAAGTTGTAAGCCAAAATAAATCTCTCCTCCTTTAAATTATGGATGTTCAGTGTTTGTTCCAATGATGAAAACATAACTAAGACAGTCCTCCAGTCTGTCCTCCCAGGCCTGACACTCAAACAGTGGTTCTCAAAGTCTAATGAACATGAAGGCCAGGCCTCACTTCCTGGGATTCTGTGGTTCTGATTCAAAGAGCTGCCAAGGCAAGTATCCTAAGAGAACTTTCCAGAAACCCTATGGCAATATCCTGTGTTAGGGAGGTTGTGGGTTGCTCCAATTGGCAAGTGAACTGATTTACATGAGATGCTAATGGCTAATCATGTTTTTGCAATGTATTTCTCAGGGGCATTTGCAAATTGACACAGAACAATCAGAAACAGTGAGGACGTAAACAGCTACCACCAGTAGGAGCGAGGCAGTTTGAGGACAGAGGGTCCCCTTGCTTCAGCTCTTAAATGAAAGTCCTCAGGCAGTCATAACTGAGCCTGATAGAAGGCCCAAGCATCAGGAAGGGGTCTGGACAATGATACTGCAGACGCAGGTGGACAGGGACATCTGCAGGGAGCAGATGGATTGGGTCACATGCTGCTCCAAGTCCAAATCATTCTGAGGGCATTTTGTACACAGAACATCTCAGTTTCATTCCAAGGCCATTTCATCCTTATTCAAAGCTGTCGTAATAGGATAATGGCCCCATTTCAACCCACCAAGTACAAAGTCATCCACAATTGTGCCAAAACTTAGATTTCCAGAATGAATTCAGATCTTCACACCATTAATGCTCACCCATGTCCTCCATCAGGGAAATTGAAATAAAGTTCAGAGGCCAAGAAAAGAGAACGTCCGAGCAGCAGACTGTTCCAAGGCTATCAATGGTTCTGCCAGCTTGGCTCTCCTATCTTAAACAAACTCCCTGGCCTCATAGCTCCTTCCTGCAAAGAGCCAGAACAGCCTCCTGAGGATAGGGAGAGGATGGAGAGCGGAGCAGCCACGTCAGTCATCTCTAATTCATCCCATCCAAGATGGGATGGAAGTGGCAAGCTTGTGAGATTTAGAAAAGATCTCCAGACAGTCCTGACACATTCCCTAACTCAGCTCATTTGGGACCTCTGGGAATAGGCAATCTAAAGTTCTCGCAAGCACAGAAATCCCAGACCCCCACTACACGTAGCTCCTTGGGTCACCTAACATCATCTAGACCTCTGGAAGGCTCAGGCATTGCAGGGCTGCCCAAAGCAGCCAACCCCAGTTCCCTCCTGTCTAGAGGCTAAGAGCTCCCCACCCAGAGGAATCAAGCAGTCAATGGGTACAGCTAGAGAGAGAGAGGTCCAGCCATAAGGGACCTTGAGTGATATTCTGGGAAACATGCAATGTATCCTGAGAAGCTGTGAGAGGCAGGCATGTCTGAGGTAGTGCTACAAAGGAAGGAGGTTCATGCTGAAATCCAATGAGAGTATGGTGGCTTATAGCAGCAGTGAGGAGGAAGAGGTGCAGACAGGTCAGAGGGAAGTATTTGGAAGGTAGTAACAACAGGACTTGGGACTGAACCAGAGACTTTCAGTGTTTCTCCTACTTCCTTCATAAAATCTAGCATAATACTCAGTAATAAATTTGTGTTATTTTCATGTCTGTCATAGGTGGGGTAGGTGGTGCTGGGGATTCAGCTAGCAGGGGCATCTGCACTGAGCTACATCCTCAGTCCTTTTTTATTTTTTCTTTTTCTCCTAAGTCACTAAGTTTCCCAGGCTGGGTTTGAACTTACAGTCTTCCTCTGACATCCTCCCAGAGCGCAGGGATTACATGTGTGCACCACCATTCCTGGCTTGTCTATGTGTCTTGATAGACTGGAAGTTCTAGGAGAGCATGTCTGCATGTCCAGAAACTAGCACACAAGACCTGGCACAGAGAAAATGCTCAGCAAATATTTAAGTAAATAGATGAGATCTAAAAAATAAATAGAAGGACAAAAATCAAGGCTAGCTCCCAAGCTTTGACTTGACAACTGTGAGGACTTCACGGAGACAGATACTTGTGTTACTCGGCTTCCTGTCACTTTAATGAAGTATCTAAGACACCTTATAAAGAGAAACAGGTCATTTTGGCTACAAATTTGAACTTTTAGTCCATGATCAATTGGCCCCATTGTTTTAGATGTGTGCTAAGACAGTACTCACAGTGGGAGTACACAGTGGACAAAAACTGCTTGTGTCACAAGCCAGGGAGCGAAGCACGGGTAAGCATCCCACAGTTCCCTGCAGAAGCAAACCCCCAGTGACTTAGGGACCTCCCACTAGGTCCCACTTCCTTGAGGTTCTACCACCCCCCAACAGTATCACCCTGAGGATCACATCTTTAACACACAGACATTCATCGACATGCAACATCTACTTCGAACCTCTTGCAATGAAGTTAGTGAGGCAGTGAGGGACAGTGCTCAGCTACTAGGGAGAACCCAAGTCCTCGTTTGGAACTCGTTGGGTGAAAGTTTCCTGTCTCAGCAGGCAGAGGGATGCTCTGACCTGTTATTCAGAATAGAGAGTAGGGCATAAAATACATATTTGTAGATCATTGTCTCACTGGTAATCATTGAAACCAAACAAGTTGACTTCAGTTCGGAAAGAATTTACAACGAGAGGATAATAAGGGCCAAGCACAGAAGCTAATACAGTAATCCCTCAGTTCAGGAACAGAAGCATTCAGCAAAATATGTGCTTCCCTTCACAGACTCCATATTTGGTGACAAACGCAACTGTAACCACCTTCCCCAAAATTGTGGCACGAATTCAGTTCATGAACAGAATACCATCGTCTATGAGAGGGTGAAGAAAGAAAGAGGAGTCATGAAGTACAAAGGGCAGGAGCAGCTAGGAAGAGGAAACCAGAGAAAGGAACATTCATGAGATCCAACAAGCTCCAACAGTAGGAGCAGGTCAGATAAGGATCCGCTGCTGACCATCAGTTTTAACCACAGTGAGGTCCTTGTCTTGAGCAGTTGCAAGGATGGTAGGAGTGGACCCCAGTCAGTGGTGGGCTATTGATGGAACAGCAAAACAAAGAGAAAACAATGTAAACTACCCTCCTAAGATTAGCTGTGCATCAAAGGACATAGGGTGATCCTTAGAGAGGAACTGAGTAAAAATACATGCAAGTATTTGTTTTCCTGCTGATAGGAAGGAGTCAGTGCAGAAAGGAAAGGCAAAGACACTGGAGGGGCAAATAATTGATGGGGGAGTCCCAAAGCTCAGTAGCAATGGTACCCAGAGGCAGATGGAAGGGTAGCCCATGAAAGGGGGCTACCCCTGTGTGCTCTGCACCGGCAGAGAAGGAAGCAAGAGTAAACCCAGATGGGGATTAGTGTGATGATGAAGTAGCCATTTTAAGAAACTCTATGTTACAAGAAGTGAGTTAAAATCAAAGCATGACCTTGCATAGCTAAATATGTTGTATGATATTTTCTATGACGCTTCAATAATGCTGCCCTATTAGCTGATGATAAAACATCCCTTTGTCATTGAGATGCTCACATCTTGATCAAACAAACAAAACAAAGATGGTCTCTGGATTGAGACCACCTGGGCTTTAACCCTATGCATGTCTTTTGTCAACTGCTTGACTATGAGCAAAAATTTCCAGGCAACTTGTCTGTAAAATGAAGATAAAGCAGTACCTATTCCTCTAGAATCATTGTGATAATTAAGTGAAATAATCCACATGAAAATTTTAGAACTGCATTAGTAAGCACTCAACTACTGCTGGCTGTCAGTGCTGGTGTTAAAACACTCAAAGGAAGTCTAGAGTGCAGTTACCTTGTGGTGATTCTGAAGAGAAGGCAGAATCGTGGTCAGCAGATGCTATCCTTCTACTGGGGCCATTGTCCCCAGAAGGTCCAAACTAGGTCACCATGGGTGGAGAAGGGCCTTTCTACACAGAGAGAAGAGCAGACATAAGGGCCCTGAGGTGAAATGAGCTTGACAGATTCAAAAGTAAGAATGGACTGCAGCAATGTGATGGAAGGTGGGGAGAAAGGAACATAATGAGGCAGAAAATTAGAGGCCAGATCGCCCAGGCCATCATAGCTATTCCAAGTATGGTGAGAAGTCAGGGTAGGATTTTGAGCACGGAAGTGATGTGACCTAAGACTGACAGGTTGCTCCTGCTTCTGCATGAAGGAGGGATTATAGAGAAAAGCAGGGACACAAGTCAGGAGACCAGCATAGTTCAGGAGAAGGCCAGGGCCAGGGCCTAATGGCCTGGGCCAGGGTAGTGATACAGATGATAAGAGTTAAGAACCAGGGTGTATTATAAAAGTAGGACTGAGAGTATTTGCTTTTGGTTGGAATTTGGGATGTGAGAGAGAGAAAGAACATTCCCATGTTTCGGCCTGGTCCGCTGCTAGATGGTCATGCCCTTTAGCTGCTGAGATTTTTCTTAAGTTGCTTGTTTGCTGAATTCCACACAGCTGTCAAAATTGAGGGGAGGAAGGGGTTACAGTGAGAGGATGGAGAAATAAAGATAAGAGACAATACACAAAAAGCTGAGGTCAGGTGGAGCCCTCTCTCCAGAAGGCAGAAAAGGAGCTGATCAACCACCACAATGTGTTTATTTATAATTTGTCATGTGACACCCATTTGCTTAATTGGCTCCCCTCTCATGGCCCTGTGTTCTTGGGGCTGTGACGCCTATTCACCTGGGGTTCTCTGTACCCTCAGGACGTGCCTCCGGCACCTTGTGCTCTCAGCTCCATAAGAGTGAAGATCACTAGCTCAGCCGCTCCCAACACTTGTTGTCCATGAGAACAACTGTGCACTGTCTGGATTTTCTGAGCAGATGGGTGGTTATTAAGTATGTCCAGCTGGAAGCTCAACTGTCTAGAAACTGGAGTTTGCCTTTAGCTTCCAACACGCCCACCCCCAACCAATTCCTCAGCCTGTCACTCAAGTCACTCAGCTCGCCCTAGCAACACCTACTCGGGAAGGTGGCAGCAGAAGCTTTACCCCGAGTAGGGATTAAGTCATCAGAAGACTTTACACTGTAAGTCTTGTTTTATTGGTGAAATGCAAGGTTTCTAACTTATGCTGACAGAATTTGAGGTACTGACAAGCACATGAGAAGATATTATGAGAAACAGGGAACTCTGCCACTACATCATACCCAGATGCCAGCAGCTATACGAAAGACCAGTCCTGTCACCTGAAACACCTCTAGAGCACAGGAATAATCAGACTGAACTTGCCAAACTGCAAGTTCTCTTCTATATGTTGCATAAGTCTATGAATCACATTTAACCTTTACAAAACTACAGCTTCCTATCCAAAAAAGGAAAAATCATGCATACCAGGTAAAGATGTACTTTGCACAAGCTCAAATCATTCAAATCCTCAAGGTTTTCAACATGCCAGGGACAGTTTAGAACAGGAGTTGGTATATGTTTTTCACAAAGACCAGTAGTAAATATTTTAGGTCTCATAGGTCTCTGTTGCAACTATTCAACTTTGTTAACAGTATGAAAGTAGCATTAGAAAATATGTAAAACAATGGGACTGATTGTGTTCCACTGAAACCTCATTTACAAAACAGGAAACAGGCTGCGTCTGGCCCCTGGCTGGTAGTTTGCTGAGCCCTGGCTTATGCCATCATGGACCACAGCTTGGCAATGAGGAATTGGAGCTCTGTGTAGGCAAACGTAGAACCCAGCGTCAGGATCAGAAATGCTCAGAGAATCATGAGGAAGCATCTAATAAGGGGTTTTGTTGGCCAAGTGGCTTGTGTGTATTGCCCAGTCTAGGGAGGCGTCTCTTCTGGACTTCTTAAGAGTACAGAAGAATATAAGTGATCCTTCTGGCCAGGCACCTGTCCTAAAAGTAAGCCAAAGACATGGAGTTTAAGAAGTAATATAGAGGTACTGAAGAGCAGTCTACCCATTCTTTCACATCTGCTTCCAGTAGACACCTGCTGAGCATCTTCTGTACACCCGGTATCAGGTGAACAATTCAAGTCGCTATTGTCAATTATCCTTATCAAGCGGTATTTGAAGAACAGAAATAATTGCCTTTTGAAGTCATGCCTGCAAGAGTTTACATTCTCAAGAGTCCTACCTTAGTCCTTCTCTGTATACCAAGGATAGAGGAGCCTTAGCCCTCTATTTGGTCCTGGAGATCATTCATTACTGCCTCAGGAGCCCCTTCACATCCACCATACACTGGCTCCTCCCCGGAGCCACTGGTATTCACCTGTGGAGTGACTCAATGCTGGCCGACCCACCTGTAACTTTCCACCACCCAGGTTCCCAACCTCCCATGCCAATGGTAGTGACCCTGTCTTTGGTTGGTAATATAAACTAACATTTAATTCATTCAACAAAATCAGCCTGAGCTCTACTCTGTGTTAGACTTGGCTATAGGTACTGAGGCTAAAACAGTGAACACAGACAAAAATCCACATGCTTGGAGTTTATGATCAAGCAGATAGAGGCAGATAAAAAGAGAGGCAAACTTACTTCTTTGACACATCTACAACTTATCTGGAATAAAAATAAGAAGCCAAGTATGGTGGTATATGCCTGTGATCCCAGCACTCTGGGAGGCAAAAACAAGAGGAGCACTGATCTGAGCCCAGCTGAGGCAAATTAGTGACTTAAAGAGACCCTGTCTCAAAATAAATGCTGAGAGTATAGCTCAGGGTGAAGGCTCTGAATTCAATATCCATTACTGGTGAAGAAAAAAAAATCAGGAGCAGTAGGTGATGCACAAGGAGTTGGAGAAAAAGGAGGAGAGGAAGAAGAGGAAAAAGAAGAGAAAAGGTGAAGGAAAAGGAGAGAGAGAAAGAAAGAAGAAAAGAAAAGAAGGCCAGAGAAAAAAGAGTAAGAGGAAAACAAAGCATTGTACATCTAATGATATTCAGGCAAACAAAGGCCTAACAAGAGAAATGGGCGAATTAGGCAGTTCTCCGAGTTCAGGGGAAAAGCTGGAGATGTGCATAAGCCAGGAGAAGCTGGCTGGAGGGGTCCTTCCAGCGTAATGGAGAAGAGGCTGTCTTTGACACTTTCTTTGCCACTAAGACAATACTCAACACCCACAATTCAAAGGAGGAGATGTGAATTTGGGCTCCTGTTTACAGTCCATAGTCAGCTGGCTGCAGGTCAGGAACAGCAAGACTGAAGGATCTGGTGGAGGAAAACTGCTCACGTCATGATGGCCAGGATACAGAGAATGAAGGGAGAGGAGCTGGGGAGGGAGATGTACCCTTCCAGATCATACCGAGTGACCCACCTCTTCCAACTAGGCCCCCACATCCTAATAGCAGATCAGCTTTGGCAGCCTTGATTACCCAATCACCTTCCAAATGGCCCACCTCTGAGCACTTGAGAATTTGGGGAGACATTCTGAACCTCACCTTCAGAATGCCACGCCCTTGAGGCTCATCCTCCCAGCCAGCTTAGATGGTTCCTAAGCCTGTGCTGGGCAGGGGGCTTGCCTCCCTGGAACACTGAGCCCCTGGGAACTTGCAGGTGACCCTGCCCAGAACTGTGGTCCCTTCTGCAAGCCAAGAAAAGAAACAGCTGTTTCTTGTATATGCGCTGGATTCAAGAATTCCTCGAAGAGGAAGCATCCTGGGCTCCTCCACTACATATGTTTCTCGGCCACAGAAACTCTGGTTCTTCATGTATCTGGCTCTGGAAGACATGTTTTCTACCTGTGAGCAACATGCTATGTGCAGACATATGCAAGGTGTGGTTTATGTTTCTTTAGGAACTGTTTGCAAAAAGGTAAATATTAATAACATCTGTAATCGCACCTGGGAGCTTTTAATGAGGCAAATGCCCTGGGCCCACTTGAGTAGGGCTAGGGGAAGGGATATCTGGGGCCTCGACCCCTGTGTATGATGTGAATGGAAAGCTCTGGAATTGTACAGTGCTCAGTATGCACAGCAGCACATGGTAGCCCTGTGTGATAGGTAAGGAGAGCAAGAATGCCAGCAAAGGAAGAACTGAGATGCAGTTTATCCATTGCCTAACATGGAGAGATTCACAGCTACCCTCTCAGATGTATCCAGTACTCCAGGATCAGTAGATGGAGACCTAATCTTAAGAGTTATCACAGTAGACTGGGAAAGTGATGTATGACTGACAAACGAAAGGGAAGGGAAGGAAACAATTACAAAACAAGCCAAAAGTGCAAGTAAAAGGACATGGAAGAAGCAAGTGAGTGGAAAACAAAGGCTATGTTATGAGTTATAAACCCAAATGTGTCAGTAATTATTACATTAAATGCCAGTGGCCTGAAAAACACCAAGTTTACTTCCCAGATGAAAAACAAAACACAGATATGTGCTGCTTACAAAAATATACTTAGATACAGGGACACTGGAGGATTAAAAGTCAAAGGATGGAAAGATACACAATGCAAACACTAGCCAAAAGGAATTCAATATGGCCATACTGGTGTCAAACAAAATAGTTAAGTCAAGAAACATTACCAGAGAAAAAAAGGTGCGGCTCAAGGGCAGAAGGGCATATCCGTCTGGAAGATGGCAGGGTTTTAACTTTCTGTGCATCTAACAACACAAAATATGTAAAGCAGAGCTTGAGAGAACTGTACAGCATAGACAAATACACAGTCTTGACTGGAAACTTCTACATACTTCTCACAGGAATTAATGAAAAGGAAGACTAATACTAACTGAAACAACAGATGTTTATAGATTTAAAAGTCCATCAGAGTATAGAAGATCTGTATATAGCCGCAACCTAACTGATACACAATAGAACAATGTACTCAAAAACAGAATATATATTCTTCAGAGCACATGGAAAATATACTAACATTGGCTGTATGTTTAGCCATAAAGGAGAAACACTCAAAAAATTTCAAAAAAGCAGAATTACTGTACAGAGTATGTACAATGGTAGATTTAAACTAGAATTCAATAATAAAAAAGTAATACTACAAAATCCACAAATACTTACAAATTAAGCAATTTAGTCAGTGAATGGCAGTTTTTATTAACAAGAACAATAATGATCAGATATGGTCTATGGCTTCAAGAGGTAAAAATCTACCTGGTAAGGAAGAAAAGATGCACATGTAAATAACCATCATACGAAGCAGAATGTGGCCACTGTATTAGTGACAAGGAAATGCCATGCATGAGTTCAAGGGTGGGAACAGTCATGTGTCCTCTGCACTATGAGGATGGGTGTTGGGGGAGATTCTCCTTGGAGTCAAGCATTTTAGGTCAGATCTTGAAGAACAAGAACCTGATGTGCAAAAATTGGAGAAAGAAGTTGACACAAAAAGAGCAAGGTAACAAGCTGGATGTGGTGGTGCGCACCTGTAATCTCAGCTCTTGGGAGACTGAGGCAGAATTGCTGCAAATTCGAGGCTAGCCTGGGGTACATAGTGGTTTCACAGTCAGTCTGAACTACATAGCAAGACCCTGCCTCACGAAGACAAAAAGAGAAAAAGAAAGAGAAAAGAGTAGTATAACAAAGTATAACTGAGGGAAAAGGCGAGGTTAGTCAAGGAATAATATACAGATACGCAGTTGAATTTGACTGACACAAAGGTACTGAGGAATGAAGTGAGAAAGGAAGAAGAGGAAAATGCTAACCGGCTGGGAATGCCAGGCCCAGGTGGTCTGCATGTTATTCAGGGGCCTCCCGGGAAGTCATGGGAGGGTTTTGAACCATAGTATATCTAGAAAACTACACTGGGAAGGTTACCCAGCAGGAGTGTGTGAAATGGCCCAAAGCTGGGAAACCAGCAAGGAGAAGGGGAAGGGGAGCTCAAACCTTAGTGGGGGACAGGGAGGGGGCCTCTGCCGGAGGAAAACCCAAACCTCCCTCTCCCTCCCAGCAGAGCCACCCACATCCCTCACTTAAACAGCAGCCTAACAATGCATTAAAATCACTACCTAATTGCTCCTTTCAAAGTTAATGCTCCAAAATGGGGAAGTGTGTGTTTAATGTTTAGTCTCATCTCTGCCGCCCAAACTCCAATTTAAAAGCTAAGTCTTTTTTAAAATAGAATGAGTTAACCCACCCCCAGACACAGCTCAGACCCTCTGAATCCCACCCATGGTTTCCTCTCTCTAATACATCCTTCTTTGCGTATGCCTGTGTGCCTGAAGTTTGGGCAGGTGACCAGGGCCCTCCCTGGGAGGCCCCCTAAACAGTTAGTTCCCAGGAGCCTCTGGGGCAAAGCTTGAGTCCTGAGCCAGGCTGACCAGAAGAGGTCTAGAGGCACCACTACATCCCTGCCCACAAGCCTTTCCCTGTGTTTGTGTGCTCTGGATTGGAGCACGGTCACCTAGAGGGCACGGGGCCACAGTCAGGAGCTTTTTCCTCCCCTCTCCCCTGAACTAAAGCAGATAGTGGACGTGGCTTTCCCTCGACATCTACAGCTTCCTCCCCTAGTGAATGCTCAGCAGCATTATACACTTCAGGTGATTTCGCTGAAGCTACACTGACCCAGAAGCACAGTGGAGCAATGGCATTCAGGTGAATGCACACTGCTGTTTCCAAACTCCCAAACCCCTCTGCCTCCTCCCCAGACAACCCCTTTCTAACTCTCCTGCTTCCTGCTACTGCTTAGGAACGCCCTCTCCCAACTGAACCCAACTTCCTAATGTCCTTGGTGACCAAGAACACTGATGCTTTCAGGTCACCAGGCAGTTCCTTTCCTGAAGTTAGAAAATTCCTCTCTGCAACATTCTCTATTTGCCACTTCTGCAAAACAAGCCTGTCAGTTCAATCCTGGTTTTCTACCTATAGTCTGTGGGTTAGCTAGAGCCTTCAAGTCATGAAACCTCCTGCATCCCAGGCTCCTTATTTCCTTAATGATGATAATAGCCCAGCATTGAGGTTTTTACAAAAGCTAACTTTGCATGGGGTAAAAACTTAGTAAATATTAGCTCAGTTAAACTCCAAGTTTGAGCTTATTTATCTAGCGTGTGCTGGGTGTATTCCCTTAGGCACTCAGCACCAGCACAGTGAGCATGCATAGCTAGAAAAACACAGGCCTGAGAGCTGCTCTCCAAATATTCTACACACTTGGCACAATAGCCTGCCTTCTCACCTGTGTCTATCAGCCCTGCTGACTATCCTGATAATAGGTATTATCGTTTTGTACTTGTAAGTCGGCAAAGTGGGAATTCAGAAAGAAAATGAAGAAAACTGCGACACTTGCACAACTGGTGAGTCTTGCTCAAGAGCACTTTCCCTTCTGCTCTGTACTGAAGTCCATGGAGCTACAGGTACAGGTACTCAGGCAACTGCATCAGCTGCCAGAAAGGCCTGGAAACTCATTCATTCACATGATCCGTCAGTGGATGTCAGCACCACCAGTAACAAGTGATCTGCTTCTCCTGCTGATTACCTCTTTACCCTCAGAGCCCCTGACTTCTCCCGGGAGAAGAGCACACCAGAGACATTTCCAGGGGATCTCAGCCTCCCCTAAATTTGAGACGAGTAGTTTATGACACTCTTGGCTGGCGCTAATTGTCCCTGGCCAGACTCCCAAACAAGTAAAGGGAAAAGAGCAAGGTGAAGGGTAAGGATGTGGTCAAGAAGAAGGGAAAATGTTGACTTGCGTAGGAAAGAAATGACTATAAAGTATTTATATCGCCATGGCGACTTGCATCATTAATTGCAAAAAAAAGTATATTGTTTTCTACCTTCAATTCAAATAAAGCTTATTATAAAAAGTTTAATGAAAAGAGGAAAAAAAATAGAGAGATGATGAACACTGATGGCAGTCTGAAGTCTTACTGCATGGCAGTCTTGCTTAAGTTTCTAGCTTGCTGGTTCCGCTTAGGGTCTCTTCTCCCCTGAAGATCCCTAAGCAGCAAAGTCTGTTTTTAATGATCTAAATGCAGAAGAAATCAAAGCATTGCACTGTACTCTTCTTTTTGAGATGCAGATTCTGAATTAGGGGGCCTGGCATGGGGCCTGGGATTGTGTGTTTCTAACAAGACCCGGGTGATGCTGCTGGTCCATAGACCACGCTTTGGGCAGTGAGGAGTCCCCACAGCTCCTCCAGGTCCCCCCTACCTTGGGAGCCCAGGAGTTCTACTGTTTCAGCACCCTACCTGCTCTGTTTTTCTTCCTAGATGATGAAAATGCCACATGCACGGAGCCCACAGAGCTGGCAGGGTGGCCCATCACACGAGTGGGGAACCCACTCCGGTACATGTGCCTCACACAACTGGACAGCGAGGATTACATCTTCCTGCTGCTCATCGGCTTTTGTATCTTCGCCGCAGGCACGGTAGCTGCCTGGCTCATGGGGATGTGTGCGGTACTCTACCAAGGTACCCGCTGCAAGTCCAGCGAGGAGGAGGAGGAGGCCGAGGAGGAGGCCAGGCACAAAGCAGAAGTCACCAGGTGGATTTTTCAAATCAAGGAAAGATCAGGCCAGGGTGTGTTCCCTCAACTGATTTAGCTACCAGCCACCACAACCTGCTGTGACTTCCCCAGCTCCTGGCTCTCTTGCCCTCCCACATCGCTCCTGCTGGACTGTCTTTTAAACAATGATGCTTCCTAGTAAAATAAATAAAATGTTTGGTGATCACTCCAGAGCTTGTCCTTCTCTGTATCAGAAAGTCTAGAAAAGTCATTGGATGCATGGAAATGTCAAGGGAGTCGCTCCCAAAATCAAGTGAGCACATGTTTAGCAACCAAAGACCTGAATCTACCTCCCAGAGAAACATTTAGCAACACAAACAAGGGTTTATCATTGCAGCCATGGACAAAGCAAAGGTGTAAGGCATGCAGAGACAGCCACCATTTATTGGACGCTTACCCAGCCTGGCATTGTACCCAGTTTTGTATACATTTTTTCACTGTATTCCCCTTCATAACAGCCAAGTCAGCTATTACCTTAATGTTGCTGAGGTTTAGAGATGTATGGTAGCTAAAGATTGTATAATAATTTAGCTAAAAATTGTACAATCGGTAAGAAGAATTAGAGATACTGCTGAATCCTGGGCTGCCTGACACCAAGGCCAGTACCCTGCACTTTATGAACTACTGTCTTTCATACTAGCCCAATAGAACAGCCAAGTGCACACAGAAACAATCTAGGGCTGGTCTGAAGAAGGAAAAGGGCATGGCAGAGAAAAGTGGCCCAACTTGGGCCCAAAGATCCATTCCAACCTTTTCTTTCCCCTGTACCCAGATGGAATCATAATCCTATTGAAGACTCAGACCAAAGTTCACAGCTTTGAAGCTAGCTGTCCCTAACACCTCAACCAAATAAGTGCTTACCTCTACATCTCCACTGCAAGTCTAATGTGACTCTAATTACTTTTCCCCGTTGGTTTGGTGCACTTGTTATGTCTTAGTTGCTTTCTCATAGTTGAGACACAATATTGACAGCCACAGCTGTTTATTTGGGTTCATGTTTTCAGTCCATAGTCAGCTGGCTCCAAGGAAAGATGGTGTGGTAGACAGGCATTGTGGATGAAAACTACTCATGGTATGGAGGCCAGGAAACAGAATCAAGGGAGAGAAACCCTTCCAACTCATGCCCACCATGACTCATATCTTTGGGCCCAATCCCACCTCCTACCAGTAAATCAGCTATAAACACTCATAATCCAACCACCTTTCAAAAGTCCATGACCACCTGAGGCCTTGGGGAGACATCCAGATATGAACTATAGAAAGTGGATCTTGAATCAGGAACTGGATTCCTAGCCTTAATTCTGTACTCACTGCTATGTGAACTTCAGCTTGAACTTTCAACTTGTAGTGATGACCTCAAATGCAGACTATCTGTCTTCAGTAGGTTCTTTCTGTCTCTGTCTCTCTCTGTGTATCTCTCTCTCTCTCTCTCTTTCACCAGGGACTTGCTGTACTACCCAGGTTGGCTTTGAACTCCTGGGCTCAATGATCTTCCTGCCTCAGCCTCCCACATGCTGGGATTATAGGTATATACTGTCACGCATAAATTGACCCCAGTAGTCTCTGTTGGCACCGATATAGGATGGTGCCTCACACAAAGCAGGGGCTCAATGCATGCATGTTATTGCCTTCTACTTAAGCCTGAACCCACCAAGAGTTTCCACTTTGTTATCCTGAAGTGAGGAGTAAACATGAGCAAGTTACCCAACTTCTGTGTGTCCCAATTTCTTCTCCTATAAAAGTAGTCATTACAGTACTTATATCACACAGAGAAACTGCAAATAAAATGAATATCAATTTATAATAAGATTCTATTTCAATAAACTGTTCACTATGGGATAATTTTAGACTTACAGAAAAGTTACAAAGATAGCACAGGATTCCCATATATCCCTGTCCCGTTCCCCTGAAAGTTATCTTACATTATAGTGGTGTATTTAAAAATGCTAGTAAACTTATATTGAAATACCACTGTGAGCTACAGTGTAAACTTAATTGGGTTTCACCAAGCCAGGTATGGTGGCACATACGTGTAATCCCAGTGCTTGGGAGGTTGAGAGGGAAACCGCTGTGACTTCAAGCCAGCCTGAGCTACAGTAGAGAGACCCCATCTCAGAAAAATCTCATAATTTACTCGGTTTCATCAGTGATTCCCCAGTGCCTTTTTTTCTGTTTCAGGAGCCAAACCAAGATATCACATTGACATTTAGGATATTTTAGAAAAATATATATCCAACATTTACTGGATACTTCTATATATCAGGCACTGTTCTCTCCCTCTGTGTGTGTGTGTGTGTGTGTGTGTGTGAGAGAGAGAGAGAGAGAGAGAGAGAGAGAGAGAGAGAGAGAGAGAGACTCTGAATCATCATAACCCTAGAAAGTAGGTATCATTATTGTTCCTATTAGATCATCAAATGAAAGCCTAATAAATAACTTGCTAAATATTGCACAGTTATTTAGACTAGAAATCAAGCCAGTTCTGATCATATACTGTTTCTTCCAAACAACAAATTTATACTATCTCTCAGGAAATTAAACTACTAAGGAAATCTTGACTAAAGAAATGAGAATTACAATTTTTCACAGTAACTTCTCCCCAAGGAAAGTGCCTCTGTCTTCTCACAAGAGCTCATTCCACAAAAATGTACGAAGCACCTGCTCATGTAAACCACAGAAGGCTGTGACAAACAGACAGTCATGGCGCTCACGGAGCTATGGTTTACTTGGTGGAAACAAAATGAATAGCCAGTCTCCGGACAGAGTGGCAAGTAAGTGGCAGGTGTGGCTGTCTAAGGGAACACAGGAGCGGGACCTTATCTGTAGCAAGTAGGGAATCTTGGTGGCTTCCCAGAGGAAGGGACACGGAAGCTGAGGCTTGAAAACTGAGAAAGTGGCAAAGAAGAAGTAGGTGACAAGAAGACTTTCTAAGCAACAAGAACTGCCCATCCAAAAGCCTATAGTGGGAAAGAGCCCGACACATCATTAGCTGCCATACAGAGTCAAGGAAAGAAGAAAAGAGAAATAGTGACAGAGCAAGGCAAGGGCAGGCCCTGAGGCCCTTACAGAGACATTTCGTTAGTCAAGGTCATGATAGGTGATGCTGCAGGAAGAGATAAACCCCACAGCCTCACTGACTTAAGCCATACGGAGCCAGGTGGGTAGGGAAGCCCTCCTCCATCGCACTGCAGAGCACACAGAACACAGGCCTCAGTCTCAGCCCAGAAGGGAAAAGGGATATGCTAGAAGCATCACGCCTAGAAATAACTTGTCATTTTTGCTAACTTTTCACATGGCCCTAATATTACGGCAAGGAAATGCAGTCTGCCTGCCAGGAAGACAAAAGGCTCTTGGAGTTGACAAAGAACTGTCACTGCCCCACCGTGATAAGGAGTGTGAACTTTCTCCCGAAATACACTCAAGAGTTTTAATCATGAGAATGACATGATCTAATTAATTTTTGTCTTAGAAAGGTCATTCTGGGACTGGAGAGACAGTTTAGCGGCCCAGCAACTAGTAAGTGTGAGGTCCTGGGTTCCACCGCTAGCGAAAGGAAAAAGAAAGGAAGAAAGAGAGAAAGAGAAAGAGAAGAAAAAAGAAGGGGGAGGGCAGGAAGAAGAGAAGGAGGGAAGGATGGAGGAAGGGGACAAAGCTCATTCTGGCAGTACCTTGAAGCAGAGAGCAGAGAACAGCATGGCAGGAAATGGGGAGGCCTGTACAGTGCAGAATGCTCAGGAGAGACGAGGGTGAGACACCCAGGGCAGGGGATACAGATATGAAGAGAATCAGGTAGACGTAAAAGGTAACATCAGAAGTAGAGCTGACGGAACTCCCCGAGTGACTGACTTTGGAGGTAGGGCAGAATTAGGAAATTCCAATGGAGGGAGAATTGGGAAAAGAGAATGGAATTAACCAATCACCAATCCAATTATTTAAATATGAAATGACTAAAAATTACCTATTTTTTGTTAATTTTTATAGAATATCAGGAAGGATAAGAATGATGAGTTTATCAAACGGATTCCATAATTTTTCTGTGTACAGTATATTTTAACATATTCAGTACACAATGCAGCATTACAATCTGGACAGTATCTAGTCTCTTTCCAAATTCCTTTTGCATTACTGTCTTTCTTTGAACAACACACTTTACTCAGTCACATTGGTCTTTCCTTTTTTCTGAGGGGTGGTAGAATTTCAGTAAGATGTCTACCCACCAAACACAACGGTGAAGATGTTGATGATGGATGTTCTGGCTGGCATTTCTTTATCCCATATTTTTCAATTATTTGGTCTATTAGAACTAATCTAAATTATAAATGGCTTTTTGAACCCCCTTATCTGAATAAATAACAAATGAGTTCCATATTGTTTGGTCCAGGAGGTGCATAAGTATTTTATAATAATTTTTTCCTTGCTGTTTGATTACAGAATAGCTTGTTAGATGTTGGACAACCTTGTCAAAATACCTATAGAATTATTATAACCATTGACCACTATTGGAATTATTTTAGTTTCATTTCTTCTTTCAAGTTGTACCATTTCTGTATTATGAACAGTTAACAATGAGGAGACATCTTTTCGCCTTTCCATTTCACAAACAGACTTTTCCCCTGAGACATGCTAATGTCTCTCCCTTTTTCAGTTTTTTTCTTCTGTGGATCTTTGGGCACTTCCTATTCAGCCTTGGTGTCCCAAATGGGTCCATCTTGCATTCTAGAAGAATACCACTGAGTTCCAGAGAAGGGTAAAAATTATATCTAATGTACTTACAATAAGAAATTTTGTAGATCACAGCACAAAACATGAATTAGTCAAAGAAAATACACAAAACTCATTATTAGATTTCACTAGAAACAAACATCAAAGGCAAACATAATGTTCTTTAAAAGTATGCAAAAATAGTCTATATAAAACAAACCAACAGACATATGAGTGTATCTCCCACAAGCAAGAATCAACTGGTTGAAATAACACATCCTAGAGTAATACTTGGGATAATCAGGACATAAACAAAGGCACGGCCTGAGTGATGCTCCAGGCAAACTGTTAAGTGGATAAGAAGGATGTCTGAGGTTCAGCAGGCTGGTAACACAATCACAGTCGCAAACGGTACCATGGCCCACTGAATGCAAAAAGTGGCCAAGCAATAAAACCTGGCATGGAAGGGGCATGTGTGGAGGGCCTAGGGAAGGGCAGAGGGTCAGACCTTCCTTCCCTCACTGGAGAGTACACAGTGCCTAAAACTGAAAAATCACACAGGAGCAACAGAAGTCTATTTTTGGAGATAACTGAATTGGCCAAAAGCACTCAAGCATTTGCCATTAAAGTGGGGAAACCATGGAAACAAAGGGTGAAACACTGCTGCTTTCATAACAGCTATTGTACAACTATGATTCTTCAAATAAATGATGCACATGTACTTTTGACACAGATGAATGTTAGAAAAGAAGCAGAACAAGGAAGAGGGAGAGGAGGAGGAGCATTTGAGATGAACAGTAAGGGCAGAAGCATGGAGATATGAAGAGAGATGGACTGAGGAAACAGCTGTCATTCATTTGGCGGCTTGTAAGCATAACTAAACAATTGGAGGATGGAGGCTGGAGATCAAGCAGGCAGCTAATGAAACTGGGGCAGGGTTTCTCCATATAAGATCCCTGGCCATCTCAGCAGGGTCCTGCAAGTCTCTCAGACCTGCAGGTCCTCATAAGAGTCTTACTAAGTTCACTAGGTGAATCTCATGCACACTAAAATTTGAGAAACACTGGTCAAGCAAACAGATTTGATCCTGAAATAGGGAAGTGTGAATGAGAAAAGGAAATGAACATTCAATTTAGACCCTCCTAGGTGCCAAGGCCTCTTGGGTCTAGAGCTGACCTTGGCCAATATCTCAGGTCAAGTGGGCCTTCTGAGTGCAGTGAATGACAGATGGTAGGGACCCACCAATGCCCAAATGTTGCTGCCTGCCACTAACTGTCATTCAGCCTTCCACTTCACATGATACCATGGAAACATTGATCTTGAGTCACAGCTTTTTTTCAATGTGTGATGTGAAGAAATCACATCAGAACTTAGACCTCAGTTTCCTCAACTATAAAATGAGGTGATTGGACAAGATTATTCCTGAGGCTAATCTAATCTTCTAAAAATTACTAAGGCTAATATCCAGAATATACAAAGACATTCTGAAAACCAAAAAAAGGTAGAAAAATCCCATTAGAAAAACTGGCTAAAAGTTTGCAAAGGCCGGAATCCGTGGCGGCTGGCAGAACCACCCAAACTCGTTCCCACTGCCACTCACAGGAAGCACAGCAGCGCTGAAGTTGGGGGTTGGTGAGCCCAATGGAGAGTGGAGCCAGCAAAGGAACCTTCATTAATCCATGGTCAGTGCTGGGATTGGGACCCCCCTACACATGGGAAGGGCGTGATCAAATGGGCAACATGTTGGAATCTGGCAGGAGGAGCCTGAACTAGGAGCAACAGTGACTTCAGTTGGTTCCTCCCTCCCCAAAGCAAATTTGGGGGATTTGCTTGGACTGGGCCGCACCCCTGGCCAGGACCCAGTGAGCCATCCCAAATCGATTCCCTGAGCCTAGCAAGCACTAACTAGGGGAAGGCCTCTGCAGTTTGGTTGGCCCGGTGGGGAGGGGCAGGCATAGGCAGCCACTGCTAGCATCTCAGTGATAAGAGCAGTCAGGAGAGAGCGCAGATCCCTTGCCAACGTGCTTCAGAGGAAATGTGGCCAACAGGGAAGGGAGCTGGGACCTGCACTGTAACCTGTGTGGAGGAAGCCAGGACCATGACAAGACAGAGAGGCAGGAGGAGGCCCCCAGCCCAGAACCCTGAGAGCCCTGATCCAGGAGAGGGAAAAACAAGGGAGACTGAGGGCAGCAAACACGCAACAGCAAACATGGCTTCAATGGACATCAAGAGATATTTTCGGGACCTTGTAGATGAGCTCAAAACTGAAATATTAAATCAGGTAAAGCAAGATATGAGTAGAGTAATAAAAGAAATGCTCCCAGGAAGCATCTCTCAGGAAGATACAGACCGAAGAAGGGAGGAACACAAAAAAAGGAGAGAAACATTGAATAAAGAATATAAAGAAAATATAGAATACATGAAGCAGATTCAAAGAGATTACCAGGAAATTAAAAACTCCATTGAAAGCTGGCAAAACGCCTTAAAAGAAACTAAGGATAGACTATCAAAACTTGAAGACAAGTTTGCAATGTGTGATCATAAAAGGAAAGATCTCTTAAAAATAACAAGGAAACAGGCAGTAGCAATACAAAGGCTAGAAGATGACAAGAGAATCTACAATTTAAGAATAAGAAATATGAATGAAGAACCAGGAATACATACAGGTGAATTACAAAGGCTATTCACGGAAATAATTAAGGAAAACTTCCCAAGCATGGGAAAACAAAATGACATTCAGTTATGTGAGGCATACAGAACTCCAGCCACCTACAACCAAAACAGATCTACACCCATCATATAATAATCAAGATACCAGAAATTCAATATAAAAACAGAATATTAAAAGCTGTCAGAGAAAAGAAACATTACCTATAAAGGTAAGCCCATCAGGATCACAGCTGACTTCTCGACACAGACCATCAGATCAAGAAGAGCTTGGAGCAAAATATTCCAAGCCCTGAAAGAAAATAACCTTCAGCCCACATTGATGTATCCTGCAAAACTGTCACTAGAAATTAATGGAGAAACAAGATGCTTCCCTGACAAAGAGGAACTGGGCAAGTTTGTGACCACCAATGCAACCCTACAGAGAATACTGAAGGACATTCTAGAGAGAGAGAAAAAAATACCAGGATTTAGGAACAGTGGCAGAAGGCCTCAATGAGTGGGGCAGGCAGTAGAATGAAGGAGAAAAGTAGACAAACAGGCAGAAAAATAGCATAGCACAAATGAGGCAGAGAAGGATAACTAGAATCTCTAACATAGATGGCCTTGATACACTATATTGTTAATAGTGCACCAGGATTTAAAACACACTACTACTCTGCTTAGATGTATTATATTCTGTTCCAGTCATTCTACCTGTACTAGATTTGAGGATACAAACAGTAATCCCAAAAATAACAGGATATAGTACAGTAATCATCCTTTATTTCCTATTAAGTCAATCTAAAGCTCTGTAAAACCTACACTGTTTCACCATGACTGATTGTAATCGAATCTGGTTTGTTGGATCCCTGTTTTGTATTGATAGATTTTATTCAAAGCTGTTATGATTGAGAGTATCAAGTCTGAGAGTATAGGCAACTGCACTGAAGATGACAAGATTCACTAGAATATCCACTCTGGTTTGATTATTACCTGCCTTTGAAGTTTTATACTGTCTACAATGTTTTATTTTTACTAATATTGTTATGTACTGCTATATTCAATTATACTGCTATATTCATTTATGCCTGATGATATAAGCAATTCTATTGAAGATAATAAGAAACAACACAGCAATCATTGTAGATCACCTTGTACTGTAGTTCTATACGACTTTTTGGTTTCATGTTTTTATAGGAATTTCTTTTGTTTTGTCTTACTAAGTTTTGTTTTTCCCTCTAATACAGAAAGGATAGAAATACATGTAAAGACTCGTGTATGCGTAGCTGTTTACACTCTCACTGTTTGACTATCTACTTTGTATGCTTTAATTTTGTAACTTGAACAACTATTTCTATGAGGACAATATGTAATTTATCAACTAGTGATTTCTTATTGTTTATCTTTTTCTGAAATTCTGTATTATCTCTACCCTCTACATGCTTTTTTTCTCTTTAAATAAAAATTTAAAAATAAAATTAAAAAAAAAGAAAAACTGGCTAAGACTGTGAACAAATAATTTATAGAAAAATCTCCCCAAGGAGATGAAGAGGTACTTTCATTAATAATCAGAGAAATCCAAATTAAAACAAGACATATCAATGTAGACCTACTAAATCAACCAAACTGTGAAATCTAGATGATGCCAGGTACTGCGGGGATATTCATCTACATAAGGGAATCTCACTTGTGACCAAGGAAACCTGGACAGATGCAGCCTAGAGAATATTCTGGCTCTGCTTGCATCAAAATGATGCATCCCAAACCTGCATGCCACTTGCTCTTGGGCGCATCTCCTGCAGAAACAACTATCCAAGTCCATAGTGGGGTGTGCTGAGGTCATTCACCACGATGTTACTGGTCGTAGGAGGGAATGGGCAGAGTTACTAGACAAAATGAATGAATGCTATAGGACAGTTAGAAGCATCTAACTAGATGCACATATAGATGTACATGGATAGATGCAACACTGAATGAAAAAAGGGAGAAACATAATGAAAACTCATGACACTCCAAGCTCTAACTATTTCCTGGGCTATTTCCCTCTCAGTAAAAGCCAAAATCTTTACAATGTCCAAAAGGCCCTACATGATCTGCCTCCACCTGCTTCCTGATTCCCTGATTGCTGTCATCCACTATCACTGTCTCCACAGCTTACCCTACTCAGCCACACTGGGCTCCTGCCTGTTATAAGAACATGCCAGGCATTGATGCCACCACAGAGACTTTGCACTGACCAATTCCTGTACCTGGGATCGCAATGCCTTAACACACCCCAAACACACACACACACACCATCCCCCTGACCATGCTCAACATTTAATTTAAACCAACATCAAAAGTAACAACTAAACTGTACAGTGGCCTAAAAGGCCAAGTCTTGTCTCCCCATCTGCACCTTCAACACTAGGGCAGGAATTCCCTGCCATCTCCAAGGCCTGGAACAAAGCCTACCGCAAAAGAGGCATTATTTTCACGTATCTTTAAACTCCCTAAATGAATGTGCAGGTGGGAAACAAGAACTGGGGAGTGAGAACTGAAGGGAAAGGGATTAACTAATAGTAGAGAAGCCTGGTTTTCCTGTCACCAGATCACAGACTGGGGGTGCTGACCTGAGATGCAGGTGGCCTGAGGAAGAGAGGCACAGCTCTGAACTGGGCAGGCATCTTTATTTAGCTGCTCAGCAGCTCGGCTCAGCCTCTCAGCTGCCAACTTGTCTTCTCTACCCACCAAAACAAGCTCACAGAGCCCTGAGGGGAGGACCCTCTGCCCTAGCCACGTGGTAGCTGTCTCTGTCAAGGTCACAACAGCACTAAGACAACCTCATGGACAACTCTTTAGCATGCACACTCCACCATCCTGAGGCTTTCTCAAACACGGCCCCCTGAGAAACAGAGGTTGAGCTCCACACAGGACAGGGCCTGATCCTTGCAGATTTATACTCATCACATATTCCTGTCGCACGGCACAAAGATCTGCCGGTGCCCTCGTTCACCTGGCTATTTCCTGATAGAATTGAGGCTTTTAAGGAAATAATGTTATAGGTACATCTTAGATATACATAATGATCACATTCATCATAGGGAATTTGTACCTGTATATGATATATCTGGATTCTTTTTTCTTTCCCCATTAGCCTAACCTTTCCCTTTGACTCCACTTCCCCTCCTTATTTACAAAAACTGTTTCCACTTTTCCTTATTTTCTTGTTTTTTTTTCTTTTCCCTTCCTTTCTGCCTTCCTCCCCCTTCCCTAGCTCCCCTTCCCATTTAAGCATTTTTTTTCCCCCTATGGCACAATATCTGTTATACATTTTGGTCCTTATTTACACTTTCAGTTTCTCACACCAGAGCAACAATGTGATATTTACATGTGTGTCCAATTTATTTCACTTAAGAGTATGGCTTCAAAGTGTATCCATTTACCTAGAAATGTCTCAAGTTTATCTTTCTTTATGACTGAAGAGTACTCCATTGTATCTTTTTAAAAAACCACATCTTTATCCATTCATCAGTTGGTGAGCATTTGGGCTGTTTCCAAAAATTTAGCTATTATGAACTACGACTGAGACGTTTAGCAGACCAGGTCTTCCTGGCACCGTATTTCATGTGGTCTTTACCAACTTCCCATGCCTGTCTATGCAGAGAAGATGATTTCGGTGTCAGGAAAAATGACTGAATAAGTTTGCCCAGATTTGATTTTGCATCTTTCTGCTCTCAACTCTTTCTAACTGCTCTCCATCTCTAGTATTGAAATTCAAAACTGTGGGTTTGATATTGGCTGTCTAAAAGCTAACATTAGGAAACAAGGTCAAACAAATTATCTATTACCATTAAGTCTTTAAAAGGATTACATATTCTTTGCAAGGAGCCAGATGGTGGGATGGTGCAGACAGCTAGCACTGGCAATAACAATTCTGATGCTGCTGAGGGATACAATGGATGAGAGGAAATCATGGGCCAGTGCTCAGTGTTTGGTAAGAGTCAAATGATGAAAAGATCAGGGCTGGTTGGTTTGTTAAACAGGTCAAATATTTAGGCTAGAAGGGACAATATGCTACAGAGACCTACCTTGGACTCATCTAAGTGACTCTGGGCTCTTTCCCAATCAACAATCATTAAAGCCGGCCTATACCTTTGATCAGAAATTCTTAATACCTTGGACTTCATTTTTGCCTCTGTTGAACTTGGCATTGTCCAGGACACATGGCAGGAGCTCCCCAACATTCTCTGAATATTGGTCTCACCAGAACCCAACCTGCAACAAGGGAGACTGAAGCTTAAAAGTGTCTTACAAAGATGCTTCTCAGGGATTACTCGTTTCCAATGAAAATCTTCTTAGGCTGACCTAGTCTTAACCCTTCATCCTCATCTCTGTCCAACTGTTATGGCTTGTGACTAGATGTTCCCCCAAAGCCTCATGTTGTCATACGTGGGGCTTTTCAGAGGTGGTTGGATCTAGAGTGTGTGGCACTGGGAGTGTTTCATGGTGCAATGCTATGATTAAGGACACTAAGATTAGCGTTGTGGTACCCACCCTAAGGGCAAGTAGCCTGGATAAGATATAAGAGATAGAAATAAGCTTGTCTTATTTGCTCTCACCTGTCTAATTGCCATGGACTGTTTCACCTCTATGATGATTCTCTTCCATGCCATCTTGCCTTGAACCCAGCCAACTATGGACTGAAACATTTACAACCTGTAATCCAAATAAATTTTCCTTCCTTTAACTTGTGAGTGTTGGGCATTTGGTCTTAGCAATGAGAACAATTAATTAAAACACCAAAAAATAAGTGAAGAGAAATTCACTGCAATGATCAATGTTATTGACATAGGTAATTCCTCACAGACTGCAGGACCCTGAACAAGTTATAATCTCTGTCACACTCACCTTCTGTCAAGTTAAAATGAAGATTAAACTTGGCCTGCAGTGTTAAAGTTAAAAGACTCTTTAAATAAAGACACTTTAGGTAATCCTTGGCACAAAGCAGTTCCTCAAACAATGGTGACTAGGAGGACAGAATGAGCTCCCTTAAGGCACCCACATCTAAGAACTCTCCTTTTCTATTCCCATAGAAAACTTAGGCTTCCGTTCTGGGGAGCTTCTTTGGAGGTTCTAGCAGTGGGCACAGCTAGTCGTAGACTCCTAATGAGGAAAGTCCTCCTCTGCTGGACGGGGGTGGTGGTGGTCCTCTGCATCCTCCTTGATGGCCAAGCAGCTTTGCGAGGGACACACGGGGAGTAGAAAGGGAGGAAAGAGATGCCTACCTAGCCAGCCAGCTAAGCTGCATCAACCCTGAATCAGTAGGGTGACAGATTCGTAGTGGCATCACCCTCACATGCTGGCCTCTGTTCTTCCCTGATGCTGTCCAGTAACATAACTCCAAGGGAGCAAATCACTTCATCTCTCCAGATAAAATTCTCATATTCTTTCTACCTTAAATTTTTATGCTTGTATGTGGTTTAGTCTAAAAGAGCTTGTCAGGTAGAGAATTTTAGTTTCTCTAAGTCAGAACTGGGCTTTTATACCATTTTATTTAAGATCAAAATAATATTTTAAAAATTATTTTTTAGTGCTCTGGGGTTTAGCTTAGTTGGCTAAGGGCCCAACCTGGCAAACGTGAGGTCATGAGTTCCATCCCAGGTGCAGCTAAATAAATAAATAAAAATTATTTTTTAGATACTCAAATTGCCCTGTATGGATTATTATATATTATATATATATATGCATGTATCACATTGTACCCCTAAATTTGAACAATTATGTGTCAAAGAAACATTTTAATGAGATTAAATATTATTTAGAAAATGATACCTCACGCTGCCTTAAGACTTTACAGACCAGTGAGAGACTCACGTAAAGAAATAATAGAATTAGAGTTCAGGAAGTAGGAAGAAAATGTTCAAATGGGAAAGGGAACAAGAGAGGGGAGAGAGAAGGGAATGAAGGGGAAAAGGGAAAAAAGAGAATAGAAGGAAAAATGGCAATAAACTTGTATAAATGGGGAGGGGAAGAAGGGCCTCAGGGAAGGGAAGAGAATGAAGGAAAAAAGAAGAGCCAAGATATATTATGTACAGGTACAAATTCCCTATGGTGAATGTGATTAATATGTATGAAAAATATGTACAAAATAAAAATATAAAGTTAAAAAAGGATGCACTCCACATGCATAAATATGTACATACACTTTTTCAGACCACACAAGAGAAACCAACTCTCTCAGCCTGGAGAGGCAGGAGAGGGCTTCAGCAAGAAGACATCTGAGCTGGAGATTTGAAGAGAAGTCAGGATAAGAATTTTCCAGAGGGAAGCAAGGGGCTAAGGCCCAAGATAGCAGAGAGTGTGACGTGTTCAAAGGTTAGAACAGAGGCAGTTGCAACACCTCGGCAGCAAGAACAGTGGTACAAAACAAAATGGCAGAGACAAAAAAAAAAAAAATCCGGATTATGCAAGGTCTTTTATGCCATAGAAAAAACTTAGTCTTTATCCTAAAAGCTACAGAAAGTCATTGAAGTTTGAAGTCAAAGTAAGATATGATCAAGTTTGAATTTTTAAAACAATTACGCAGGCTGTGGTTGTAGTACAGAAAAGAGATTAAAATAAGAAAAGCTGTATAGAGACAGTTGGGGGTGTTGCAAGGAATTCAGGTGGAAAAGGATCATGGTTCCCTGGTTTGCTGGTGGCAGTGGAAACTGAGAGAAGGGGTTGAGTAAGCAAGGCCCCAGGGAGGGAAAGGAAAAGAACCTGTCGATGGGCTAGATAAGAGAATGAGAAGGATGAATTGTAGGTGTCCAGTGTGTATGTGGGAACATTTAAGATGACCAGAGTTGAGATTTAAGTGGACGTCATAGCAGAGCTATCAGGTAGGCGATTAACTATGTCTGCAGCTCTGAAGCATCTGAGTGGAGAATAGTGAAATAAGTCTCTAGAGAGTAGTTCACTGAGCCATGGTTATCTATGAGGGCACCTGTAGAAGAGAGCACAGAAGAGAAAGGGGTCTAGGAAGGCCTGGAAATTGTCAACATTTAAATGAGTAAAGAAGGATGAATCACAAGTGATGGAGAGTAAGAGGTAGGAAAAAAAATAAGATATCTTTTTTCAGACATCGACAAATTATGTTTCATCAGCTTTGTTTTAAATAAGCTGAAAAATCAGACAGACTGCCACAACCAAAGGAAAGCTGAAAAAAAAAAGCTCAAACATTCAATGCATACAGTGACTAACTCTTAGATTACCAAGAATGTCCTCTCTTGAAATTTTTACTTGTTATGGTGCGTTGAGTGACTCAGTTAGGAAGTCTCTACCATATCATGCTTCCCTTTAGACGAAGGATATTTCTCCACCAAAAGACTTTCCTCTTAGCTGTGTAACAAGGGATGTGAGCAGGTACGACAGGCACCATGGCCAAGCAGAAAGTTTAAATACACTCATATGGTTCCAACTCTCTTGACTTTCTGCTCTTCTCTATGAGAACAGTGTATGCCTTCAACCTGAGCCTAGAATGAAAAGATACAAACAGAAGACTCCAACCCAGGAAGCCCAGAAAAGCCACAGCCACTGCAGCCCCTATGGGACCACAAGAAATAAATATGTGTTGGTTTTTAATCATTGAGCTTTGGGAGCTGTTTATTACCATAGAAAAAATATATATACTTGCCCACAGTGAAATTTCCTTAATCTGAATCTAGTTATTTTAAACTCAAATAGAAAGTAGAGAAGGTACTGTTTCCAAGATCATAGTATATATCTGGCACTGATGAGCCATTTACAAACATCATGTCAATTTCATTCTTATGACAATCATTTTCACTATTTGACATGACAACATTGAGGCACTGATACATTTCCCAGTATCACAAAGCTAGCAAATAATGGGAATGGAACAAAAACTTTTCTAACCAACCTAAAAGTTCTTCCACTGTCCATATGGTCATATTGAACAAATCTGCTAGAAATCAAACTTACATGTCTCATGTGGGAAGCAAAAAAAAAAAAAAAAGACCAATGAACCATTACTGCAGAGCCTGTTCTAGACTGACTGACACTGTACATGAATTTTTGTGCCTCCATGGCTGTAAACTCTTACATGGCCAAAGCTCTATCACACACTTTATCACAGCTGAGAAAATGGAAACCACACAGCTGGAAATTTGCAGCTCAAGTCAAGTCACACTAAAAATTGGAAACTAAGATTGGGTTTTGTCTCAAACTCAATCCATGTCTCCAGGTGCCTTGTCAGGTCTCTATATCACAGCTCACTATGAGCTCTTGTGAATTCACTTCGGTTTTCCTACCTTATCCCTGGTGATGGGAGTCTTCACCACCTTGTGAATCTTGGGGGAATTTTTAACTTAAATGTTAAGTAACAAAACAAGCAATATATACTAGTCACTTACTAGTGTCTATTTGTCCATTGAAAAATTTTGTGATGTGTAGATCCCCTAAACAGACCTCATGGCAGGCATTAGGAATGAAGTACACTTGCTTTAGACAACTCTGGGCTTAAATTGTGCCCCAGCTCTGTGATTTGGAGATCTTGACTCTTATCTCTCTGAACACCAGTTTTATTGATGTGAAATGTGAATAATAGCTAACTCAATGGGATCATTTTGGAGATCAAATTAGATGGAATAATCAGTTCTCTGTTAAGAATGGTTAATTACTGCTTTGAGTAGCAGAGAAACTCCACACCAGGAGGAGGGTTTCCCAAAGCATAATCTCTGCTTAGAGTTTCCTCTCCCCTCGATGACACACACAATGGTACCTGGTCAACACAGGTGTCAATAACATAAGCACCAAATAGTGAGCCTCCATTATCTGCAAACATTTTTTTCTAAGTCCTTTCCATGAATTACATCTAATTTTCAGAACTGTGAAGCTAAATAAATTGGAGTACACTGATTTTAGAGACTAGTGAACTGAGAAGTCAGCGGCTAGCTAGTCCTCCTGACCTCCAAGCCAGACCACTAGCCACACTGTCTATCTGTACTTAAAATGCATCTCCTGAGTCAGGCATGGTGGCACATGCTTGTAATCTCAGCATTTTGGAGGCTGAGGCAGGAAGATTGCTCTAAGTTCAAGGCCAGCCTGGGCTACATAGTGAATTCAAGTCCAACCTGGACAGTATAACAAGACTTTGTCTCAGGAAACAAAGCAAAACAAAAATATGCATCTCCTTTCATTGCATTCAATTAAAGTAAAAAAAAAAAAACACTGCCTGCCTGGCAGAGTTGGACAAACTCTTAAAAAAAGTATTGATTGTAATAATTCTATACCAAAAACTACAGACCACTGCTGAGAGGAATTAAAGAAGATCTGAATTAAAGAAGAGACATTCCATATTTGTGGATTAGAAAGCTTTGTATCATTGCCATGGAAATTGTTTCCCCAAATTGATCTGTAAATTCAACAAAATACATACATGCAAAATAAAAAAAAACAGCAGGCTATTTGGCAGAAATAGAAAAAATGATTAATATTTACACTCAAAGGACCCAGAGTAGCCCAAATAATGTGGAAAAAAAAGTTGAAGGAGTTACACTTTCTAATTACAAAATTTATCACGAAGCTATAATAATCAACACAGTGCCCAAAGGTACTGACCACAAAGATAAATATATACACTGTGGAACAAAAGCGAGATTCCAAAAATAGCCACTTGCATTTATTTACTCACTTGATTTCAACAAAGGTACCAAGGAATTCAGAGTAAGTAATAATCTTTTCTAAAAAGGAAACTGAAACAATTGGATAACTGTGTTCATAAAGATTAATGTAAGCCCTATTTACAACACACAGAAAATTAACTCAAAATTAATCATATAAAACTATAAAAAACATATAAAACTTTTAAAGTTTTAGAAGAAAATCTAAAATCTAGAAGAAAATCTTTGTGATCTTGAATAGGCAAAAACTTCTTAGTTACATGGAAAGCATGATTCAAAAAAAGAAAAAATTAGTGGAGTGAACTTCATCAAAATTAAACACGTGAAGTCCGGCATGGTGGCACATGGCTGTGATCCCAGCACTCAGGAGATTGAGACAGGAGGGTCTCTATGAATTCTAGTCCAGCTTGGGCTACATGGTGAATCTAAGGCCAGTTTGAACTGCACAGCAGAGATCCTGTCTCAAAAAAAAAAAAAAATTAAACACTTGAGCTTCAAAAGACACTGTTGAGAGATTCACCTTGTGGCCATAATTCTAAGTGAAATAAATCAGACTCAGAAAGTTAAGTAGTGCCTGGTTTCTCTTACATGAGAAATTCAAAGTATAAATAATGCAAAGAGCAAAATAAAAGATAGATGACAGGAAACAGTAAGCTTTGTGGTGATAGGAAAAGGATCTAGTGATGGAGAGGAAATAAAGGGAGCAGAGCAAGGAGAATTTTAAAAGATCAAGATTTGATATGTGTATGTGCCAGTTCCCTATGATAAATATATTTACTATGTATTGCAAACATGTACTAATAAAAAAGACACCAGTAAGAAAGTGAAAAGATAAACCACAGAGAAAATATTTGCAAATTACATATTTAATAAATGTTATGGTTGATATATTCTGTCAACTTGAGAAGTCTAGAAGCTTAACTAAGTAACTCAGCAATTCTAGTGGTAGAAGACCAGACCTTATCACTCTAGAATGTTATTCATTGTGTTAATTTGAGGTCAGAAGTTTAACTAAGTGACTCAGCAGGGAGCCAGGGTCCTTACTTTACTTTGTAAACATTCTCAGCCTGTGCAAGAGGAGGGCACAGAGATGATGTGAGTGCTACACCCACCCAAGGGGCACAGCCTGCTTACAATGCAGGGGTGGAAAAAGATGCTTGCTCTCCCCTCCCCGCTTTTGCTCTCACTGTTTTTGCTGTCTTCTGTGCCTTGGAGTGTTGCCCCTGTGTCATGCCTTGGAGCCAGCTGATTATGGACTGAAACCTCCCCAGTCTGTAAGCTAAATAAACATTTTCTTCCTTAATTTTGGGTGTCAGGTATTTTATTCCAGCAATGAAAGAAAAGTAACTAAGACAGAATTTGGTACCAGAAAAGCAGGGTGGTTGCTGTGCCTGTACCTGACCATGAGGTTCAAGAACCTTTGGGAATGATTTGTGGGGAGAGATTGGAAAGGTTTAGAGACATTGCAGGGTAGAGTAGCACTGGAATGGCTTAGGCTGTTCTGTATTGCAGATTCTGGTCAAAGCTCAGAAGACCAGAAGGCTAATAGAAATCCTGTTGGTAAAGACCAGGTCTGAGAAGTTTGTGCTAGGAAGCAATACCTTCCTAGGTGATGTACTCCAGATGATGTGTGTTATGGCTTCGTAAAAAGTTTGTATTTTGCTCATGTCCAGAGACTTTGCCTGAGACTGAGACTAAGGGCAGTGAACTAATTAATCTGGCAGAAGAAATTTCAAGGCAATTGAATGTTGAGGCTATGCCATGGCTATTGTTGGGGGCTTATGGCCAGATCTATGCTGAGAATCAAAAGTAAAGAGCCCAGCAGGATGATTTAAAATGTGAGTTTGGCCAGAAAGGAAGCTCCAGTAAAGCTTTGGACTACAAAGAGAGCTGAGGAGATCTCAATGACTGAGAAGGAAAAGGAGAATAGAAAAGATGGCCCGAGGGCATCACAAGAAGAAGAAAGTCTCTATCCTTTTCAGCCTCAAAATTGCTAAACTGAGAGACTTTGCTTTGAGGAGAAAGCCACAGAGCACCACATTTCAGAACGGTGGCAGTCACACCAGGTTCCCAAATGGTGGCAGCATAGAAAATTTGTTCCTCAGAATTGGATTCAGAGTGCCCAGCAATCCCTCCAGACAAGAGAGAAAAAGCTACTGCATCAGCTGGCAGCAGACCTTGGCATCATTCATGTGGTGTTGGTTTGAAGTGCATGGTGAGTGCAAGAGTTTGGGGGTTAAAAAGGTTTTCACCTTGATTTCAGAATATCTGGGAGGCCAGGCAATGTGCCCCTGAGAGGGCAGTGAGTGAAGCTGTGAGTGTGAAGCTGAAGGTGCAGTGGAGACCTCAGAAGTTTAGAAAAGCCAGAAACATGGATCATCTAAGAAAAGCTGCAAAGAGAGAGCAAAGCAGGCCTAAGAGAAAAGCCCTGGGAACTATAACCACCAGATGTGCCATAGGTGTGGAGTTATTCAAACCCTGTGGGACTAACAATTTGCCACAGATTGCTTCAGATACTGGACATGGAACTACAAGACTTAATGTTTGCTCTGCTGGATTTTGCACTTGCTTTGGTCCCAATCCTTTGTATCCCGTTTGTAACTTTTGGAATGAAAATATTTGTGCCATTGCATGTTGGAAATGTCTTAACTTTGTTTTCATTTGTTCAGAGGCTTCCAGCTAAGAGTTTGCCTTGCCTCTTAGAAACTTGGACTTTGCAGTAATGCTAAAACTGTTACTACTTTAACAACTCTTGCAGATGGACTAAATGCATTTTGCATAAAAGGATATGCATGAGTCTATGGGAGTCTAAGAGCAAAATGTTATGGTTCTCTGGGGTCTGCCAAAAAAAAAGAAAAGAAAAAAAATGTTATGGTTCTAATGTAATATAATGTTGATAGACTTAATATTGTTCTTAAGGATTGTTAAACCGCTGTAATAATGTTCAAGTTGTGAAATGATAAGAATAAGCATGTCTTTGTATCTGGAAACCTGTTTAAAGAAATGTGTCTGGTTGCCAGTTTGACAAGGGGTAGGTTGTTGTGGTCAATACATAGTGTCAACTTGAGAAATCTAGAAGCTTAACTAAGTAACTTAGCAGTTCTACATCCTAGGGTGTAGAGGACCAGCCTTTACTGCTTTAGGATGTTGTTCATTGTGTCAATTTGAGGTCAGAAATTTAAGTGATTCAGCAGGGAGCCAGGGTCCTCACTTTGTAAACATTCTCAGCCTGTGCAAGAGGAGGGCACAGAGATGGTGTGAGTGCTACACCCACCCAAGGGGCACAGCCTGCTTACAATGTAGGGGAACAAAAAGACACTTGCTCTCCCATCCCCTATTTTGCTCACTGCTTTTGCTGTCTTCTGTGCTTTGAAGTGTTGCCCCTGTGTCATGCCACCTTGCCTTGGAGCCAGCTGATTAGGGACTGAAACCTCCACAAACTATAAGCTAAATAAACCTTTCCTTCCTTAATTTTAAGTGTTGGGTATTTTGTCTTAGCAACAAGAGAAAAGTAACTAAGGTACTTATTATCCAAAATATATAAAGAATGCTTACAACTAAATAATAAAACAAACCAGTTTAAAAGTGTGCAAAAGGTTTAAAGAGACATTTAACCAAAGGAGACCTACAAATGGCAAATAAGCACATAAAATGATACTGAATATCATTAATCATCAGGAAAATACAAATTAAAATCACAACGAGACCCCTGCATACTTACTCACATAAAAAGAAGATATAAAGAAGATGTGACATTTGTGCACTATGAAGTACTACTCGGCGCTAAAGAAAGATAAGTTTGAATCACTTGTGGGGAGAAAGGATACTTCTTGAGAGCATCTCCTTAATAAAATACATAAGATACATAAGCTTAAATATTCCATGGTTTCTCTATTTTACCAACAGAATAAATCAAGTGCAAAATAAAATATAGCTAATAGGAAACAGGGAATTTATTATTTGTAAATTGAAAGAGATGGAGGGGAATGGAGGCACGGAAGGAGATAAAAAAAGAATTACAATGTATTTTGTACATGTACCAACTCCCCACAATAAATATAATCATCATGTACCACAAACATGTACAAAAATTTAAAAATAAATAAGTAAAAAGAAAATAACAAGTATTAGTGAGAATGTGTAGCAACTAGAAACTTATAACCACTTTGAAAAACAATTTGACTAACCCACACTGAGATTCCATCTCACTCCAGAAAAAATGGTCAGGATCAACAAAACTACCAACAACAAATGCTGGAGAGGCTGTGGGGAAAAAGGAACTCTTCTGCACTGTTGGTGGGAGTGTAGACTGGTGCAACCACTGTGGAGGTCAGTCTGGAGATTCCTCAAAAAGCTGGAATTGGAAGTCCCATTTGACCCAGCTATTCCACTCCTAGGCATATTCCCAGAAGAACTGAAAACATCATACCACAGTGATATATGTGCACCCATGTTTATAGTGGCACAATTTGTAATAGCCAGATCTTGGAAACAACCTAAGTGCCCATCAACTGAGGAATGAATAAAAAAAATTTTGGTACTTTTATACAATGGAGTACTACTCAGCTATAAAGAATGATCACACTGAGACATTTATAAATAAATGGATGCAACTTGAGACCATACTCATAAGCAAAATAAATCAAGCTCACATGTATAAATACCACATAGTCTCCCTAGTATAAGAAAAGAGTACATAAGATTCTATGGTAATCATGGATCCCCATTATATTGCTGTGAAGATTTGTAATGTTTTCATTCATTGATTGGAATGGTTTTATTCTGTTTTATTTGACCTTATTATGTGTGATGGTATGAACAGCTACTTTGAAGAAAACAAGACATTATGGCAGCCATTGCTGATTTAATATCATCTGGCTTTGAAGTCCTACCATGTTTCTGTTCTTCTATTACCATTGGTTCTATCATGTCGTGTCTTACTGGATTTTAATATGTGTAACAATATAAACAAATTTTTTATAGAAAATGAGATATTATAGTAGCCATTGTTCATTTTCTGTTACATGGTCCAGAATGCCTTGTAATAGTTTCATTCTCTTGAATGCTTTTATTCTGTTTTGTTATGTTTGATATTATTGTGTGTGAAGCTATGCTCAACTATTACAAAGAAAGAGATATTATGGTAGCTACTGTCCATATCCAGTTGTCTTGTTGTGAAGTGCTATGTTGCTTGTATTGTTCTGTTCTGATCTGCGTTGTTCTGTCCTCTTTTGTTTTGTTCTCTGTAAAATAAAAAATTTTTTAAAAATCTCAACTTCAAAAAAAATCTCAACTTCAACAATTTGACTGGCTTTTTAAAAGTGAATCATAAACTAGTGTGATGGCACACACCTGTAATCCCAGCACTCGGGAGGCTGGGGCAATAGGAGCATCAAAACTCTGAAGCCAGCCTGGACTCCATAGTGAGACTTTGTCTCAAAAAAAAGTGAATCATAAATTCTGATACTTTCCAGCAAATCCACTCCTAGTTATTTACTCAAGAGCAAAGGAAGCCAGTGTGTAACAAAAATTAAGCACAATGTTCAAGGCAGTGCCAGTCATAATAACCAGAATGAAATAAATCTCAACATCTATCACATGAGGAATGGATGAGTAAAAAGTGAAATGTCTACACAATTGAACATTATTTGGCCACAAAGGGAACCAAGTACATGCTACAACACAGATGGACCTTAGAAATATTATAGGTGAAAAAAGGCAAACACACAAAGATTATGAACTTTATGACATTTAATGAAATGTCAAAAAAGAAGGGGGACAAAAATTTAGACACAGAATATAGATTCCAAGTTGCCCAGATATGGGGCCAGATCACACACTGACAGCAAAAAGACACGGAAAAATTCTAAAACTGGTTTGTGGTAATGGCGACTGATATGGTTTGTGTCTATATGTCCCCCCCAAAGCCTCATGCATTTTCAGGTGGAGCTTTTTTTCTGGAGGAAGCTAAAGCAAGAGCTTCTGATCCATTCATGGTTCAAAGCTAAAATGAAGGGTGCTGGCATTAAGGATGGCTGATTGCTTGATCCATCAGTTGGCACTGATCGGATGGGCACTGCCCTAATCCCAGCAGTCTGGTTAATATTAAAGGGACAGAGAGAGGCTTATTTTCCTCTTTTTTGCTCTCCCTTGTTTTTGCTGTCTTCTGCCATGAACTGTTACCCCTCTGCCACACCACCCTGCCTCACTTGGACCCAGTCAGTTGTGAACTGAAACCTCTACAAACTTTAAGCTAAACAAAACTTTCCCCCTTTAACTTTGGGTGTCTTTTTAAAAGTGTTGTCTCAGCAACAAGAGAAAAGTAACTAAGACAGTGACAGACTCTACAGCTCTGTATATTTACTAAAACTCACTGAATTGTACACTTACAACAGATGAAATTTGTGATTTGTAAATTACACCTCAATAAGTTTCTTTCTAAAAGGTCTTCATTGATTTCTCTGCAAAATGTCACAAGCAACGCAAAGGAGGTGGCCTCAAAGTCTCCTCTCCAGGGTTCCTCTGGGTTGTCTCTGAGGACCCGGCAGTCCCTCTTCTCAGCCGGAGAGCTCCTTCCCCAGCGATCTCAGCATCTGTGCTGACTCCAGGTGATGCTAAGCGGCACCAGTTCAGGTCTCTGGCCACAAAGCTCAACTTGCAGAAATACTGTAAGTGTCATAAATACTTTAGGACCTTGGGGAGCTCTGTCCATGCTTCGCAGTGGCACTGGTGACTTAAGACAAGGAAACTTCTGTTCCTATGCATGCTGAGTGTCAGGGAACAACCTGGCCTGAGCAGTCTGCAAGGCATTCTAGCATAATAACCTGTCTCTTTTACAGCATGATCTCTTAAAAGCTAATTTCTACACGCTATCTGCAGCCAGCACCCCCAGAAAAATAGGCTGGCTGGATGTCATTCAAACCAAAGGCCATTCAGCAGGTGGAGGGACTAGAGAACCTGACTGTAGGGCAGAGAAAGTCTCTCGACCTTAACTGCATAATAAAACCACTTAGTAAGCTTTAAAAAAAAAAAAAAGGTTATACCTGGGCACCACATACAGAGATTTGTATTTAACTGGCCCAGAATGCAGCCTGGGAATCAGTGTCTTTTAAGATCCCAGAGTGATTCTACCTCATATCTGGGGCTGAGACTCACCAGGAGACCGAGTCACAGCAAGGTCATGTAGCAGTGACTCACTCACAGCCTGAAATGTGCTACTCCCCAGACAAGGGCCTTCTTCCCATCTAGTGAGAGCTGCAACAGGAGGGGACTAAATGGCTAAATGGCAGGCAACAGGTTGCTGTCCTTTGCTGCGTAGATGCTGCAGGTTTACTCAAATTAGTGGTCTATACATCCTTGATCAAGACCCTTTCTTTAAAAAAGAGCTAATGGTGATATTACTACTAACAGTGAAAAGACTAAAGGAAAAAGTCTTTATTAGTAGTAATCTAGTATGTTTTTCTAGGTAAGAGATCAAGAATAAAACCAACTAGTCCATAGTATAATAGTAACACAACGTTACAGGAAATAATCAGACATGAATCTTTATGTCAGGTATCATGATAGTGTAAGGGAGGGTTCCCTACTGCCTGCAGTGCACAGAAAAATCTTTATGGGTGAAGCTCTAGCTGTGACTTGCAGGATGGATAGAATTTGAATTCTAAAAGAAAAAATAAAAACAATCACTTAGTGACAACAACTGCCCCAGCCATTTACCATATACCAGGTACTCTCTCGTTTCAAGCATTCTTGGACTTAATCCTCAGCAGCAACTTATTATCCTGGTTTTACAGGTGCGGCAAATTGGGTGCTTGAAGAGGTTAAAAATTTTGGCTAAGCTTATTGTCAGCAGATAGGATTTGAACCTAACCTGACTAGAATCCAGGGAGCCGCACCAAGGCAGAGAGACAGGAAGGAATCCTTCACTCGTGTGGTGCTGTGCATAGAAGTCAACAAGCCACGACACTTAGGCTCGGGTCACCAGGGCCCAGAAGAGGAAACTGCCTCACTGGAACACTGGATCTAACACAGAGATCTGCCATGCCATGGTCAGAAAAGGGGACATGTCAGACAGTAAGCTGATGGCAACCAGGACTGCTGAATGAAAAGCAAACTATAAAATAAAGGCAAGGTGAGAGACGCATCAAAGAGGAGGATGGGGAGAACAGCACATGTACGGGAGTCCTAGGGCTGAGCGCTGCTCTAAAGAGAAGCCTCAGTGTGAGTCCACACTCCCCTCGGCCAGGACCCTTCAGAATGCTGTGAAAGGCAGACAGCTAGAAGGGCGGAGCCAGCATGACAGAGTTCACAGAGGGAGTTCACAGAGACAACACAAAGAGTTAAGACAAGTATCTGAGCCAGCGTGCCCTGGCTGAATGATGTTTTCTAAAACGTGTGGCTGCTATCAGAAGGTAGGAGAAAAACAGGGTGGGTTTTAATCCCAGGTAGACAAGCACAGATGCATCTGTGAAAGCCACACAGATGTGATCCCTGCTATTTCCTCCTGTTGGAGAGACAGAATCCCCACACAGGGAGAGTGACTAACACTAGTGGGTAATTTCCTCACGTTTCAAAACCCATCTGATCAAAATCTCTATTCTTTGGGCAGTTCCCAATACTATAATCTGAGAAGTAAGTCACCAAGACAAATAAAAGGCAAGAGAAAAAATCTATGATAGGAGCAAGTGAGGGAAGGAGGAAGTGGAGGGAAGGAAAGAAGGAAGGAAGGAAGGAAGGAAGGAAGGAAGGAAGGAAGGAAGGAAGGGAAGGAAGGAAAGAAGAAAGAAAGAAAGAAAGAAAGAAAGAAAGAAAGAAAGAAAGAAAGAAAGAAAGAAAAGAAAAGAAAAGAAGAAAGAGGGAGAAAGAAAAAAAGAAAGAAAAGGAGGGGAAAAGAAAGAGCAAAAGAGAAAGAAAAGGAGAGAGAAGCAGATCATAAAAAACTCCATAGAGGGTGATACTAATCAAAGAAGATACCACATTTCCTCTGCCACAAAGTCAGCCTAGGTGTTGCCTAACAAGACAAGTTATCTGAAGTAGAACCCAGAACTCTAAATGGCTACAGGTAACGCAGAGGCTCCTTAAGCATTCAAAGTCCGGAAGCACCAGGTCTGGACACCCCCTGTGGCCAGCCCACGTTCTCAGTCTCCTATGCTGGCTGCTACGTCTCAGCTTCCCAGTTCAGAGCCATGTTCCTGAGATGAGCAAAGTTCTGAGTCCTCGGATACAGATGAAATGCTACTTGTGGCATATTATAGGGGTGACCCCAAGGCCAACCCAAAGCCCAGTTCTGTTTCTTGCCTGTAGAGACCTTAGGCAAATTACCTAAACCCACTGATCATCAGGTTTCTCAACTGGAAAATCTTCAAGTATTGGTCAGACCTTCTCAGCATGCACAAGACACCCTCCTGCACTTGGCCAGCAAGGAAGTAGGAGGTGGGGAGGTCCCTTTAAGGATCCTTGGGAGGGACAATTAGGCAGAAAGCACAGCTCTCTCAGTTGCCTTTTCTTTGTTGACTATCATGACCAGACACTTTAGAAGGATTCTTCAAATGCTTCCCCCAGTCAGACACCAGAAATTGCCTCTCACAGCCTCACTGAACAGAGAGAGATTGTCCTTTAATGTTTCCTGTGTTTCATTTCCTCATTTCTGCTGACATTCATGGCCTCCAGACCTTCACATGGCTCACAGACACACACTCACACCCCTACACCCTCCTTATTCTTATGAACTCACATGCGTCCTCAAGCTTTCTGCTCATGCACTACTACTTAAAAACCTTAAAAACCAACACAGCTTGGCCCCTCTTATCCACGCCCACTACCCTCAGAACATGAATGAGCTCCATAAGTCAGACCCAAGTGTATTGTGTAGCAGCTGATCTTGGGGTTCTGTTCACCACCAGACCTTGGGTTCACCAATCGTGGAGTATTTGTTAATCTTTGTAACCCAGCATTTAACCTCATGTGCAGTACTTAGCAAGTACTCCACAGTTTGTTGACTTATAGGTCAAATAATAGAGTTACAAAAATGACTTGTTAGCACAGGGGGGAAAAATGCAGCCAGTAGGGAAGGGAAGGGAAGGAACATAAAAAGAATTAAGATATCTTATTGTCACAGTGAATGTAATCATTATGTACTGTAAACATATATTAGTTAAAAATTTAAAAATTTTTAAATGCTATAACTTATACTGTTGTTTTCAAAAGCCAATGTAAATCAGAGGGAAAAAATAACTACATCAATGTAATTCTTTCTGGGTGTGAATCAGAATGGCTCAGTTTGACTTTTCTTATTTCTGCATTTTGCTCTAAACTCCAGAGTCCACCTCATAAAAGAAGTCTTGGCCACTATCAAGTCCACTGTCTCTGACTTTAAAGACAATTCAAGTCAATACAATGAGCACTAAGCTAGGCACTATAAATCTACAAAAGGAAAAATTTCAAAAGCAGAGCATTCCCAGAGACACAGAGCTCCCTTTCCAAGGCACTAGCCTCCTGCTCAAATGATGACAAGCTCTTCCTTAGACTATCTGGCTGGTTACAGATTTACTGTAGCTCTTATATGAGGAGTAAGAGCTACTTGTCTCTGGGTGAAACTCAAGCTTATCTTGCTATCAAATCGCCCCCATATGAATCACTGCCCACCCTCTTTTCTTCCCATTGCCCATGCCCATTACCTTTCCATTAAAACTATTAAATGTAACTTTTTAAAATCCTACTCAGTTAATACTGTCATTTATTGAGTGGCTCTGTGTGTCAGATGAGCTATTAGACGTTTTATGTGTATCTGTCATCCTAAATCTCAAACAACCTGAGATCCAGTATGATCAGCATTCACATACACAAGTCATTTAGAAAGTGACAGAGCCAGGTGTAACTACAAAGCCCAGGTTATTAACCAAGGAAAATGTGCCTTTACTAATTCATTATTCGCATAATGGTCTGTGGATGAGATTTGATTATCCTCACTTTACAGATGAGGAAACCAAGGCTCAGAAGGGTCCCAAGACTTCTCAGACTGACCCCAAATGACTTAAGCCTCGCCAATGAGTTGCATCTCCGAAGCACTGTGCTGACAGCCACACAGCCAGCAGAGGCAAAAGTGCAGGCAATCGGGAAGGGGGCAAAGCCGGGCTGGGGCAGACAGGCCCTCCACACACAAGCCGTGCTAACATATCCTTCTTCAGTCACGGGAGCCATGAAACTGCAATTTTGATTTTACTTGACTTGGTACGCACTAAATGTTTATGTCTCTCAAAATTCATACGTTGAAATCTTAACCCCGAAGTGGTGGTGTTAGGAGGTAAGACATTTTGGGAAACAATAAGGTCATGGGCATAGAGCCCTCCTGATTGGATTGATGTGTGCATAAAAGAGGCCTCAGCACCACCACCAGCACGTAAGGACATAGTGAGAAGACGCCATCTATGAACCATGAAACAGACTCTCTCCAGAAACCGGATGTGCCATTGTCTTGATCTTGGATTTCTCAGCCTCCGAAGTTGAGAGGAATAAGTTTTTTTAAGTTTTGTAAGTCACCCCATCAGTGGTATTTTGTTGTTGTGGCCCAAATGAAAGAAAAGAACCTGGCTTTTTAACAGTCACTTGCAGTGTAGTCCTGTTTGATGCAAAATGAACACCTGTAAAATCAGGTCACAAATAATGTAGATAACTTTTCTTTCCTGTTTTATTTTTTTGGTGGCACTGGGGATTGAACCAAGAGACCCTGTACTTGGAGGTACAGTGGATGACTTAAAAAAAAAAAAAAACTCACATACTGTGGTGTACCTTCTAATCCCAGCACTTGGGAGGCTGAGGCAGGAGGAGGACTGATGCAGGATCAAGGACAGCCTGGGACAGCAAGTCCAAGGCCAGCCTGAAGTACATAGCGAGACCATCTCAAAAACTCACATACCAAAGGTTATTCACCCAAATAAGGGCAGTTTATTTCAAAGTAGCCATCTTAAGGTAAATGAAGCTTTCTCAAATGAGGCAGAGCCTATGAAAAGATGCCCCTAAATTATAGAACTTATCGACTATTTCCTAGTTAATGTACACACTTTGCAAGCATAGTCATGTCATATTGTTATAGGAAGTAGCTCAAGGAATAGAAAAGCAGTCACTTCTATTACTATTTAGACTACAAACTCTTCCTCTCTCAAGTCAGTACAAGATAAGGCTATTCTGAATACTGTGATAGAATTAATAGGTACTCAGCTCCCACACCTGAAATAACAGTTTGTAGACAAAGTATCAATTCTCTGAAGTTGTGTAAACAAGTCATATGCCAGGCTTTACCTTGGCCTCATACTCTCCTATTCCCAGCCCTAATTCTGCCAGGCTCAGTGGGTTCTCTCCTGGGACAAGGTCCGCGGCTTTGCTAAAGCAGCAAATTTCCATCCCCATGACCTGTAGCACTGCTGCCCGGGCTATTATGCCATGCTTACCATAAGCTATGAAATGGGAGAAAATTAAAAAGAAAATCTCCCTTAGAGCTATGTTATCTCTCTTCTTGTGAATAAAAGGATATTAATACTCATTAGCAATTATAAGAGAATCAGATTAACATGAAGAAGAATTTATGGGCTTTCAGATGTCCAATGCAGGACCCTTGGAATGCAAACCTAAGCATGGTTCAAGGTCTGACCCCGGCCTCCTACGTAACAACCAAGCAGATAAGAAAGAAACGTTTCCTTTGCCCTCTGAGAAACTATTTCTCCGAGTTCTCTTTGGCATTGATGACCTTGGATTCTACCTATGATTCACTTCTCCATCCCCACCTAACTACGTGGGAGAAAAGACTGAATTTAAACCCATATGAAAATCAGCTCCTACAACACACACAAAGCTAGGCCAACTGCTGAGAGGCGCTGAATCCAAAGAAGGAACGAGTTAGCCTTCAGTGAGATTTGAAAAGCAACAGTCTTTGCTGCAATTTCTTAAAAAGCCACCGAGGGAACATTCCACTCATAATAAAAATAAAACTTCTCAAGAATCTCTTTCCCCCAATCCCTTCCTACTCTCAGAGAACACAGACACGCGATCAATTTCATGTCTCACACTCCCCCCAAACACCCAAAATTTCTCTCTAGAGTCTCAGCCTGCACTTGTTGTCATCTCCTTGCCTGCTTCTTTTTCTGAAATAGTCTCCTCTCTCTTCAGTACTTCACAGCCCTTCGCAGTGTAGCTCAATCATTCAGGTCTCCCTTGCTATCAGCGGATTTCACTGAACAAAAGCAGCTGGCCATCCAAGAAATCTATTTGCTTCTAAAAAGCAGGAGAAAAGGAAAAGTTCTGAATGTGAAGGTGTTCACTTTGTGTTTGTCATAAATGCTCAACCGAATGTACACGTAAATATACAGAAAGAGGCCGCGATCCAAAGTCAGATGACCTACACTGTCTCAATCATTGTGTGTGGTTTTGGAGCAATTAATCTAAACTTCCTAGCCTTAATTCCTTTATTCCCAAAATGAGGTAACAGCAATGCCTTCCTCACAAGCATATAGAAGTAATTATACTTGGAAAAAAACATTTTGTCAAAAAGATTAACAAACTATACAGTATTCTGTGACTATAATTTCCAAACTTGCCCTTTTTAATTCCTTCTATTGGTTTGAATATTACATAGATATCATTCAATGTCATCACAGAAGGTTTAATTATCTCCTTAGAGATATGATAGAATTTATTTCCAGAAAGGTCATTCTTCACAATTTTGTCTAATCTTCAAGGTTGGTTTCTTTTGCTTGCTTAGTGAGTCAAGCTATTTTGGTGCAGCCACAGATCAGAATCCAGAGTCTTCAGAATATCAATTCCAAATCTGAATTTTTTTTTTTTTTTTTTGTACCAGGGATCAAACTTACAACTTTGCATTGGCAAGGCAGGTGCTTAAGCCACTGAGCTAAATCCCCAGCCCTAAATCTGAATTTTGAATCCCAGTCTCTCTGTAAAATTTCTAAACCTTAGTTGACCATAGCACAAAAGGCATTTCTACCCTGAGTCCCTCTTTTAAAAAAAGGCCCCACATGCTGGGAAACCAAGCAACCAGCCCACCTCCCTGGTCAGCAGCTGCAGCTCAGGCAAGCAGTGGCTCCCCCAGGGGGAGAAACAGCCAACATTTCCCAAGATCCACTCCATGTTGGAATTTAGGGCACTGGGAAACCAAGAAACCAGCCCGCTTCCCCGGTAGGCAGCCATGAGCCTACTGGCATGCGTGCGGGCTGAGAATCAAACATCCCTCCCCCACCCCCCATTAGCAAATGAGAGCCAAAGGTCTGAGCATCTCTTGGGAGGTTGACCATATGCAATATAGCAAATGGGGGGATTTCCTTCTACCATCTCTTTGAAGGCAAATATTGTTTTGCTTTGTTCTGCTTAATTGTATTACTCTATTCAATATTCTGTTTTGATAAGTTCTATAATGTTCTCTATTTGGTTTACTTTGCTAAACCTGATTGAAAGAACAACTACTGATAAGACGAGATATACTACGGCACCTATTACTGTTATTCTGGTAACCTGTTGTGATGTTCTGTACACAGTTTCACTGCACTGTCTCAATTGGCTGTGTTATGTCTAGTTCTGTACTTCACTACCTTAAAAAAAAACCTAAACAACAACAAAAACAATAGTATATGAGAAAACAAGGTAACAAAATACCTCCAAAAACTCCCAACTCCACCAAAGCTGATCCATGGGGCATGGATGAGAAGAAACTCAGAAACAAAACAACAGAATTATTTAAGGTGATTAAAAACTTAAATATTAATTAAAACAACAAAACATATCAGTAAGGTACTGAGCAAGCTGAAACATGGTATAGCTAAACAGACAATGGACTTAGAAAGCAAAAGGAGGAAAAGAAAGTGCTCTAAAGGATATAACTGCATGTATGTTTAAGTGTGTAAGATAGATAACCATATTACTAAGTTTTTGTTGGATCGTTGAACAGAACTGTTTGCAGTCTCACTGTTTGAATGTGCACTTCATATGCTTTAATTTTGTAACTTGAACAACTATTTTTAAGAGAACAATATGTAATTTATCAACTAGTGATTTCCTACCGTTTATTTTTGAAATTCTGTATTATTTCCTGCCTTTTTTTGTTTTGCTTTTTTTCTCTTTAAATAATTTTTTTTTAAAAAAAGAGGCCCCCTCATCTAATCTTCTGTTCTAGAGATCAGACCCCTCCTTACCTCCAAGTTCCAAATAAACAGCAATCAAAGGCATTAGATGCAGGTTAAGAGGTCAGGAAACCAAGAAGCCATGCTGGGTCTGGGAGGAGTACATCAAAATCAAGAAGAAGCCAGTTTGCCTTTCCTGTAAGCTGTGTAAGCCATGTGGAGCCCAAGAAGAGAAAAGCCAGATGGCCCCTCCCATGAGCCAACCGGCTGAGAATCAAGAAGCCCCCCCACCCTGCCCCATAAGCAGCTGGCTTGGAGGACAGGCTGAGTTGATAGCAACTGAGATACAAAAATAACTGAATGTTTGTATTGTTTGACTTTGCAGGCCTGGGGCCAGTCGTCTGAGCATCTAGTAGGAGGATAACAGTATGCAATATAGCAAATATGGGGGATTTCCTTCCGTCGTGTTTTTGAAATCCAATATTATTCTATTTTCTTTTGATCCAATTTATTGTTTTACTTTATTCAATGTTCTGTTTTGATTGCTTTTATTCTGTTTTGTGTTATTGGATTTTACTATGTCTGATGGAATGGACAACTATTGCAAAGATAACAAGTTATTTATAGCCATTGTTAATTTCCTATTATCCTGCTTCGAAATTCTGTACCACTTTCACTGTTTTGTTTCATTAGGTTTTATTATCTTTAAAATAAAATTTTTAAAAAAAGAGGACAGGAAACTAGTTGGCACTTGCCTGTAATCCCAGCACTCTGAAAGGCTGAAGCAGCAGGATCACTGGTTCAAGCCCAGCCAGGCCAACTCAGTGACTCAGTAAGGTCCTGTCTCTAAATTAGAAAGGGCTAAAGTTCAACCCTCAGGACCAGAAAAAAAAAGTGACAAGAAGGAAAGAAATGAGAAGGAAGGAAGGAAGGTAGGAAGGAAGGAAAGAAGGAAAGAAAGAAAGAAAAGAATTGAAGGGAAATATGTGTAGCATACAACATCAAAGCAACTATGAATTAAAGAAAGATTACTAGAGTAGTTACACAAAAATACTTACAAAAAAATTCCTCTAAAATAGGAGATGAAGAATTGTGAGTATGTGTTGATCCACTGATTTGCAGTGAAAATGATTCCAAATCGCTCCTTGTAGGTTCCATGTAGGAAAGTGTCAGTGTGAAAAGCCAGAAACTGAGCAAAAAGGAAGATGAAGAGAGGGAGAATGGAAGCGTGATGAACCGGCCAAGCTATCCGAAGGGTGGCACTGAAGCTAATACTTCCTAGGCTATAAATTTCATACGTGAGAAACGGGCATGCACAGGCCTGGTAGAGCAGCGCCTGCAGTACCTGCCAAGGAGTGCAGTAGGTGCTGGGCAGCTTTTCCAGTGCTCTCTTCCCCCGAGATGGAAGATGCCGTTCATTTTAATGAAGTCTCATTTACCTTGGTTCACAGCAGTCCTGCCTAGGATGTCACAGGGTAGAGGGCAGGAGGTGGGCAGGAAGGGATGGAGAGAAGCAGCTGGAAAAGACAACCCGGAAAAATTTAATTTTTTGCTTACTATCAGCACGGTATGGGATCTGGCAAAGAGAGCAATACAATAATTAGTCTTTTTTTTTTTAATTCCAAAGGAGTGATTTAGCTCTGCCTAAGCTAGTAAGAAGCGAAGAACTCCAGCTCCCATGTACTCAAATTATAAAATTCAACCTTGACTTTGGAACCTAAATGAATGTAACACCATTAGATACTTTCCATCGATCCCTCCCTTTGGTTCCACTGCATTTTGTTCAACAACTGACTCACCCACACACGGCTGGAGAGGAAAATACCTTCAAAGGCCACAGGAGGCCAAAGAGACCCAGGCAGGCTAGAAGGCCCAGCCAGCCATGGAAACTCCACACTGCAGATTGAATTTCACAAGCAGGACAGACAGTCATCACCAAACTAGGTCCAGTGTCCTGGCTATGGCTTCTAATTCCCTAATCTGGTCCTATCTGTGGCTCAAGGGAAAACCTGGAAATGTTATACAGTCACCAAACATGAAGATATTTCCAAGGGATCCAGAATTCCATTCCTTTCCGTTCCATCCCATTCCATTCCATCCCAAGCCAAATGCCTTTTCATTTTGCTTTTATATCCACCTACCTTCAAAAGCACATTCTGAGTGTTGTCTCTGCAGAGGGTAACTACACTAACAGCTCGATAATAATCAGACGGGATGTGAAGACACTCGAAAGAACTGCATATTTTTTTTCCCAAATAGGAAATTATAGTTCTTAAAAAGCACATCTGAGAAGTCAAATATCTACTCAAGCCCTTCTGTGGCATCACAGATATTGACACTACTCAAAATATACATTTTGGGGGGAAAACAAGTTATTTGTCCTGAAATACAGTAGTGTACTTGTGCAACATGGTTGATGGGAACCGACTCACAGAAGACCTTCCAGCTGTGTGTGTCTGGGGGGTGGGCTGCTTCCAGAGTAGATACTCGGTCCTGAGCAAGCTTTGCATGATGGGAACACGTCCTGTCCTGTCAGTTTCTCATGTTCTAGATAGAGCAGTCCACAGATGGAAATCACCTTCAGTCCCACCAGCCTACCTGATGAAGTAACAGGGCAGGACCTGTGAGAATTTACTGAGTGTTTTGGAAATGGTCGGCAGGGTTGGCAAGCACTGTGAATGTTTAGACTTCTGGCTATGTTCGTGGCTCCTATACTATCTTTGATAAAGGCTATAACATTCAGTTTCTCTGGAAACTGAGTCACATTCTTGCATTTAGCGAATTTTACCATGGGAAAAAAATCTGCTTATAAAACAAAACATGAAGCAGAAAACATGTGGATTGCATTTGTTTTAAAAAAAAAAAAATTGTTGCAAAATTGAACTTCTCAACTAAAAATGGTGCCCATGTCAAAATTTAACTGTTCGCAGGTAGTATGTGGCAAAGACGGCTAAGTAATGAAGGAAATTTGAATCTATGTATACTAATAAACTGCTTTTTTCTGTTGAGACTATCACTACTGGCTTTACCTGAGAGGCAGTTACCTGAATTGGATGTTAGAAATATAACTTATGAAGGAATAGTTCTGTAAATACATTTAAATAAACTGTAAAGGTATTTAATAAATACAGTATTTATACTTTAAAAATCACATTTCTCCAACTATAGCTATAGTTCTTCACCACCTAGATGAGAAGGCAAGGAACTGGTAAAGTTCAGTCTGAAGAGTTGATTAAGAAGAAAGTAACCAGAGACATTAGCACAGACCTTGACAGTGACATCAGCCATCCATTCATTCATTCAGCTAAAAAAACAGTCAACAAAATTACTACATACAGAACACTACAAGACAAACAAAATAATATAAAAATAGTTAAGAAACAGACTTTTGCTTCTACAAATAAGTCAAGATATGTATACCAAATAGTAATAAGGTAGGAAGTCTGAACTGCCCTAAGAGAAGAACAGATAAGTTGCCGTATTTATTGAAATCAGAGAAATCCGAAATTTCTGCTGAAAGAGATCAAGAAAATCTGTACAGAGAAAATATTTCAGAAGACCTTTGAAAGATAGAATTTAGACCTCAAAGATGAAAGGAAAGTCCATCCAGGTAGAAGGACTGGCCTAAGCAACAGGTCTGAAGTAGCAAACACAGGAAGCAAGGCATTTGTTCCAGTATGGCTAGAAAACACATTGCAAGGAACATAATATGCATGGGGCAGGGGGAGGCTGGAAAAAATAAGCCAGAGCCTTTTCATAGATGGCCTTCAATAAGCACTTGGAATGTATATCCTAAACAACAAGGAGCCACTGAGGTTTCTGAGCTGGGGTGCGGTGGTGGCACAGTTAGACTTTAGAGGATCAGTTGGGCAAGCAACCAAAGGCAGAACCAATCAGAACAGAAATACAGTGGTGTGGGTGGACACAAAGAACCAGGGCATCATCAGAAGGCATGAAAACAGAGGAGCAGAGAAGAGAAATTTTGTCAGTTTAGGGCCAACAGTGTCTGATCATTGGTAGACACATAGGACAAGGACCTCAAAGGTTATTTGCAGTATGTATTCTGGATGTTTATAAAGATAGTAATACTTCCAGTGAAAAAGGAACTCAGAAGGTGATGATACACCCATGTGCCTACATTTTGCATCAGCTAAAAATGTGGAGCTGGTGCCCAGAATACATAGGGGTACAAATCTAAAGACAGTGCTCAGTCTTGTCCTACCTTACCTCTCTGCCATCCATGCCATTGTCAAGCACTCCCTCTGAAATTCTCCTCTCAGGTTTCTGCACAGTATCTTTCCCTTTTTCCCCTGTGGCAATGTTTTCCAGCTCTCCATGAGCTTATCTTCTGCTACTTGCCCTGCAAATGGATACGGAGCTCTTTGCTCTTGTCATTCTGTATCCTGTCCCTGAAAGTCTCAGCTACATCTGTTGAGTCAACTACCGCTTCCGTGAGGATGGTTCCTGTAGAATGTAGTGGTTAACAGCGCAGGCACTGGAATCAGCCTGGATTCACACCCCAGCTCCTGGATTCACATCCCAGCCCTGCTGTTTGCTGGCAGTATGACTTCAGTCTAGCTGTATCTTTATCGTCTTCATTGGAAAAATGTGGTTACAGGGTTTTTACGGTGACTTAACAGGAAAATAAATATATAATCTGGTAGACAGTAGATCTTCAGTAATAGTAATTATTATTAAACAAAATCTGTAACTGGAGATCCAGGTCTCTTTCTTAATGGCCAGTTCCATACCATTGGGAAGGATTCCTCGCAGTAAACTCATTGTCTCTCTCTGACAACTCCACCCCTCCTTCGTATTTCCAACATTCATCCTATAGTCCAAATAGGAAGCCTGAGAATCAGCCCACATTTCTCCCACTTGCTTAACCTTCCCCCAATCCATCTGTCATCAGATCCCATAAGGTACAATTCCAAACTACTCCATATAGCATAAAAGGTCCATCGTTATCTCAGTCCTGCTTCCATGTCCAAATTTACATCCACACTGTCCTCCAGCTTCCTTCCAAAGCACTTGCCGCTCCTCACAAACATCAAGCAATCTAGTATAAATGTCTTTGCACATTTCTTTCCCCTGGAATAGCCTCCCAACTCCTCAGGCCCACATTGGATAATTCCTATTTGCCTTCCAAGTCTCAGCTGTGTCACTCCCCTGTGAAGGATGGAGGTGGCCAGTTAGGTGTTAGGCAGCTTGATGTCCTTCTATCTACTTTATAACACAGCATGATCCCCTACTGTGGTACATACCATATTAAAATCACTGATTTTCTTTTCTCTTAGCCCAGTAGATTATAAGGTCTTGAAGCAAAGACTGTGACTTATTTACTACTCAACACTCTCCCCAGCTATCTATCATAAAACACAGCATGTAAGAGGTAACTAAAGTTTAAGTACATAAATAAATGACTAAATCATTTTTAAAAACCAAGATAATTCATGGGATTCCCAGTACTCTGTTGTTTTTGTAGTCAGAATGGTTAGTCATGGAATTCATAGTTGGACTTAAAATTCAAAAGTTTTTCTCACTTAGTCCCTGGCTCTGGAGTCATAATCAACAGTTTTCTATACTATTTTTCAAGATATATGTGTCTTTTAAAGCTAAGGAATGGTCTTTTTGTTTCTCCATTGGTGCTTTTCTGAATTCTCTAAATGTTCTCTAATTAGTCTCTTGATCATGCCAAATCATTTTCTTGGCCCACCTGCTGAAAACTAGCAAATTTAAAGGAACACCTGTAAAAATTCTAAGTTGGCAAATATAACTAGACTTCCTTTAATTTGAACAGTTGAGTAAAGATCATCCTGAATGCTATCATAACACTCGGTGTTGGAATGGGGGAGGCATGTAAAGAAACTCCAGGTGACAAAATATAAACAACCTGTAGTATTGCTTTCAAAACATCTTCTAATTCAAAGACAGCAGCTCTTCTAAGGGAGGAGGAGATTAAGGAAGCTACATCGCAGTTACAAGCAAACCCACAAAATGCCAGTCTGTGATGCCTGTTAGCAGAAAACCTGTAGCCGTCTCCATGCAGCCTCTTGGGGCAACCTCTACACTTGTACTTCTTGATCTTTGGAACTCTCCTGCCATCAACCCTCCACTGTCCCTGCCTGCAGGGAACCTCCTCTTAAATGACACCTGGATTCTGGACCTGAACCTTCTCCCTGAATTCAAATAGACAGCAGCTCTATTTCCTAGGTTTCCCCTGGCTTGTTGGCAGCTGCCAATGTAGTCCCACATTTTAGACCATTCTTTGTGGTGCCGAAAATCAAACCCACACTTTGCACATGCTAGGAAAACACCCTACCACTAAGCTACAACCTCACCCCTTTTAGACTTTTTGATGAAAAGCTCACTTTCATATTGAAAGAATGACAGATAATTATAAGGCATGAAAAAGGAAACTACTAGAACCCAGTGAGCTGGTGTGCACCTCTAATCCCAGCATGCTGAGAGGCCAAGGTGGAAGGATCTTAATTCTGAGTCCATCTTAAGCATCTTAAAGACAGCAAGACCCACTCTCTAAATTTTACAAAATGCTATGGATCTAGCTCAGTGACAGAATGCCTCTGGGCTCCATCCTCACAAGGGGGAAAAAAATTGGCTACATCTGCACCTCAGATCCGTGACTTAGACAATGCTGCCATCCACTGGTCAAAAATGTTGGGTCTCCCCACCCCCATCGTGACTTTGTGAAATATTTCCCACAAATTTGGCATAGGCAGCAATTGAATTATTAGTGCTATGCTGCTGCTTCATTAGTTAGTTAGTTAGTTAGTTAGTTAGTTAGTTAGTTAGTTAGAGATGGGTCTTACTATGTTACTCAAGCTGCCCTCAAACTCCTGGACTAACACAATCCTCCTGCCTCAGCCTCTTGTGCAGCTGACAGACACTACAGGCCTGGGTCACCTTACCAGGTAACAGTAAGTTTTTACATCCAGGACCCAATCACAACAGGCCTCTGAATGGGGACTGCTGTAAACATGGGGGCTCAGGGAATGCAGAGTAGGAAATCAGTTCAGGCCCTAATGAGGGAGCTGAGGGGGAAAAGGCTGTGTAAAGTGTCCCAAGGGGAAAGCAAGGTGAGGGGGGGGAGAAGGCAGCACTAAGAAATGGAGCAGCTCCCATTTCCCACCCTGCTGACTGAGGCCCATGAACAGAGGAATCAGTTTAATTCCACAGGAGCTCTGTGAGACTAGGACTTCCGTCCTCCTGATTGGATTCATTATTAAAGTGGGTTTGCATAAACTTGCAGTACAGACTGGGTCAGGCTGGCTTGAACTCAGGTCTGTCTGTCCTGCCTCCAGTGTCTGTTATTCTATCACACCACACCACCTTCCTTGGTTTCACTTCTCATATTAGGGCAGATTTTGAATACATAAGGTGGTTTGGGTCAGAATCTCCTGCTGAGGTGTTAAACCAAACTTGAAACCCAGGTTTTAGGTTTAAAGTCCAAATGGTGAACAGGGGAGTTGGCTACTCTGGGAAATCTGACATCATGGATGCCCTTTATCCTTTGAGAGCTATTATTTTTTTCTCCTTCCTGCTCTTTTTCCCCCCCCTCTCTAAAATCTTCTGCCTAACTATAGATTCATTACCAACTGAAAGCTGCTATCTCCCTGCTATCTCCCTGCCATGTGTATGGTGTGCACCATACACATAAAATATACACTGGTTTCTAATGCCTTGTATAAAAAATGTAAAATACTTCATTGAAGATTTTTAATACATCATATTGATATGACTAATTTGAATGTATTAGGTTAAAGTCTAGCATTAAAATTTTCACATCTTTATTTTTAATGAATTTGTTATGGTTTAGATCATCAAAAATGTCCCAAAAAAACCTCATATGTTCAGAGGTGTGGTTATCAGAAGACTATTAGATCATGAGAGCTGCTGTCCATGGTCCAACCCACTGATGAGTTCATGGCTGAATGACCTGTTAGGAATTGAGGCGGAGCTGGAGGAGGTGTGGGTGTGACTTTGAAGGGTGTATCTCATTCTTTGGCTCTTCTCTCCTCTCCTGCTTCTGGCTGCCAGGAGCTGAGCAGCTGTCCTCTACTATGATCCTCCATCATGACATTTCTATTTTGGAGCCAGCCAACCATGGACTGCAACCTCTAAAATCATGAGTCAAAACAAAATTTCTCTACCTTTAAGTTGTTGGTGTCAGGTATTTTGTCCCAGCAATGGGGAAACTACCTAATAAAAGATGATCAAAAAATATTCAGTAGCTCTGGTATAAAGACATATAAGCATGTTTCTGTAAATAAAGGCATTTGATACATTAATTAGTACAAGATCCCAGGAATGAAGCAGAAATCTTTTTCCCCCTCAGTTTATAGGCAGAAAACTGCCACCTGAGGTTCAACTAAGACAACTATAATTACTAAGCAGGAGTTTCACATCATGAAGAAAACAATGAAGCTTAATTTTCTCTGGTTGTGCCTCTTGTGGGTGGTTGACATGTTTGCTAATTATCCCAAAGTTTTCATACTGTAGATTACATTAGTAATGGTGTAATTTATATACTAGAAGCATGTGGCCCATCAGACTCCACAAAGAATTTCACCATTCCTTCCACTAAAGAAAATATAGCTGTTTCTATTCCACTCAGAACTATTTCCTAAGAAAAACTGTGGAATATTCTTATGTCTACCTAGTTCCATGTCTTTAAATGAGATGGAAATAGCATTGTGGGCTAAAGACTGGTCACACGAAGATGCCAGCCTTTCCCCATGAGTCAGCACCATTTGCGCACCAGGGGTAGAGAAAACAAAGTCACATCAGCAAGCAAACCCCATCCGGGAATCAGCGCCATGTGTCTGTTCCACCACAGGACTGGAACAGACGAACCTCAGCCCCTTGTAACATGCGGGCTGTCAAACAAGAAGTACCGACCCACCCATACCCCACCATAAGCAACCAGCTTATCCAGAGAAACACAGGCTGTGATGATAGCTGTAGGGGTGAAATGCAATTGGATGCCTGTGGTGCTTTGGTGTTTCACTAACATCGCAGGTCTAGGGCCAGGGGTCTGATCTTAGGTTCAGAGGATAGCAGTAAGCAGTGTGGCATCTAAGGAGATCTGAGGGTTGTAGTCATTGTTGATTCCCTATGGTCTTATTTTGGAAGCCCTATATCATTTCCATTGTTTTGTTGGGTTGGGTTTTATTCTCTTATATTTTGTTTGATTATGTCAAACCTGATGGCAGGAGCAGCTGTTTCAAAGATAGTAAGATATATTATGGTGGCAATTTTGGATTTACTATAGGCTTGTTTTGAAGTCCTTTATTGCATTCATTGTTTTGTTTTTATTGTTTCTATTCCATTCTGTTCTGTTTGATTGTCACTATATTTGAAGTTATCTGCAGCTATTTTGAAGACATCAAGAGGTATTATGGTAATTATTGTTGATTTTGTAATGGTTTGAAGTCCTGTATCTTTTACACTGGCTTGTCTTTATCGGTTTTATCCTCTTTAGAATAAAAAAAAGACTGGTCACACCTAAAATTAAACCAACCTAGCCTCAAAGTCACATTTCCAAACTAACTAGGATTTTGAGCAGATCTTTCTTATCTCACCTAAAACAAACCTTGAAAATTTTCCCTAAACAAATCTAGGGCAAGTATTAAGCATCTTTTGCCATGAGATAAAAGTAAATCAAACAAAACTGAGGCTGTGTCTTGCTCCAGAAAGAATAGCTATCACCAAAAACTCAAAAAACAACAAATGCTGGTGAGGTTGTGTGGGAAAAAGAAACACTTCTGCACTGTTAGTGGAACTGTCAACTATTGCAACCATAAAGCAAATTGTTATGGACCCAGCTATATTTCTTGTAATCTGAAAGAATTAAAGACATCATATGACAGTGATATATGCAAACCTATGTTTATAGAAGCTCAATTCATAGCAGCTAAACCTTGGAAGTGGCCCATGTGCCTATCAACACATGAATGGATGATGAAAGTGTGGTGTTTAACAATGGAGTTCTACTCAGTCATAGAAAAGGTTAAGTTTTGAGTCATTTGTTGAAAAATAGATGTACCTTGAGACTATAATGCTAAGTGAAACAAATTAGACATAGATTAAGTATCACATGATTTCTCTTATATGAAAAACCCATAGGATAAATAAAGAGCAAAATAAAAGATAGATGATGAGAAAAGGGGAAAGAAACTTTGTGAAGATAGGAAGGGTGTCCAGGGATGGGGGGAGACAGGAGGAAGTAGAGGAGAAGGGGAAGGAAACAGAGGATCAAGATGAGATGTATCTTATGGACCAACTGCCATGATGGACATATTTTCTAATTAAAAATGGGGAAAGGGAAAAAAGAATCTATAAGCCAATGGATTCCTAAAGACAAGACAAATTCAAAGTTCCTAAACAAGGATTACAAAAGATTTAGCTGATGACCCCCAAGGCTGATAAACCATTAGTCCATTAGTTCAAATCACATGAGGCTGCGGGGCCCTCGGCGCAGTGATGATCTGGACTGTGGCACACTGGCAAAGCAAGTGGCGGCAGCAGTGGCCCCTGCCTGCCCACGAATTTCACAAGTGGCTCCTTTCGCCCCTTGGAGTCCAACGTTCTGTCTATCATGATGCTGAATTTCTAGAGGGTGGAAGATAGACTAACTGGTTTCTCAAGTTCACCTTCAAAGCCAGACTGTGATCCCCTCCTCTCCGCAGAAAGGAACACACCCAAGTACTCAAACTGAAGTAAAAAATAACCCCGGTCTGAGGTCCCCCAGGAACCCATTTGAACAGTACACAATGCAAACTCAACAGATACCTTTTGGCAGCTCTTTCCAATTTTCTTTGCTATGTGTGATATTTTCCCTGGATGAGACCAGAGATGTTTGGTTACAAATGATTGTCAGATGTTTAAACAATTTTGTTGCTGAAACATGATAATTTCCAGAAGCCCCTCTTCTGTACATGGTATCTTTTGGTAAGACCTACCACAAAGAAAATGAATTGTACCAAGAGAATGGCAAAAGATCTGGAAATTAACCAGGAAACTGGACCGTAACATGTCTCAACAAAACAAAACAAAAAATCATTAATAGGAAACAGGCCAGTTTTTAAGGGTCATGGAAAAAATACACAATGGGTTCTCAGCCACTGGCTCAGTTTCAAAGTCAGTAACCTCCAACTTGTCAGGGAGGATTGCAGTTAATGCTGCGAATGACATGTGCTGAAAGATTTCTAGTTGCCCTTAAATTCCTGAATTTTTAGTCAGGATATCATACCACACATGTGCAAAACAGAAAAGGCTGCTAAAGTTTAAATGGGTTCTGCTGTAAGTCAGCCCAAATATATAAAATCTTAACTCAGAAAATCAGTACTTTTGGAGGCAACCATTTATATCCAAAATGGATTTACTTTAAAATATTTAGTAACATTTTCCCTATTCAGACATAAGACAGAGTTATTTGGAAATACGAACATTTGACTGTTTTTGACCCCAAAAAACTCACAAACTTCTGGCAATTCCATGTGACTCAGTATATACACTTCATTGATTGCATAGAGGCTAAAAAAAAATTTTTAAAGAGCATTAGTAATTCGTACAAATTACAAAGTGGAAAGATAAAGACTTTTTTTAATTTCCCAAATTATAATTCAAAGTCATCAGGAAAACATTTTGTTCAACATTTTCCATTTTTACCTATATAATTTTTCTATAACATATAACACAGCTTATTTTAATCTGTACATCATTATAGATTTTAAAAAGTACTATGGATTTCAAAAAAACTAGAAGGATTTTGAATGTTTTCATCACTAAACAATTATAAATGTTTAAGGAGAAAGATATACCCTATATTTAAACATTATGCAATGTATATATTAGAAAACATCACATGAGACCTCATAAGTATGTACAATTTTTACATTTTTATGTATCAGTTAAAAATAGTTTTAATTTAAATTTAAGAACAGCCAGGACATGGTAGTACATGCCTGTAATTCTAGCACTTGAGAGGCTGAGGCAGGAGGATTGCTGCGAGTTTGAAGCCAGCCTGAGCTATGTCGTGAGCTCAATACCAGCCCGAACTGCATAGTGAGACCCTGTCTCAAAAAAAAAAAAAAAAATTAATTAATTAGTTAAATAAAATAAATTAAAGAACAAAAAAATCTAAACTACAAAGTCAATGAAGACTAAGAATTTGGGTTACAAATTTGGCAATGCCTAAAAGTTAATACACTGCATATTTTTATATTTCAAGGCAACTTAAATAAAATAAATCTATTAAGCCATATCCCCAAACCTTTCTGAAAATGAGACAAAGGCAGGAGAAGATGAGGGAGAGGAAAACGGAAAAATGGACTAATTCTGATTGTCAGAATTTATACATCCCAGTGAGCACTGCTTTTCAAAGGGGTCCCCAGGGGAGGCGACCTGTCTCCATTGCCACACGGATCAGGACATCGGAATTCCTCCTTCACAAACTTCAGACTCACATTCTTTAATAATCATACTGCTTTTTTCTCCCTTTAAACTCCAAGGTAGCATGAATGAGATTCTTGATGTACTAATTTGCAAACTTAACCCCAAATGTTTTTTATTACTTGATAAAATATATACATACATATGTACATACATACATGCATACATAAAATCAAAAGGCTTTAGGAAAAGGAAACTTGGCCACCCTCAAATATCCACAAAGGCTGGCACATTTTCCCTCTTGCCCTGTTTGTCTGCATATATTACCCACCCCCCATCAGGACCACCAGCTTCCCAGGAGAAACAATAGGTCTATTATCTCTCTACTATCATGATTAGGAATGAGATGCTCTTTGCAGAGACCAACCCCAACCCACAGTAAGAGGGATTCAGTATATTCCAGTATATCTGCTGTGTTCTTTCTGCACTTTTCAATGTATCTGAAAATAGAAAGTAGGTAACCTGCCTCTATTTTTCAGAATGTGGCAGGGATTCAGGATAGAATCTCTCTTCGTGAGAAGCACACCATGGGCACCCAAATATCAAAATACAAATGTCTAACAAGTATACTTTCAAAAGAAAAGCAGAAAATATGTTTTTCTCACAGAGAAAGCCAAGGATAAGGAAGTAAGAAAAAGGCTGACTGCCAAGGTTTTCAGACTTTATTTATTTTAGACTATCACACTGGCCCATAAAATAAAAGTATTTCCTATGCCTATGTCAAAAGCAAGCAAATTTTTACTTTAAGGATGAGAAATGTACTGGGGCTAGCAACCAGAAGGGTCACAAGTTCGAACCCAGTCTAGGCAACTTAACAACATAGCAAGCTTCAGTCCTAAATTTTTCTCTTAAAGGCTGGGGATATAGCTTATTGACAATATCCTGGGTTCAATCTCCTTGGGAGAGTAGGGGATAAAGATAAGAAAAAGAAGTGAGGCTGTTCCTCCCGGACAGGATTAAAGCCATTCGGGGTACCCCATCTCTCCTCATCAATCTGGGAAGGCTTCCTGAAGGAACTGGGGTTTGTGTCCCTGTACAGGCCAGAGCCACATGCTCTTGGCACCTGTGGGCAGCACACTGGGTCCAGAGCTTCTTCAGTTGCTAAGGCAACAGGCAGCCGGCTGCATTTCAGACAGCCAGGAGGCGCTCTGCGTGATCCACCAATCAGGCGCCACCACAAAAAGCCAGAAGCTTTCCGGTGGGTCACTTTCCCAGGAAGGGCAGTGATGGAGGGACCCTAAGGGGGCAGAAATGGGTGCTCCTCTCCCCCACCTTGTGAAAGGGCCCTTGGGAACTTATGCCTAACGTTATAGTTAGGGGAGGAGCCAGGACTCTAAGTCAAGGCTTCCAGTGGGCAATTGCAGGGGAATCCAAATAAGTGACAGGCCCTGGCCTGTGCTGGGATATGGGAAGTGACCATGGAGCCCTCTCCTGCTCAGCTGACCTCACACACTGATGCTATTGCCTACACTCTGCCGAAATCTGGCCAATCAACTCTAGGCTTGCTCACTAAGACAGAAAAATAAACACCAAAATAACTGCCCCTAGGAGGGGACCCTCATAGAGGTCCTATGAAGGTCACTAACATCACATCATGCAGGATCACTCTGCTTTAATGAAGGTAAATCTGAATCATTTGTAGGAAAATGGACACAATCTGAGACCATAATGCTAAATGAAATAAATCAGACACAGGATCTTAAATATTGAATGGTTTCTCTTATATGAGAAACCCAACATGCAAATAAAGAGCAAACTAAAAGATAGATCATAGGAAACAGGGAGGCAGGTCTTTTCCAAATAGGAAGGGGACCAAGAGATGGAGGGAAGGTGAGAGAGAACAAGGGGCCACAAAAAAGAATTAAAATGCATTATATACCTGTACCAACTCCCTGCAATGAATGTAATCATTATTTACTACGAACATGTACCAATAGGTTTTTTCAATCACTAATTGTGTAGACAGACTGAGGAAGGATTTGAGAGTGGTGGTGAAGGCTCTTAACAGAAGGAAATGTTTCTCCAAGAAAAGAGAATACTGTCAGCAAAGGAGGGGAAAGAATGCAGGAGGGATAAAGAGAATGGAAGGAAGAAAGGAAGGCTAGAGAGACAGAGAACAGAGAAAAGGAAGGGGAAGGGAGGGAAGAGTGAATGCAAAAATTCCGCCTGCCCCACTCCACAGAAGAATGAGACCTAGCAGGGACTGGAATTTAAGGAAACAGGAAAGACAAAGGTAAAACAAGATAACCAAGAGAAGAAGAAAGAAATATTTTAAAAGCCAGAAAGAAGGGAGAGAAGAATTGAATCACAACAAGAAGGAGGAGGAGGGAGAGGAAGAGGAAGACCAGGAGAGGAGGGGCAGGAAGGGAAAGCGGAAGAAGAAGCTCTGAGCATCTCCTCTGGGGGTAGAAGGACCATGTTTTCTGGCCATCAGAACACATGACGGAAAGGGCTACTGCCCTTGCGAGGAAAGTCAGCAGTCCTCTGTCAGCATCATTTTAGATTTACCTCAGGTTCTTCTCATCAGCACACATGAAACATGGAATTGTAGCCAGACATGGTACGCACGCCTGTAATTCCAGCTCTCAGGAGGCTGAGGAAGGAAGATCGTTGTGTTCAACCATCAACACCAGCCTGGGCTACAACTTGAGGTCAAGGCCAGCCTGAACTGCATAGCGAGACCCTGTTTCAAAAAGACAAAAACAAACAAACAAAAACACATGGAATTGTGCTTCTAAGCTGTGCATACCTTGTCCTTTCCTGAACGGAATAATAATGATTTTTTAAAGCCTCCATGTGTGCCATCTTCGTGCTTTTCAAATCCCTGCTGCCCACTCCCTCCAATTTGCCAGTGGACTGAGTGCTGGGTTTTCACAATGGCTCTGTCTCGCCCTTTCCAACCACAAAGGCTGTTATGACTCTGGGCTCCTGATACAGAAGGCTGCTTTTCAGGAACACTGCAAAGAAGAGGAAAGGTCTTCCTCTTCCATGAGGGAGACAGACCAGTGCCGCCTACCTTTTGCTTTGACGATCTTCTGGATGCTGTCTTATGAAATCGGTTTTATTATAATTAATTTCCACTTCCCCCAGCAGCTCTGCCCAGCCATTTCTCCATGCATCCCTTGGGAGTTTCTCTTGTTCCATTTTGGAATCTTAACAGCTGGAATCTATCTCCATTAGGAGTCCAGCATCTTGTTCTCCACAGAGCTCTAAAATGGTGTAGCAGAGCAGAGTGCTGCCAACAGCAGGCTGGCACTCTTCAATTCCTAACAGCTTAATGTGGCAGCTGTTTTGTTCTGCCATTTCCTGTTTCTTTCGTTCCTCTTTCCACATAGCTGACCCACCTTATGGATGTTTTAAATTACTCTATCTGCTAGCATTTAGATAAATGATAATCATAGGTTTTCAGGACATTTCAAGGGGTAAGAAGACAGTTAACACACAGATCTCAGATCCACCGGTCTTAAGAAGTATCATTCCCCCAACTTGGACAGGTGGGTGAGTGTGGTTCTTTGATGCCACCTTGTATCTATCCATTTATTTAGGATTTTTTGAAGGGGTCAAAAAAAAATTTTTTTTTGGTACTGGGAATTGAACTCAGGACCTCACAATTGCCAGGCAAGCTCTTGCTTAAAATCTAAGTTTTTTTTAAAGCATCAGAATCCCAATGCCATTTCTATGACCAGACTAGGATGAATATGAATCATCAATCCCTTGATAAAAGAACATCTCAGCAGCAGTGTCAGCCTTTTGAGTATTGTCACAGCAGCAGTGGAGGAGAAAGAAATCTCTGAGGATCTCCTCTGCTCTTCATCACTCTTCCTCATAACTCTCAGTATCCCACAGTCAGATCCATCAGTGCCACCAAGGCGAGGCCAAAGAAGTACAGCCCTGAGGACCACACGAGGCTAAGCATTGCTGTGGACACAACTCAAGTGTGGTTCACTTTCACAGGTGTGGAGCTCATAGAAATACAAAGGGAGGAAGAGAAGGTAGAGTATTTGGTAGGAAATACTTAGGTACACAAGGTAGCACAGGATGACAACCATGGAGCTGTCATCCCATCTCTCAAATGACCCCATTTTGCAGTAGTGGTCTGTGTTGCTGCCCTCCCCCACTTCTATCTTTTTTTTTTTTTTTAGTTTTATTTTAAGAGGATAAAACCAAGGAAAATAAAATAGAATAAAACCAACTAGTATAAGCGATACAGGACTTCAAAACCTTACAAAATCAACAATAGTTACCATAATGCCTTTTGTCGTCTTCAGAATAGCTGCACATACCTTTGGACATAGTAAAAATCAAACAGAATGGAATAGAGTAGAAACAATAAAAACAAAACAATGAATGCAATAAAGGACTTCAAAATAAGCTAATAGTAAATCCAAAGTGGCTACCATAACATGTCTTGCCATCTTTGAAATATCTGCTCCTGGGGCTGGGGATTTAGCTCAACGGTATAAGCACCTGTGTGGTGAGTGTGAGATTGTGAGTTCAATCCCCAGTACCAAAAAAAAGAAAAAGAAAAAGAAATATCTGCTCCTGCTATCAGATTTAACATAACCAAACAAAACAAAAGAGAATAAAATCCAACCCAAGTAAATAATGAAAATGATACGGTTTCCAGCAGGGATCACCTCCTGGTGAGGCCTGGTTCTCTCCCCTCGCAGTTCAGTCCGCAAATGGCGCCAAATCACAGAGAAAGGGTTGGCTGTGGTGGGCCTCACTGCAGCAGCACCCCTACACACACTTCTACCTTAATGTCCAGTCTGGGGTTCATTTTATTTTCCTAGGCTCCCTGTCCTTTCAACAGGTTTCAATTCTCATTGGTGCAACCAGGGATCCTCTCTCTCCCTGCTGACCTCCTTCTGGAAAGTGGGCTCCGCTTCTCTAAGTCACACACTTAGTGGACCCCAAGGAAGGGATACATCTGGATTCCAATGGTGTTAAATCTCACTATTCAAGCTGGGATCCAACAAAACACAGCGTACGAAGGCCATTGCTTTACCTAATGTAACCTTGAAAATTCTCCTAAGCTTTGTCGGTCTGACTTTTTTATATTGTATGATCCTGTTACAGGAAACATTAAAATCTAGTTTTTTTTAATTAGGAGAGCACACCCTCACTGGATTTTGGGTAGGGAGTTACTACCCAAAGACAAGTAATTTAGGAGTCAGGAGACCTGGGCTCTAGTCCCAACCCTGCTTTACCTTGTGATTTTAGGCAACTTACTTTTTCTTTGTGGCACCTCTTTATCCACAGCATGAGGAAGCTCTTTCAGGGTTGATACATCAGTTGATGTTTCCAAGGATTAATGTTTAGTAACATGGGTTCTTCATGTTGGAGAGTTTATGGGCTGAATCTTTTACCCTAAGCGCATGGACTGATGTCTTAATCACCAGTAGAGAATGTGACTATTTGGTGACAGAGCCTTTATAAAGGTTAGATAAGGTAACACAAAGCATTTAGGTGGGCTGTTATTCCATATGGCTGGTGTCCTTATGAGAAGAAATGAGGACACAGATATTCACAGAAAGAAGACCTTGTAAAGACTCAAGAAGTCAATTGGCCACTTGCAAGATAAGGAGAGAGGTCTTAGGAGAAACCTTACCCTCTGACTTGTAGCCTCCAGCAATGTAAGCAAATAAATTCCTATTGTGTAAATCACCCTATCTGGGTACTTAGCTATAATAGTCCTGGAAAACTATTAGGAGAAAAGTTACCAAGACACGCCCCATATTCCTGCCCTTCTTAGTGCAGAGGAATCTTTCTGTCTGTATTTGACTTGGAACGGGCACTTGTTACGACTGGACGTTTCCTGGAAGGTTCGTTCATGGGGCAGATGGACACTCACAATTAAAACTGTATGGGGTTTGCGCCTGGGATCCTCACTTGCTGTTTGTTGCCTACAGTAAATCAAACACTCTGGATGTTTATCATGTCTGTAGAGGAGTGATGTCACTTGAATGAATATAGTAACTTCACTTTTAACATCCAAGCAATGTGCAAAATTCAAAGCAGTTTTTTATAGGAAAAAAAAAAAAGACATCACAGAAACAATGTGAAGAATCCAAAAATAGATCACATGCATATGGCATTTTAGTTCCTGGTAAAGGTGGTATTTTGAACAAGGAAGAAAAATATGGATCTACTGTTAGAAGACTAGATACCAGCTACATTCCTGCATCTTGGTGGCTCCAAGACTTAAACATCAGCTGTCAAAAATTTAAGACATACTAAGGAGTTGAACATAAACCTGAACATACCAAAAAGAAAGCCCAAGGGGCCAGGGATTTAGCTCAACAGCACAAGTGCCTGCTCAACAGCACAGTTTAAGTAATCTTAAATTGTAAAAGATGTGTACACCATATCTGATGTAAAGGGGCTAATTTCTACAACGTAAAAAATTTGCATGCATGAGTAAGAAAAAATAACAAACCAATATAAAAATGAGCACAAAACCTGGTGGTTTTCAAAGAAAAAAGTTATTAAATACAAATAAAGTTAAACTTACTATTTATTTGCATTTATAGTAAGTGTGATTAATATGTACTAGCTATATGCATCAAGACAAAAGTGAAAATATCTGAGGATGTGGTTCAGTGGTAGACCTTTTGCCTTGCATGTATAAGACCCTAGATTTGATGCTCAGCACCATAAAAAATTCTTTAAAAAATTTTAGCACCTTCCTGGTGAGCACAAGTTCCTCATTTTGATTCCTGGTACCAAAAAAAAAAAAAGCAGAATAAAAGAAAAGCAAAATTTTTTGACACTTTGGTAAGGGGACCAAACAACAAAAATTCTTTACAATTGCCCGCTAGGGAGGTGCAGAATCAGTGGATAGTAACAGGTTAAAGGCAATGAAGCCCACTGACCCTGGTGTGAAAGTTCTGAAACCATGAGCCAAAATAGACCTTTCTTTCTTTAAACTGTTTATGTCAGGTATTTTGTCACAGTGACAAAATGCTAACTGAATGATAACATTTAAAAAAGAATGGCACAGCTCTTGAAATACACATAGACCATTGCTAAGATGCATTAAAAAAAAAAAGATACCAAAAGGTGCATAGTAGAAAGTATTTTCTACCAATGAAAATGACAGATAAATGGATACATATATATATATCAACATGGATGTTGCACAGATACATAGGTAGACATCTAGATAGATAGATAATAGATAGATAGATAGATAGATAGATAGATAGAGAAACAAATGATCAGCAAGGCATGGTGGCACACACCTGTAATCCTAGTACTTGGGAGGTTGAGGTAGGAGAATCGTAAGTTCGAGACCAGCCTGGGCTACAAAGTGAGCTCAAGGCCAGCCTGAATTACATAGCTACAAACACGCACACACAAAAAAAGACATAGGATAGCTGAATTAATAGAAACTTCATACATAGATATATAATAGATAAATAAATATAGATGATACATATACACATACCTAGATAGGTAAGTTTATAGAGAGATGACACATGCATAGATGATAAAAAGAAAGATAAATTCACACATAAATAGAATACATAGCTAGTAAGATAGATACACAAACATGCGAAAAATACAAAATTATATAGGTAATTGATACATTAATTTAGGAATATAGATACATAGATCTATAGCTATGTAAAGTATAGGATGCATATTATTATGGTTTATATCTAGATGTACCCCCAAAGCCTCAGACACTCATAGGTGGGGCTTTTGGTAGGTGGCTGGATCATGAGTGTACAATACTCATTAGTAGATTAGTCCACTAATGGGTTTATAGCTGGGTGTGATGTTGGGAAGTAAAGTCTGGTGGGAAGAGGTGGGATAGTGTGACTCTGGGTTGGAATTGTATATATCTCCCCTCTTTCCTTGATCCCTTTCTGCTTCCTGCTTTGCATGCTCCTCTGCCATGCCACCCTACCTTGGAATCAGGCAAGTATGAACTGAAACCTCTACAAACTGTGAACTAAAATAAACCTCTCTTCCTTTAAATAGTGAGTGCAGTGTAGTATGTCTTAGCAAGAAGAAAAAAACTAAGGCATATTATATATTTTATATATATATATGCATGTGATGCATAAAATATATTATATATATATATATATATATATATATATATATATATATATATATATATATATTTTGTTTTGTTTGGGAGGGTACCATAAGAAAATAGTGGTTGCATCTATATGATGTTGTAGAATCCATAGATCCATCCATAAGACAATATATCATTACTTGTGATTATATGCTGTTTTGATATACTGCTTAATATGATAGTATTTTAAAATACATTTTCTTTAATTTCATAGAGAAAAAGATAAGAATATTAACAAAATGTTAAAGTTAATAATGTCAGAGTACAATTGTTATGGATTGTGTCTGGATGTCCTCCAAAGCCTCATGCAGTCATGGGGGCAGGATTCTAGAGTTTGTGATTGATTCATGGTCCAATGCTGGAATTATGGGTGTGAGAGCTACACCCACCCTCTAACCCTACCCCTAACCTCTAACCCTAGCCTTGAGAGGACTCTTAAGATACTTCGAAGATAATCTCCCACACTACCCCCTGAAGAAGTCACTTAAGTAGATGGCTAAACAATTCTAAATATTTCTATTTATGTAGTTAATTTTAAAAAAAGAAAAAGAATAATTTTTTAAAGTTTTTGGACATTATAAGGAGAGGTGGGGATGAATAAGAAAAAGTCCATATAAGAAAGCTGAATTTTCCAAAGGTATGAAGGCACAGCTAGTCTGGGTGTACCCTGGGGTAAAACTTGAAGCGGATGAAAGCAACTCATGTAGTTTTTGTACAGATGCCTCAGGCCCATGAGGTTCTCCCTCTGAGGATGGATTTTAAAATTGATTATTCCTACCAGAAGATAATAAAATCCTTCATCATCCCTTCTTTCCTTTTATTTTTCCAAATATTTCCATACCCACATCATGCCAAGCTAACCACCTAACCACCAAAGGTATAGCAGTGACCAAAACCTCTGGCCCTTATTACTCTAATGCTGAGAAAGGAGAGGGACTCTCAGGCACTGCAGTGCAGATATAAACTGATAAGTCTTGGGAAGAAAAAACAGCAGTAGCCATCAATACTTATTCACAGTGTCTTTGCCTCAGCATTTGGCAGACTAGTACCAGTCCACGGCTTCTTAGGAACTGGACCACACAGCCACACAGCAGGTGCTGAGTGGCAGGCAAGGGAGTGAACTTCATCTGTATTTAAAGTCATTCCCCATCACTTGCTTTACTGAGTGCCACCTCTGTCAGATCAGTGGCAGCATTAGATTCTCATAGGAGCTCAAACCCTTCTGTGAACTGTGCATATGAGGAACTTAGCTTGTATACTCCTTATGAGAATCTAACCCCAAAACCATCCTCCCACCCCACCCCCAATCTGGGGAGAAACTGTCTCTTCCACAAAAGCAGCCCTTGGTGCCAGAAAGGATTATGACAAGAAACACCTAGGATTTGAATTAACAAGGAATATTAAATTATGTTCACTGTATTCCTATTTAGCACTTGAAGGTGTGAGGCTTATGACATTAGATATGAAATAAGGAGAGTGTTATAGTTTGTGTCTAGATGTCCTCTCAAAGCCTCATGCAGTTATGGGGGAGGCTTCTAGAGTTTGTGTCCAATGTTGGGATTATAGGTGTGAGTGATCCACCCATCCTAGGTGGGTGTGGTCTACATACTATGTAAGGGACAGAAAGAGTCTTCTCTCACTCGTTTATCCCTTTTTTTTGCTCTTGTTGCTTTTGGTGTCATCCACTGCCAAAAACTGTTGCCCCTCTGCCACATGCCACCCCTGCTTTGGAGCCAGCTGATTATGAACTGAAACCTCTACAAATTGTGAGCTAAATAAACCTTTCCTTCCTTAATTTTGGGCATTGGGTATTTTTGTCTCAGCAACAAGAAATCTGGAGAAAGAGAGACAGAGACAGAGAGACTAGCACAATATTTAACCATACTGCAAATAATATTTACACTGTCATCACAGTATTTATTCTAGTTATTGAACTTATACAACTGAATTATACACAAATAATGACAAAAATTAACCAGTTTCAGAAAAAAGGCATAGTATTCTTAATCTGGATGTTGTTGCAGTAGAGTTACAATGGAGAGGTAAGGAAACAGAAATAGGCTAAAGAGGGGTAAAAACCAATACGTGCCTCCAGATCCAAAATGGGAAGAAAAGAGCTACAGTCTCTTGTTTATGAACTAAGAAGTTGAGTTTACCGGTGAGGTATGGCTCAGTGGTACAGTGCTTGCCTAGCAAGTGTGATGCCCAGCACCCCCCAACACACACACACACACACACACAGTTGAAGTTGAGGTTTAAATGTGTTGTGTAGAGATGCCCTGGTTCCAAGCAGAGGAACTGAAAATGGTGACATTATCATTTTGGAGGATAGAGAAAAAGGAGACAGAGAAGTGAGATAAATCTTCTCCTATCATATATATAGCAAAATGTAAAGTTGGTTAATCAACTGTGGTATATGTGTTTATGGTGAGAAATGGAGATTGTCACCATGGGACAAAAAAAAAATCAGAAACGACTAAAGCACAGTAGTATTTGAGGGTTAGCACTGGAGTTAAGGCAGGAAACAGTGGCTTTTCCTCTTCTCTTCCCTCCGTCGAGTTTGTCAGGGGGCAGGATCTCATTATGCAGTACAGACTGGCCTCGAACTCTTGGCAATCTCCTGCCTCAGCCTCCAGAGTGCTGGGATTATACACACCTGGCTGCTCCCTCAATTTTAAACATATGCTTTAGTTCCATCTGTGAAAGTTTAAAAATGAAAAGATGGCCCAAAAATGGATGCCCATTCAAAATAATTTCAAGAAAGAATATCTGAGTGCTTAAAGGCATTCAGCTTTTCACAGAACTGAGCTATGCTGGAGTGACTCATTTTTTGAGCATGCGAGAATATCAAGAGCTTATGCTGCCACCTAATTCCCTTCCCATTTTGAAGCAAGGCCACTCTCTTTATGCAGCATTACAAACTGGCTCCTGTACCTTGATGGAATGTGAGCTATTTAGATAGTGACTAATGAACAAATCGCAGAGTATACCACTTTTTAAAAATGCCATCAAACTCCTCTCGCCAGGATCACAGCTCTAAAGTGTTGGTTGCCTAACTTGGGGTGTTGGGCATTATTCTGTATTCAGGGTCCTGCTGTCCAATACAAGAACTTCCAAGTGCAGCTAGTAGTGCAGCAGCACCTGCACCAGGCTTCAGACAGGTGATGCTTCTCTCTTTCGCCCAAAACCTTTCCCGAGAGACCGTCTGCACTTGGAAGGTCTGCATTTATTTATTACTGCATAACACATTACCAGAGACTCGGCGGCTTACCACAGCCCCTCTTTATGCTCCCACTGTTTCTGCAGGTCAGAAGTCTGGGCATGGTATAAATGGGTTCTCTGCTCAGAGACTCCTCAGGCTAAAATCAAAGTACTGGCCATGCACCAAGACAGTCTGGAGCACTGATCCCTTCCAAGTTCATCCAGGCTGTTCACGGAATTATTCAGTTTCTTCTGATTGTAGGACGGAGGTCCTCTCTTTCTGGATGTTAACTGGGGATCACTCTCAGCACTAAAGGCTGCCACTGAGTGTTAGCCATGAGGCTCCCTCCTCCAGGGCTATACTGAAGGGCTGCTGCTTGCTTCGTCAGCAGACGGACATACCGCTGTTTGTTTGTTCTTTCTTTCTTTCTTTCTTTCTTTCTTTCTTTCTTTCTTTCTTTCTTCCGGTACTGGGCATTAAACCCAGGGCATGACCAACATTCCACCAACTCTTATTTTTTATTTCTTATATAGCATCATACTAAGTTGCCCAAGTTCACTTTGGACATGTGATCCTTCTGTCTCAGCCTCCAGGGTAGCTGGGATTACAGGTACGCACCACCAGGCCAGGCATATCAGTGTCTTTTAAAAGATTCACCTAACTATGTTTAATCCACTCTCCATATTAAAACTTTGCCTAATAGGTCCAAGATCTTACTCAGGGCAACATCCAACATGCACTGGTCAGGTCTTCTTGGTTTTCTCCAACCAGTGCCTCAGTCTTTCATGTTTCTGACATACTTAAAGAAATCAGGCTAGTTACTTTGTAGAATTTCCCTCTTGTTTGAGATTTCCTCATAATTACACATAAATTATACATCTTTGGCAGGAATAACAACACATTCCCGCACAGTAAATTGCTGACAGAGGGGCCCCATGACTAATACCCAGTGGTGGCTTTTAGAGCTGAGACAAACCCCGAAGTGCCTCCACATTCTTCTCACAGCATCTGATCAGGAGATAATGTCTATCTGTCCTATTGCTTATGATGCTTCAAATTCTGTAAGATTCTTTTCTGTCTGTCTGATTTCTCTACTGTAAATTAACTGCATATTTGGTGTTAATATGCCTGTGGAGGTAACTTTGAAATTACGTAAATATCCTATTCCTTCTCAAACATCCATTGATGTACCTCTTGTCCTAATCAATTACTAATGTAATGATTACAATGGTCTTCATTCAGTCACACTTTCTACATTTGTTAGTTAAAGAAAAAATATGTTTCATGTTCACTGTGTACTTGTTTGTACCATATATGAAACTGACCAGAATCAAAGGTCCCTGGTTCCCTTTAGTTGGAAAATAGCATTGAGAACACAAGAACATTAGATGCCCGTGCTGATCACTACTCCAGTATTGTTTCTAGGTCTTCACAGGAGATAGCTAAAATTACACACACACACACACACACACACACACACACACACACAGCCTAAACATATTTTAAAGTCAATCTATCTACACATATGCAAAACCATGAATTCACACCAACATTTTCAATTGTAAACAACATCAGAGAATTACGCAGGGCTTCCAGCATTTGCTTTTCCATATTATAATTCTCATTAGGAAAATAGAATTCCACTATTTTTATCTTTAAAACACTCCGCTGTGTCACCATCTCATATCCCCTCAGAGCACCCTGAGGCCCAATCATGCTTGCTGACCCACTAGCCCCAGCCCCACCAGACACACTAGTCACACCCATCAGGTCCTCAACCTTTGCCATCCTGGCCACAGTGGCTGATGCTTTCACATTGGTGTGGTCCATACTATGCTAACCGTGTTAGCTGCATCAACCAAAAAATAATGTTCTGGGCATGGTGGCACAGGGTGCTAATTGCAGCACTCTGGAAGGCTGAGGCAGGAGGATTGCAAGCTTACGCCCCCATCTTGGCCATTTAGCAAGTTAGCAAAACCCTGTCTCAAAATTTTAAAAGACAAAAACTACAAAAAAAAAAAAAAAAAAAAAAGGCTGGGCATGTTGGTACACCTTGTAACCCCAGCATGTGAGAGGATCACTGGGAGTTCAAAATCAGCCTGAACTACAGAGCAACATCCTGTCTTTAAAAAAAAAAATTAGAAGTAATATTTTGGTGGCTGGAAGTGTTACTCAATAATAGAATATGTGCTTGGCACATCCAAGGCTCGGGTTCAATTCCCGGAACCAAATAATAATTTTTTAACCCAGATAGTGATACCATCATAGTCAACTACTGGAGAATCAGTGGAACAAGACAGAGAATCCAGAAACAGTCCTAAAACTTGTGGCATTTTAGTCCATATTAAAGGCATCATTTCTAATCAGAAGACTGAGATGGAATCTAGTGTGTGGAGTAAAGTAGTGTTGGGAGAACTGAAAATTTCTTAGAAAAAAGCAAAGACAGATTTATAGTTCCCACCACTGAAATAAATTACAGCTGGATCAAAGAATTTACATAAAATAAATTCATATGACTTCTGAATAAAGCATGAATGAGTTTATAGAGGATCCTGGAGTGGAAAAGGTCTTTCCAAGGACACCAAACCAGTAACATGTAAGGCAGAAGTTCAATAAATCTGCCCCAGATTTATAAGTTTCTTTCATTAAAAGTAAATAAATTCAGGCCTATAACTCTGACACACTGGAGGAAATATTTGTAGTACAAAAAAGACAATATATAATACCTTTAATTTATAGTTTTGTATAACTAAATTTATAAAGTATAAATTCCAAATTAGGAAATGGTAAATTCATGTAATGAATGCAAAATAGAACAATAAGCAAAGGATATGTAAGCAATTTTTAAAAAACAGGAAGAATGGATAAAAAAGACGTGATACTCTTATACAATGGAGTACTACTCAGCCATAAAGAAGGACAAACAAGACTTTTATAGGTAAATGGAAGCAACTTGAGTCCATACTTGTAAGTAAAGTAAATCAGACATGCATGTGTAAACATCATATTGTCTCACTAGTGTGAGAATCCGAAACTACATATATATGTATATAAAATATAGTTAAAATAGTTATACCAAAAAAAAACCATAAAAATAAATTAAAAACAGGAAGAGGACCAAGATATGAAGGGAGGAAGAAAGGCTGAGAGAAAGGGAGGTACAAAGAATTAAGATGTGTTCGGTATAGGTACCAACTTCCCATGATGAATGAACTACCTGTAATAAAAATGAAAGTTTAGCCGGGCATGGTGGTGCACTCCTGTAATCCCAGCACTCAGGAGGCTGAGGCAGGGGGGTCGTGCGAGTTCGAGACCAGCCTGGGCTACAAAGTGAGCTCAAGGCCAACCTGAACTGCATGGTGAGACCCTGTCTCAAAAAGACAAAAAAAAAAAAAAAAGAAAGAAAAGAAAAGAAAGTTTAAAGGAAAAGTTTTTTAAAAAACCCAGAAAGACAGATGGACTAAAAGTCTCAACCTTGCACAAAAGTGAAGAAATAATCAGAACAGCAGCATGAGATTCTCCCAGGGGACTAATGGGTAGGGTAGAATTATGGCACCACCAAGTCCATAAATGCCCATAGCAAGTCTCAAGTTGTGCATCTGAGTAGCCTTGGGCCTGTGTGACACAGTCATCCTCCTACATGGAAGGATAAATTCAGGGACTCTTTCCAGAGAAAACTTTTACACCTGACTTTGATATTTAAAGTTAACATACTTATTGAACCAACAACCCCACTGCTAAGTTCTGCTCTAAAGATATACTGGCAAATATGCCAGAGAATGTCTTTGACTGTTTAAGGGTATTTGCTGTCACCCATTCCATAATAATGAAAAAGAAAAAAAATACAACAAACCAAATCGACCTCCACATGGGTTTAGCTAAGCAAAGCATAGGTAGAGCCACGTGCTTTACAGAAATGCCAGTATTAAAGAGAATGAAAGTGTTCTGAATGCTGATAGGAAAAGATTAACAAGATACACCATGAAGAGTAAAACAAACAACTATAAACACAGTAACTGTTTTTCAAAACCAAAAGTTTTATACACAGATAGTTTCCAACTAATAGGAGCTACTTCAAGGATAACTAAAATACCAGGCAGAGAGGAGGCCAATACCTTTACCCTTATTTTTGCCTCAGAACTGGATTTTTTAAATTGTGAAGTCTTAATGAGAGGCCTTTAAGCAAAGAAAGGTTTTTTTGCTTTTGCTTTTGCTCTTGCTTTTGCCTCTCTCCCTCCTTAGTGCTGGGGACTGAACCCCAGGGTCTTCAAGTGGAGCTACATCCCGAGTCTTTTTTATTTTTTATTTTTATTATTTTTAACATTGACACATGCTCACTCCAAGTCACTAAGTTAAACAAGAAAAGGAAAATCTACTGTATTTGGTCACTGCTATTTTGAGGTGCTTTGCTCAGTAGTTACTGTACTTGAACACCAATAGATGTCTAAAACAGAAATCTTGATTCTTTCACCCAAATTTCTTCCCCATCTATCTTTTCTATTTTAGTAATTGATCCCTTTCTCCATTCTATGATACAAGTCAGAAGTCTTGAGTCGCTTCTTTTTCTTAAACCTCCTCCGCCAACATTTGACCCATAAACAAGGTCTATTGGTTCCATATCTGTGTTATTCCAGTTTTGCTAAGATAACAAACCAATCCAAGCCTCAGTGAGTTGCAATAAGTATTTATGCCTCACACAACTCCACAGGCTGGCAATGCTGTGCTAGGCTTGGCAGACCTTGGTTGGACTCAGCCATACTCAAGTGTTGAGATCCTGAGCCCTAATGAGCAGACAAATGCCAGTACAGGCAGAGCTAACAGGACTAAGCTAACACACTTCCACTCTTGCCCTTCTGCCTTGCACCATGTGAAGACACCACAAGGAGGCCCTTGCCAAATGCCAGCACCTTGATCTTGGACTTCCCAGTCTCCAAAACGATGAGAAATAAATTGCTGTGCATTATACACTATCCAGTGTTGGGTATTCTGCTAACACAGCACAAAGTGGACTAAGATACTCATAACCTACGCTTACTGTTTTTGACAGCTTCCCCTATTAAAATGTATTAGTGCCTGGCATCCAATAGACACTTGAATTTTTTCTTGCTGTTTTTTGAGACAGGTTTTATCAAGAACATCAGTTTGGCCTCCAATTCTTGATCCTCCTGAGTGCTGGGATTACAGACATGAGCTACAACACCTGGCAAAAATGTTTAAGGTCTACCCCTCCCGTGAGTTGGCAGAAGCCATGCTGGGTCTGGGAAAAGTACAAGAAGCTAATTTGCCCTTCCCATCAGCAGTACAAGCCATGCAGGGACCCCTGAGAAGCCAGTTCACTCCCCACAAGCAACCAGCTGATTCAGAGCACAGGCTGAGTTGATAGCAACTGATGTACAAAAACAACTACATGGGGGCTGGGGATTTAGCTCAGCAGCATAAGCGCTTGCCTTGCAAGCGCGCGGTCTTGAGTTCAATCCCCAGTACCGATAAAAAAAAAATAAAGATAAAAACAACTAAATGCTTGAATTGTTTGATTGACTTTGCAGGCCTAAGGCCGGTAGTCTGAGCATTAGAAAGATAACAGTATGGAATATGGCAAATATGGGGGATTTTCTTCTATTTCGTTCAGTTTTGTTCCAATTTATTGTTTTATTTAATGTTCCATTTTGATTGATTTTATTCTGTTTTGTTTTATTCGATTTTACTATGTCGGATGGTATGGACAACTACCGTGAAGATAACAAGAGATATTATGGTAGCAATTATAGATTTCCTATTATCCTGTTTTGAAGTTCTGTACCACTTTCACTATTTTGTTTTGATTGGCTTTATTCTGTCTTGTTAGGCTATATTCTTTTTAAAATAAAAATTTTAAAAAGTTCATTAAGTTAATATTAAGTGGCAGTGTTATAGGCAGCTGAGTTAGCTAAAAATATTATAGGCAGTCAGACAGTACTGAACCCTCAAAAGAGCCAGAGCAAAAGTTCAAATACTTTGCAGCCTTGGAAGAGAAAATCACTTCCTGCTGTGGGACAGATCTGAAGACAAAAGGCAAAGCAAATATAACCACATGCAGAAGATCCACAGTCCAAATAGATCTCCATTACTCTGAGGAAATCAGAAGTCAGCATCCCAGCCCCCTAGTTAAGCATGCCTGATTATTATGTGATTCACTCCCCTATTTGTTCCTAATTTAATCAATTTTACCTAAGCAATTAATCTTATTGGTTGACCACAGTTCTGTCCCACCTTATACCCATCTTTCGAGTTTCCATTTTTTCCCATCTTGGACCCATCTAACCTCATGATTTTACTCTATAAAAGTCCCTAGAAAAGACAGTCTTCAGCAACCCACTTGGGACCCCTTCCATGTCTCAGACAGAAGCTTTCTTTCTCTCAATAAATATATTCCACTCTTAATCTGTGTTACTTCTAAAATTCATTCTTCGATTTTAGAGAACATGAACTCTTACTGGACATAGAGTAGGTTGCGAGTTTCATTCCCCTATATTAACAGGGCTCTGGAAAAGTAGTTTGAAGCTAAACTGTTAACAATCTTAAAATATTTTTTTAGCAGAGTTTGGACTTCATTCTACAGGCATTGAACACAGTCACCAAAGAACAGAACTACTTTCGAAATATAACTGTGACGGCAGTTGATGACTTTTGAAAGGGAAACCAGTTAAAAGGTTTCAGTAATGGTCCAAATCAAAAACCTTTTAAGGCCTGAGGGAGGGCAAAAGTCGAAGAAGGAAACCATTTTGAGACACCATCAACACAGACATAATGCCAGCCATACAGTTGCCTAAACTCTCTTCACAACTGCCAAGAAAAATTGGTGTTAGAATACTGATTTCACAGGTTAGGAAAGCAAAACAAGATTCACAGGATTTATACAATTTCCACTAAAGTCATGTGGCTAAACAGCTCTCTCAGAATTCTAACACAGTGTACTGTAGGACTCTCTCCAATTCCAAAGTCCGAGGAGTGAAAGACAGGCAGTAATGCCAAGTTTCTAGCTAAGTAATTTCTTAGATAATGTCCTTTGCTGAAATATATAAAGGTGTAATTGCAAATGAATTAATGTGACTGCAGGTAGCCTGTGGGTAAAGTTTGTAATTCAGTAAAGTGTTTCTACATGAAAGAGAAACTGAATCTGGATAATCTGCTTAACAGAATAATACAGACTCCATAAAAATTCAGGGAATTCCAGGAGGTTAGGGAAATAATAACTCATTCATTCATTCAAAGGTTACTGAGCACCAAGAACTTAAGAACACCGGGAATACAGGAGTAAGTATCTGTGTAGCTTGCACCTTCGTGTACCTTATATTTGATTAGGGGAGTCAGATAATAAACAAATGAATTAAACTAAAATACATCAGACAGTGCAAAATAAAACAAAGAGGCTAAGAAGCACCTTAAGAGGGTATAACACAATGGAGTGTTAGAGAAATTTACTCCTCTGCCCCCTCCATCCCATACAGAATGAAACCACAGAATGTCACCATGCTGGCGTTTCTTTTCCCAAGGGTAAGAGTCCGAGGAGTAAGCATCTGATTGGCAAAGCCAAGGGCACATACCCACCCCTTTAGCTCTTCTGAAGCAGGGCAGAAAGAGAAGCATCCTTTAACTTTAGAGTTTTAGTAGGTACTACTTTGAAAAAACATGACAAAGGGATTTTCCTCAAAGAGAAAAATTTAAGTTCTACCAACCAAAATAGTCACAGGCATAGATATAATCACACTAAGAGTAAATGATCGTTGAGGCAGGAAGATAGTTGAGTTCAAGACCAGCCTGGGTTACAAAGTGAGCTCAAGGCCAGCCTGAACAGCATAGTGAAACTGTCTCAAAAAAGACAAAGGAAAACCAAGAGTCAATGAATGGACTCATAGGAAAAGAGAGAGAGGGAGAGGAAGGGGAAGGGGGAGGGGAAGAGAAACTAGTGCTTTGGAGAATCAGAACACATTTTAAGAAGCAAAAAGAGATAAAGGAGAGCAAAAAGAAAAGAAATCAAGACAGAGCAAGGTTTGAGAATCCAAGAATAGAGTTTACAAAGCAAATGCTGACCTTTAACACAGCAGTTTGAGAAGTTAGGAAGCAGAAGCCAGATTGTAAATGGAGAAGGAATTAACTGTGAAATAGAGACACAAACTTCGAAGCCAAAGTGTTCCACATCATAATGTGTGTTATTGTAATAGGACCAGCAAAACATAATGATCTGACACAAAAGGGATGCAGGACTTTTTTGGAGCACTTAGTTTTCATTTAAACTTCACAACAGGCTTGAAAGAAAGGTCTTATTCCCATCTAGAAATGGAGGAATATTATGTTCAATACTGAATGTTGGAGAAAATTATATACTCTTTTTCCAGGAGTGCCTATTCTTAAAATAGGTGTAAAAAGACCCAGAAATTGTTCTAAGGGAATTTAGCTAAAAGAAATGATCATATGCATGCACAGATTTATCTACAAGGTTCTACATCATCATAGGAAAGAAGTGAAAACAAGGTAACTCCAAGGATTGCTATGTCCATGCTACAAAGTGACATGTCGTCATTGCCAATGATACTGCAGAATAAACTGTT
>PVLA01000902.1:0-286200 GCA_004027455.1 Hydrochoerus hydrochaeris | reverse complement strand
GCCACGAAGGTATCTGGAGAAAGGAGGAAGCTATGGATTTGGGAATGAGAGTGGTAAATCTCTTGATTTCCAGGAGCCAGAAGAGAATTTAACCTCTGCTTCTCAACCAGTGACCGTGACTTGGCAAATTGAGAAGCCCCGCCCCAGGGCCGGAAGCCCCGCCCCGGAAGCCCCGCCCCTGAGAGCGGGCCTTGGGGGCGTGGCCACATGCTGCCCCCGGCGGGGAGCAGGGGCGGTGGCTGCCTCCCGAGTGTGCGAGCCTCTCCCGCGCTGAGCTGCGCAGTTTGGGTGTATACATAGCGTGCGAAGGTGATTCAGGTGAGTACTAGCCCCTGCGGGCTGGCCCTGAGTGGGGGCACTTAAACTCCTGCACTGAACTGCCAGTGTCTCGCTCGGCCACCCTGACCTAATAATAATAGGGTCTCTCTCTCTGAACCCACCCACAAGCTGTAGCCTGGGCTTATGCATTGGCTTCTTTGCTCCGCATCCTCATTCCCCTTTGCATCCTTCCTGAGGGAATGGGTTTGGAGCGTGCAAGGGAGACCCGCCCGGCCGCGCTACCTAACGCAGCGAGATTCTCAAGGTCAACCCTTCCACAGTTTCCTTGGTTTCCCCTCCTCGTCTGTTCGGGCGGCCCGAGGACTGCTCCGTTCTACCTGTTGGAGCCCACGCAACTGCCTACTGCAGCTCGGGGACAGAGGCCGGGCGAGAGGGGCACTGCAGGCTGCGCAGGCCCGATGACTAACAATGGCTTCGCAAGTGGCCTGGAGCCCTGAGCCTGCTGCTGCGGAAGTGTTGCTAGGATCCTTGGGGGAAGCCTCCGAGGGAATTCTGTTTGTTTTCCTCCGGCCTCACTGTACCATTTGTCTTAGTATCTGTAAGCGAGTGGTTTCCTGCACCTGCGTTAGGCAGGAGCTGCCTCAGGGGGAGGGGGTGGGGACAGGGAGCAGACTCTCCATTTGTCTCTTGCTAGGACTTCAAACAGTTTCCCTTCTTTATTTGGTGTTGCTGTAGGGAGGCGCTGGCCACCGAGGTGGGGCAGCTGCAGGGTGGTGGGAGAGGCAGGAGGCCCGGTATTTTGAGTCATTCTAAGTTGTGGCTGCTGCTAATACTTTGCTTCCGAGTCACGAAATTTACAAGTGGCCCGGGAAACAAGTGAGCGTGGGAAAGGAAGCAAAGGAAAAGCAACGACAGAAGGCTGGATAGGTCGGTGAGGAGTGGGGCTTTAATCCCCTAACTAGGTAAAGGGAGCGTCCTAGAAGGTCACCCTGCTTCCTGCTGCAGTTGTGTGGGGGTGGGTCTCATACTGCGGCAGCGCTGCAGGTTTTAGGGTGGGATCTGGTGTAGGTCACCTGAAGCCTGCGGCTTCTGGCGGTAGCCAAGGTTATTGGTCAGTTTCAGTCACTTCAGTAATAAGAGTGTATTATCAGAGTCGGGGGCTGGAGAATATTTATTCTCAACAGTTAAATTTAACTGAGGAGTAAAATAAAACTACCTTGTAAAATCCAAACAAATACTTTCACTCCTGGGAAAACAGCCTGTTAAGCTTCCCTCCTGACACAGTGTTACAGAAATAGAAAACTTTGTGAAGTGATTTTTTTTTTAAATCAGTGTTACTATATATAAAAAGACAATGTCTATTTATTTACCTGTCTAGAGTGAACCTATTCATTAACTGGAACATGGATTGTAAGATTTTGGTGCCTTAGTCCACTTTTTAAAAAATAAGTGATATTTTACTTGTCCAGCTTAAAAAATGCAAACAGTTGTACCAAAGCTTCATTCTTGGTACAGGGAGGCCTGAAAGAGTCAAACACTTGTTTAAGACAAGAGCCAGCAGCCTAGGCAGTTCTTTCACTTGATAGTTGGTACCCTAGCCAGGATTCAGCATCTGCTAGGAATTAACTACAATTTACCTACATCTCTTACAGTGGAAGATCCAAGGGGTTACCCTTTGAGATTTTGCCCCCTCTTCTGGAAGTTATAGCTCAGTTGCCCTAGGACTGTAGGCTCCTGGGAATTGTCATAGAAGAGATGAGTGTGTTGTAATCAGGTTGTAAACATGGGTTCCAATTTTTGTGTTGTGTTGCTCCTTGGTAACCTGTGTCATAAAGATTGGAGGAGGTGTTTTGTTCTGCAGTCCCTACTTCAGTTATGCTGCAGGGCTAGCAATAAAATGAAAATGTTCCCTTCTGGACCTCTTCCAAGTTTTTTTTTTCCTTTCAATTAAAAACAGGCTTTAATCAGTCACAGCTTAATTATTAGCTCTCTCATCTCGTTAATATATTTTATGCTTGGGGTGGATCTAGGGAAATAGGTTATTTCAACAGAAGTCAGATATTGTCATACTTGCTCTTTGACCTTGTACGGAGACAATGAAGCCAACAGTGAAAGAATAAAGACTGGAGCCAGACTGCAGGGGTGCATGGGCATCTAGGCTGTGTGATCTTGGGCAAATGATATAACCTCTCTGATGCTCAATTTCCTCACCTACAAAATGGAAGGAATAATCTGTCATAGAGATACAGTGAGGTTTTAAATGAGTGTTGATGAACTGCCTCGAATAGGGTTTCACATACTAAACAATATGCACGCTGATTACAAAGTTCCATGCCAACAATTGAATTGTGTACTGCTCTTCCTCTAATCTCTATCACCGACCTTCAGGCCTGCTGGTCTCCTTTCTCTTCCTTGCAAAAGTGAAGCGCTCTCCTGTGTGTACCCTCTGCACTTGGCGTTTTCTTTACCCATGTCTTTGTCAGACATCACTGTTGGTGTCTCTTGGGCCTTTATCCCCGTCTTCTCATCCTCCTGTTTTAGGATCACCCTTGTTGTTCTCACCTCTGCACACTCACACTCAACAGAGCCTTCTGGAGGACTAGCAGCTTCCCTCTCAGTATCAATGACCGTGGGTGGTGCGTGGCATTTAGTAGAGAATAAAAAAGGGAAAGATTCATTTTGAAAAAAGAAGGTGGTAGGCATAGACTTTGAGGCAAGCATTCCATGAGGTAAAATGCTTTGTCCTACTTGAATTTATCAAGTCAGCTCCACTTAGTGAAATTTGTGATTTTCTTCTGCCTTTTTTTAAGTCATGGTTTCTCTCCATTCTCTGCCCAGGCCCTTTTGTTGTAGAAATCGGCTATCAAATCGAATGGAACACCCTTTGCACCCAAGAGCTGGAAGGCAACTGTTTATTATGCTAGCAGATTGCTTTCTACTTCCTCCTTGCAAATCCTATGTAAACTAAACCCAAAAGTGACCAAACCCAAAGGGCTGGTGACTGGGATTTGGTCCCACCAGCCCACTATCGTAATAAAACAGTTGGCTTCTAACTCCTCAGTGAAAAGGGTCTTCCGTTTGGTTTGATACCAGATTTCCACAGCACTCTGAGGCTGCTACCCTCAGACCTTAGTCACATCTCACCGGTGACTCAGCTCCAGAGGTTTAGTATTAAGGAGTGTTACACTTGGAGACTGTTACAGAACTTGTCCTCACACCTGCATGCTAACCTGGACTTTGCTCTGTCTTGCTGCAAATCTAGCATTCTGGTGGCTGTGGCGGTGCACACCTATAATCCCAGCACTGTAATAGGGTATCTCTGCACATTCAAGGTCAGCCTGAACTACATAGTAAGACCCTCTCAAAACAACAAAACAAGCTTTCTGAAATTGCTGTAGAGTGGAATCGCCAGTGTTTCCCAGGGGAGATTCAGTTCTATTCAGTCGTGCGTTGAGAACCTTGTTGCACAGACGTCAGCCTCCAGAGAAGTGGGGAAATTTGTTTATTTGGCCTCAACAAAGTGTACTGGTACAGGCTTGTCCCACACAACCCAGGAAAATTCCCTGGCCTTGAGGATCCTGTTGTTCTTTTCTTCCGCCATACCCAGTCAGCACGGTGGTGTATTAAACAGTTTTCAGTATCCACAGTCCTCCAGTGACCTCTGAAATTGAGTATACTGGACAAGCAGTGGCTACTCAACATAAAGCTGAATATGTTCAGATGGTAGCACATTTATCCCTTACGAGGGTAGATGGCCATCCCCCAACTAGTAGTTTCCACTTTCTAAATATTCTGCCAACAACATCAATGAGGACCTGAAAAATATGACCTAAGGAAACACTTTTGATTGATTGATTGATTGATTGACTGATTGAGCACAGTACTGGAGATTGAATGCAGAGCTTCACACTGAGCTGCATCTCCACCCCTTTTTTATATTTTATTTTTTTTTTATTTTGAGTCAGGATCTTGCTTTAACACAAAGTTGTCAGGGCTGGACTTGAACTTGTGATCCTCCTGCTCAACCTCCCAGAGCGTTAGAATTACTGGCATGTGCCACCTTGCACAGTGGGAAATACCACTTTAGATCCACCTGCTGCTATTGGCCCTCACCCAAATTCATAAGGAAGTTATTCCTTATTTACCTGGGTAGATAATCATATTCCTACTCAGCTGACTATGTTTCTTTGTAATAATATGTTATTGAATATGCGGTGCCACTGGGGGAGAATAGTTTTTTTACTACCTAAGTCTAGTGGTCATTTGAAGGTTTGATACTCAGACAAATCTTATCTGGTTAATTTGGAAGTGGATCAGATCAGGCATTTTGAAAATGTAAAATGAATCCAGGGAAATCCTGTAACTCTCCTTTGCCCCTGTATTCGTGGAGAAAGAATTACTTTTATGCTACTGCCTCCAGATTCTTCTATTTCTCCATTGAGCTTTGTGTTGGATCAGGAGGGTCAGCTGCCCTGTCTGGAGAAGATTTTCAGGCCTGTTCCTTTGTAGAAACATCTGGAGACAGAAGCGGGGCTGGGCAGCTATGACTGGGTGCTTTGATTGGGTCCCCAGTACTACTTCATGATTTTTTGAATTACCTTCTGGTGTTTGGGACTTAAGGAAAGTCTGTTTGGTATGATCAGGCCAATCGTTTTTGAGGCGGGCTTTCATTATATGCTTCAGGCTGGCCTTGAACTCCCTCTGTAGCCCAGGCTGGCCTCGAACTCATGGCAATCCTCTTGCCTTAGCCTCCCTCTCATTAAATGTTGATTTTTGCCATGTCAAATAAGATCTTATGTCAGAAAGATTGGACTAGTACACGGGCAGCTGTTTAAGGAATTTAGTGAAGTCCTTTCATTCTTCAGCGAAACAATGAAAAATGGCCCCTCGTTGATCTGAGAATGCTTTACCATTGTCCCATTCTTGGATGCATTAAAATAAAAAACAGTGACAGATGACAAGACAGTATGTGTGAGGAGGATGGGATCACATATAAAAGTAGGGACTACCATTATATGGGCTAGATTCTTCGGGTGGGCAGAAATGGCTGAAAGGCAAAATCTTTCTGTCTGAAAAATCCGATTGCCATTCAGAAAAAGAGAGCTGCATGTTGCCTTGTGGTCTGTGGTGTTGCTGTTGGAGGCAAGTGCCCACAGCCATAAAGCTTGCCTTTTGTCCCATCTGGGCAGTGCTGCTGCCGCTTGTGCCCTGGGGAATTTCTGTTGGGCAACCAAGAGGGACTTGGGTAAACAGAGTAAGAGAGCTCCTGCCCAGGAAGGTTCACTGGATGTAGTTCAGGAAGTTTTCTGGGTGAGCCTTGTAACTCAGGAACCCAGCCCAGTGAGATAAAGCAGTGGTAGCAGAAACAGCAATTAGAGGGAAAGGGAGGGAATCCTTAGCACTAGAATAGTTATGATCCCTGGAGAATTTGTCAGGGAGATTCTTAGAGGGGAATACCTTAGCCAAGGATCACCCAAAACCCCATGTTCCTAACTCAAGTGCCAGAATGAAACAAATCTTGCTGGCATTAGAAACCAGCACTGCCTCACTCAAAGACTCACCCAGGGAGCTCCTGGCTGACTGCTGGCTGGCTGCAGTGCAGAGTTGTGGCCCTGAGTCTGTTTTTCCACCCACTCAGAGACCCTCTGGGTAGCAGCACACCTCTACTCTCCTCATCTCCTGCTAAACCCACCATGGCCTGAGGTTTTTCTGTTGCTCTGACAACCTACATCCCACCTATGCTAAGCAGCATTTCAAGGTTTCTGCCTCCAGCCTTAAACAAATCATGTTTGCCAAGTAATAAATATGCTGATGCATTTTAGAAGTTATATGTAGACGTGCCATTTTTCTTTTAAACAGAAATAGAGTTCTGTAGCATTCTCAGAAAAAGGGACAGCCACAAAAGCCTGCCAGCAGCATCATATGCATTTAAGGGAGGGAAAACAGAACGCTTTCTCCCGAAGGTGAGGACCAGCCTCCTTCACTGCTGTTACTCAGGACTGCATTGGCTCTAGTAGGGGAACCAGTGAATTAGAATAGGAGTGAAAGGTGTCCACATTGAAAAGAAGTGGCTTGATCCAATCCTATGTGGAAAAGTACCCTAAAGATCCTGGGTCTAGCTCTGGCCTGTTCCCAGGCTGTTGTGCTGTGACTCTGTTCCTGTCCGTTCACTCCCATATTCATGCAGTTACTATAAAAATATAAAGAGGAGACTCAGACTGTGCTCTCTGTCCTCAGCCTACAGCCCATGAGGCAGTGTGTGCTGTTTTCACTCAGCAGTATTCAAGTGCGCCCTGGAGTAGCTCAGTGATGAGCAGGAAGACCAAGGTGCAGCCACTCAAAGCGCAGCGTCTGCCGGGCCCAGCACCTTGCAGAAGACAAAGCCTAAGGCAAAGTTCTCACCCTCAGTTGTTGGGTCCATAAAAGGGTTGCTGGTGACACAGTCCATGTATATAATCTGCATAGCATGATGGATAGCGTAACACCAGTGCTTGTGCCAGAGGAAGTTCATCTGTGAGTTATCCGGCCCTTCAAGCTTCCCTGGACACTATCACTAGCTCCACACCGGCACAGTGCAGGGTGTGGCTGGGGCCGCCTGGGGTGTGGGTGGCACTGTGAACTGAGCTGCCTTAACACACAGAAGCCACGCTCTTTCCCCGGGTGTCTCGAAAAATAACGACTTAGCAAACAGTAGATTGTGTTTTAACTTTCATTAGGTTAAGCTGAACGATTCTTTATAGGGCAAGCCCTAACTGTTTTTTACTTCCCTTTAGGGAAGAGTTTTTGTCTGTGTTCTGAATTTCTCTTTAAGTAATTCAGAATCATTTTTTCGATTTTTTTGTTTCTTTCTTTGGTACAAGGAATAGAATTCAGCGCCTTCACATTGAGCTTCTTTTCCATTCCCAGTCCTTTTTCTTTTTCTTTCTTTTCTTTTCCTTTCTTTTTGATGTTGAGACAAGATCACACTAAGTCTCTTAAGTTGCCCCGGAGGTGGGGCTGGAACTTTTTATCTTCATGTTCCCAAGAGTGCTGGGATTTCAGGCCTGGGCAGCCACACTCACTTTCCATGGCTTCAGTAGATAGTCTTTAGGGGAAAAGGAAACATGAATTTGTTGCATTTTATACTCTGCACTGTGACAGGTGATGCCTTTGCCTCCAATGCATGGGGGAGGGGGAGCCATTCCCGAAATTCCCCTGAGGTTGCTGGTCCCTCCCTTTGCATTTCTGTACACTTGACTGTGCCCTGTGCCTGACATGGAAGACGCCAGACTGCACAGTCCCCTTGGCATGAAGAAAGCAAGGCTCTTCACTTGGCAGGAGGGTTTGGGGTGTCAGGAACAGCTGTTCCTCCTTGTGGAAGGCAGTTTTCCAGGCTTTGCCCCCGCACCTATGCTGATGTCACCACCGCTCCAACAGGGGCACCAGGTCTTCCACCACCTGAACCCCTGTCCTGTCCCTACCACCAGGCAACTCCACTGCCCTTTGTAAACTATCCGCTCTTGCATGAGACTCGGGGTCCCACTTCCTGTGAATGCTCTGGCTTTTAAAGAGCATTCTTGTCCCTGGCTCCCCTTCGGCCCTCCTCCCCATCCAGGATCACACTCACTCCATGTCATCTTCATGACTTGTGAGGAGTCAGGTTCACAGGCGTGAGTGCAAGATGACTTTACCACTGCCTTTTCAGTGTGAACATGTAGCTGATTGCTTTCATACTCTTGAGAGGAGCTTGTCCATACATATAAATTTTTCTTCGTGGAGCAGCTGCTTCATAGGTGCTTCTGACCTACGACAGACAGCTACTCAGGATGCTCTTGTCTTGCAACCCAATACCAGAACAGAGGTCCAGTAACTAAGCAGCCGGCCTCTGTGTTTAGGTCTTCAGTCGACCTGCCCTCGTCTGCCTGAGCTTCCATTTCCTTTTCTGTTCAATGGGGCTGCTTCAAAGTGAATCCAACCCAAAGTGACTGCACGCTGCCCCGGAGCCTAACATCCTGTCCGAGGTGAGGGTCCTGCAACTAACTTTGACACAAAGTTAGTTTCTTCAGACGAAGAGGTGACATCACTTACAATGGCTTCTTCAGCCCACATGTATTTAACTTCAGGGACATCAGGGAGAGCAGGAGGCACAAAAGCCATTACTTAGAGTCATACTCTTGGTACTCAACTGCTTTGACACTTATTAAATTTGGTCCATCACACATTTGGACATGAATGTTTGCTCTCAGTGCTCCCATGAGCAAACTGGAAGTTGTTGCTATCATATCATTGCCCTGTGACTCAATACCCTTTCCTGCCAAAACAGATTGCCTGGTGTTCTGGTTTTTGTTGTTTTGTTTTGTTTTGTTTTGTTTTGTTTTGTTTTTTTGGTACTCCTCAAGCCTCCCGGGACCCACTAATAGCAAGGACCTGGGTACCACTGTCTCTTTAAGGAGGGGGTCAGAATTCACCCTGTGTTTCTGTTTTGATGAGTATTTACTATAGCTTCATACTTGCTTTGACTTCTTAAACATGGAGAAAGAAGAGGCAACAACTGGGGAAGGCAGCCAGGTGTCCTTGCTTGGTGCAGACACGTGGACATCTTGTGCTGAGTCATGGGGACCGCCCTGCCTGTGTCCCCACTCCCTAAGGGTGCTGAGAACAGAAGGGGGACAAGTGAAAATTATCATGCTGGGGGACAGAGCAGGGTTTTAGAGCTTAGGCCCCCAAAGTTATTTTAAGAATGGACCTGTGTATCAGTCTCAAACTCCTCAAGAGAAAGATGCTCTGATCACAAGGTTAGGTCAGCTCTCAGTTTTTCAAGCAGATCTGAAAGGAGACACAGGAGCCAAATGAATCTGTGTTTAAGTCCCAGCTTTGATACTTTGTCTTAGGCCTTGGGAACATGACTCAACCTCTAGGATTCTTTGAAAAACTGTAGTATTGCTGTCTTTGTGCTTTGTCCGTAAGAATGACTAGAAGGGTTCTATAGGATAACCCCTTAGGTTTCCAGGGGAGGGGACCTCCCCCCGTACTGAGGACTAATCCCAGGGCCCTTACACAGAGCTACATCCCTGGCCATTTTCCCTTAATTTTTATTTATTTTGAGGCAGGATCTCACTAAGTCACTCCGTTGCCCGGATTGGGCTAAAAATTGTGATCCTCTTGCCTCAGCCTCCCGGAGTGCTGGGATTATAGGCATGTGCCACCACACATGGCAGGGAGCTCTTTGCTGATGGCAGCCTTGCATGTAATGAACAGTTGGTTTAACTCTTGACTTATTGTAACTGTTCTCTTCCATCCTTTCTCACTCTGACGCTTCCCCTACCTGGTTTTCAGGGCTAATGGGGTGGCCCTGACTGTCCCTGAGATGGTGAGGGCCTTCTCCACCTGCCAAGTTTTGTTCTCCTTGATGCTGTTTCTTTCCTTCTATCTGGAAAATGATCTGGAGTTAGCTTTTTCTCCAAACATTTTTTTGTAAAAATTTTCAAATATATATATAAAAACATTGAAAGAACTGTACATTGACTGTCCATACAGCTACCATCTAGATCTACGGTTTTCATTTTGGTTTACTGGTTATATTATCTTTTTTCTTTTTTTTTTTTCAAAATTATGTTTCAAAATAAGCTGCAGACATTAGAACACTTACAGGGCTGGTTTTGAAGCAGTGATTTGAGGAACCACCTGTGCTCCCAAGGAGCTGCCCAGACCTGTACGCCTTGGCACACTGTGTTCTCAGGAGCCATGATCTGTTTTCATTGGAACGGAGCCTTTCGCTGTCCTGCCAATATGAGATTTCCGCCCCAGGACCCCGAATCAAAGGGACACCTCAGGGTTCCTGGCCTCCCTCCCAGTGCCCCCACTGAACGGCAAAAAGCACTGAATCATGGTATACATGTGTTGTATCCGGCTTCTCTCTCTTTTCTCTCTCTCTCTCTCTCTCTCTCTCTCTCTCTCTCTCTCTGTCTCTCTCTCTCTCTCTCTCTGTCTAATGTATCCTTTAGTATTTTATCCTTTAAAATATGTCTGGAAAATGCAGTGTTTAGTAACTTTCTACAACCACTGCAACCATATAGATAAATCTCGTCAATAGACTCTGAGGAAGAGATCCTGAGCACAAAAGAAAATACAACCTGTGACTGTGCTTCTCTTGAAGTGTATTTCCGATGACCTCTTAGCGACACCCCTTTTTATCTATCTGTATGCCGCATTAACTGGAAATGGGGCGTCCTGCCCCACGAGGCCTTGGACTGCATGGTGTTTCCGGGGACAGTACCCCAGCGTGGCGTGCTTTCTCCACAGCGCCAGCATGGCCGTCCTCTCGAAGGAGTATGGCTTCGTGATGCTCACGGGCGCCGCCAGCTTCGTCATGGTACTCCATCTCGCCATGAACGTCGGCAAGGCCCGCAAGAAGTACAAGGTGGAGGTGAGTTGAGAACTCGTCTTCAGTCATGGAGGGAGAGGGGAGTTGCCCGTGGCGGATGCCGGCCGTGCCTATTAGAAATCCAGCTCCTTTGGGGCCAGAGATAGGAAATCAAAGTCCTGCTAAGCAGGCGTTTGCATCTTTTTTTTTACTTTGACTTTTCTGTAGAAAGACCAGGGAGCTGGGGTTAGAATGGTTTGCTTTGGGCTATAGCAGTTTGCAGGAAAGAGCTATTTTCTAAAGAGGCAAGTTTGTCCCTGGTGTGCCACTTTAAAGATGGTGTCTCCAGGTAATTTTCCTCTTTTCCAAGTGTAAAAAAGACTAAGCTCAGCCTGGGCTTAGGCAGTAGACACGGAAGGGAGGGCTATTAAATACTTCCGTTAGTTCTAGCTGATCTAGCGGGGATAAATTCTAAATCTCCCTGGTGAGCAATTAAATCTCTTGCTGCTTAGCAACTCAAAATGAGACTCCCTCACTGGAGCCTCTTTTAAAGTTTCCTGATCTACTTTTGTCTTTTTCTTCTAATGGACGCTTCCATTAAAACCCACACACACTCCATTATCTCTTCCCCCACTGAAGGGAATCTTAAAAGGGTGTGGTATCTGACGACTTGGAAAAGTGCGATGTGCCAGTGTCTGAGATGCGTCTGAAATCCTCCATCCGTGCATGGCCAGTCCCGCCTTGTCTGGCCATAGCACAGGCACTCCAGTTTCTAGATTCTTAATGCGAGCATCGCCCTTGCTTCTGCAAAGTGAGACTCTTAGGACTGTAAATATTTAAGCAACATCAAATGGTCAGCTGTCAGGGGTACCATAGAGGATGGCTTGGATATATTATTTTCAAGGTTAATCCGAACTCTTGTGTGTTTTATTGAAACAGTATCCTGTCATGTACAGCACAGACCCTGAGAATGGACACATCTTCAACTGCATTCAGCGAGCCCACCAGAACACGTGAGTGTCGGCCTTGCCAGATACCAGAGCCATCTGCAGATGACACCATTCTGTCCCACACCACAGCCCTTGGTGCTCTGGATTTGCTGAGTGATAACAATGACAGTTACAGGCACTGCATTAAAACTATCGCTAAGACCAGGGGTGATGGTGTGTACCTGTAATTCCAGCACTCAGGAGGCTGAAGCAAGAGGACCACTACCAATTCATTGAGGGTCAGGGATATAACTCAGTGGTAGAAGGCCTGCCTGTCAAGCACAAGGTCCTAAGTTCAAATCCCAGTACAAAAAAAAAGAAAAGAGTAGTAAAATTTCTGGATAATGTTTTCAGAAATGTCTCTTAACATTTCACGAAAGCATTTGCATCAACTCTCAGCTAAACTGATTTTGAACCTTGATGCCCTAGAAAGAAAACAGTTTCTGTAAGGAAACCCACTGTGCCCACCAAGGCTTCTGCATGGGATCGTCAGTGTGAGGCCCTTTTACTGTGCACATTCTAAGTCCACCTCTGCTCTGGGGCAGAGTGCAGGTGGCTGGGAATCAGCAGTTAGGGCTTTTCCCTCTGGGCAACATCCATCTTTACTCTCAGGTTCCTTCCCTGCAAACAGGAAAGTAAAGGCACAATTAATAAGGGCGCACTTTTTAATAAGTTCCTTTCTGTTCCAGGTTGGAAGTGTACCCTCCCTTCCTGTTTTTCCTAGCTGCTGGAGGCGTTTACCACCCGGTAAGTTCTCTGGGGGGCTTTTCATCTATTTGGGCTGAGTTCACTGAGCTAGCATGAGGGAAGGGAAAGGAAATGAACACTGCATAAGCATCTTCGCTGTTAAGCACCACGTATTAAGAGGATTTTATTTAGTTAATTATTTCTTACGAAGTCCATTAAAGGTAGGTGACATTTCTCCCATTTTTTACAGATCAGGAAAAGTCTCTTGGATACTATTTAACTTTCTAAAGTCAAGTAGTTACAGACTAGAAAAATCAGACTTTGAACTCAGGTCTAGGGGATTCTAAAAAGTTCCAAGTCCACCAGCATTTTCATTCATTCAAGCAACAAACGTTTGCTTGCCTCCAGAGGTTTCAGCAGTGAGTGAAATAGGCAGAGATGCTGGTTTCATGGAGCTGCCTTTTAGTTGGGGGTCGCAAACAAAAGAGCAGCATAAGTAAATAATGCTTCCAGTGGGACTCTGACCAGTGCACAGAAGCAGACGAACTAGGGAGGTAGAAGGAAGTGTAGAGCAGACGATTTTGAATTGTGCTCGGGGAGGAAGGTCCTGCGGAGAAGGTTCTGGGTAAGTGAAACCAAGGAAACCTTACGTAGTTTTGGCGTCCTGGGGCGAAGACCAAGACAGGAGCTGCTGGTCGGTTTGGTGAACAGCAGGGAGCACAGAGAGAGGATGGAAAGCAGCAGGGCAGATGCAGGGCTTTGGAGCCTTCCTGCGACCGTCCTTGCAGGCTGAAGATTTGGGCTCCTCTACAGTTCATCTGAGCCTGGTTAGTTGCCATTTAGGTTTTGTCTTGGACAGAAAATATTGTCTCCCCACCCCCACCCCCACCCCCACCCCCGGCTCAATGGTCCCGAGCTGAGTTCTGACCAGCACTCTGCCCTCCCCAATCCTGGTTCCAAATCTGGCACAGTGTCTCGGGGCTGTGCATGAACAGCTTTGTGCTTTGTTAGTTGGATGCCACAATAGCACATCTAGTTCTTGACCTCGAAGACCTGCATTTTTTTGTTCTTTCTTGTTTTTTAAACATAAGCGTCAACCACTCTTGCATCCATTGGGGCTGGCATTTCTTTCTGGGGCCTGTCTCTGTCTCTGGTGTCCCCTTCCCAGGAAGTGACCTGACTGGCTGGTCTGAGTTGCCCTGTGTCTCTTGATTGACATCACCTGAGCACCCCCTCCCACCTCATTCCTGTCCCACTTCCCCAGATCCCATTCCCTTTGCTTAGTTCTTACAAATGCTGGTAAGATGGCTCCAAAGTTCTTAGACTGATAGTGATTATACAGCATTTGGCTTGATGGCACATATTTGTAATCCCACCACTCTGGAAGGCTGAGGCAGAAAGACTGTAAGTTTGAGCTGAGCCTGGATAGTTTAGCAACTTGGCACGACCCTGTATTAAAAAATAAATATATAAAAATAAGTAAAGAAGCCAGGCATGGTGGCTCACGCCTATAATCCCAGCACTCGGGAGGCTGAGGCAGGAGGATCATTGCAAGTTTGAGACCAGCTTAGGCTACAAAGTGAACTCAAGGCCAGCCTGAACTGCATAGCAAGACCCTGTCTCAAAAAGAAAAAAAAAAAGAAAAGTAAAGACAAGGGATGTAGTTCAGTGCAAAGGCCTTAAGTTATTTAAGGAAAAAAAAACAGAAAGCCCTGGCAGAGACTACAAGCTTATAATAGTGACGTGGGAGACTGCAGTTTTCATTTTCAGTTCATCTTCCTGTTGATATTTAGATTGCGCCAGAGTCAACTCCAACAAACAAGCCCCTGCCGTGGTAACCTACCACCCCTGAGAATGCCCACACATCTCTCTGTTGTTTTCCTCTTACTCCTTCTGGCCAAGTGGAGCTCTCCATGCATGGCACCCAATGGGAGGATTTTTCATCTCAGTTTTTCACTCTCTTTCCTCAAGGGTGTGGGAAATGGGAGGGGACTGTCCACCACATGTTCAGGTGTTCACAGCGTGACCCATTCCCCCCACGTTTCCTAGCGGATGTGCAAGCAGGGGTATCACCTGCTTACAGCCCCTCCCTGTGGGCAACTTCCCTGGACACCAGGCAGCTCATATCAGCTTGAGCAGTTTGGTACTCATTTTAGACACTATGGCTTTGCGTCTAGTCCTGACTTTTGGTCAGTGTCCTCTTCTCACTCACCCTGAGGCCCCAGGCCTGCCCGTCCCCATCCTGAGCATTAGCACAGGTTTCCTGAGTTCCTTGAGACAAGATGGGAGATTCCTTCCAGCCGTCCTGCCTAGGCCAGTGTTCAGCTCTGGGGTCGTTGGAGCAGGGTGTCTTAGTTACTTTTCTCATTGCTGGGACAAAATACCCAACACCCAAAGTTAAAGGAGGAAAGGGTTATTTAGCTCACAGTTTGTGAAAGTTTCAGTCCGCAATCGGCTGGCTCCAAGGCAGGGTGATGTGGCAGAGGGGCTTCACAGAGGAGAAATAGGTTATGGCAGGCAGAAGACAGCCCTAGTCCTCTCTCTGTCCCTCTTTCTCCACCCGGAAGTTGCCTGACCTATCAGTGACTGATTTAATAATCGCACATCCTTAATCCCACCATCACACACTCCAGATCCAGCCACCTCCAAAAAGCTCCACCTATGACCACATGAGGCCTTGGGGGTCATCAAGACACAAGCCGTAACATAAGTCATAGAAGAATCACAGGTGTTTGATTTTCCTGGCTGAAACTACTTAATTCTCCCTAACTTTGGTAGAGAGTATCTTAGCAAATCCATAAAATTATTAACTTTTTGCAGTAACATGTTGCATTAACTCTTCATTGTTGATAAAGATTGCCTGTTTCTATAACGCTGACACTAATGTAACCCTTTTATCTTAGCGTATAGCTTCTGGCTTGGGCCTGGCCTGGATTATTGGACGAGTTCTTTATGCATATGGCTACTACACAGGCGGTAAGCAGATGCTGACATCTGGTTGGGGAAATAAATTTAAAATTCTGTGCTGCTATATTTTTCTTCTTAGCAGGGCTTAAGAAAAGGAGAAATAGCTGGGTGTGGGGCACACACCTATTAGCACAGTGCTCGGAAGGTTGAGGCAGGAGGATTCCTGTTAGTTCAAGGCCAGCCTGTGCTACATAGGAAAAAGGGTAGGGGATACAGTCAGGTATGGTGGCTCAGACCTGTAAACTCAGTACTTAAGCTGAGGCAGAAGGATCTTGAGTTTGGACCCAGTCTGTGGTTCATAGCGAGTTTTATGCCAGCCTGGACTACATAGCAAGACCCTATCTCAAAAGAACAAAAAGGAAAGAGAGGAAAGGAGAAACAGCTTGATAATTAAGGTGAAAGGTTTACTATCTTTATTCTTTTTACTAATTTTTGAACTATAACCAAACATCTTTTATGTGGGGCATGGTGGTACACCTGTAAATCCCAGCACTCAGGAAGCTGAGGTAGGATTGCCGTGAGTTCGAGCCCAGTCTAAATTCAAGATCAGCCTAAACTACAGAGCAAGACCCTGTCTCACACAGACACACACACACACACACACACACACACACACACACACACAACTAAAAACCCCTTATTTTTTAACTGAGCACTTTCCTTCCGCCATGCTATCTACCCTCACAGCAGTAGTATGCATACATGACAACGTCCCATCTATCGGTGAGGAAACTGAGGCTCAGCAGGTGAATGCTGAGGGTCACACTGCTGCTGAGTGTAAATTTGTGATATGAAAACTGGGCAGGGTGACTGCGGTGCCCAACAGCTACTCTAAGTGGTACACCTGAGAGAGAAGGCAAGAAGACATTTGTGGTTATTGAGACATTTTGGGGTGTACTTCTTTGAAAAAGAAGGGAATAACTTCCAAATGTCTTACAGCACAGTTGCTTTAATCACTTACCAGTCCAATTTTTTAAATACAGGAAGACCAAAACCTGCATATTTTTTCATTAATTTTTATAAGAAAATATAAATTTTTTATAAGGAAATATAAAAATTAATTTTTATAAGGAAATATAAAAATGACAATTTTACCAAATTTAGTCAATACAAGAATTTCCTGAGTGAGGCCATGGATATAGCTCAGTGGCACCAGCATCTGCCTGGCAAGTGCAAAGTTCTGAGTTTTATTCCTAGTATCAAAAAAAAAAAAAATTTACTGGGTAAAACAACACCTGCCCAAGAGACGGTCAGAATAGTATGTAAATAAAAACACTGCCCAAGTGACACTCAGAGTAAACTGTTAAGCAGTTAATTAACTATTGACCCATAATCTTGGAGGATCCAAAGGAAACTGCAGGTTATTTTGTGTGCAACTTGTTAAAATTTTTTCCCCAATACTGAGAATTGAACCCAGGGCCTTCACACTGAGCTACATCCTCACCCCTTTTTAAATTTTTATTTTGAGACAAGATCTCACTACAGTGTTAAAGCCCGAGGTCCTACCTCAGCCTCCCAGATGGCTGGATTATAGGCATGTGCCGGACTCCCGGGTATTTGACATCCTACCGGCCTTAGGCTAGAGCTGGTTACCCGCCCAAGGCCAGGCTGTTGGATGTACACCCCAGATACCATGGGGGACTGACTGACTCGTGGATGTTCTGGTGACTTTGCTTCCTTCTTTTTCAGATCCCAGCAAGCGGTATCGAGGAGCCGTGGGGTCCTTCGCCCTCATCGCCTTGATGGGCACAACCGTGTGCTCTGCTTTCCAGCATCTCGGCTGGGTTAAATCTGGCTTGGGCTCCCACTGAAGAACTATAGGGGTTTAAGAACTCTCATTCATCTTGAATGACTTACCTTCATTTCCAGTTAACATTTTTTTTTTCTAAATATAATAAAAACTTATTTGGCATCAGCCTCATACCTAAAGCTCCTGACTCCTGCCACTCATTTCTTGTTGAAGTTCTGAAATAGCTTGCCTCCTCCTACTGCGTTAGAGGAGCCATGGGTATTGAATATCCGTCCTCCTCCTGCTGGCAGACTCCTACACAGTAGGTAAAGCTGAGAACAGTCTGACTGGTAGTATGTTCATAATCCTGCTGCAGCTGTGAAAAATTAAGGGCAGTCTTATGGCTTTAATTAGCTATGATCTCATCACTTGGTGCTATTAATTAGCAAGAGTAAGGATTTTTTTTTTTTTTTTAAAGATCAAAGACTGGGGGTGGGGATATAACTCAACGTGCTTGGCAACTATAAGGTCCTAAGTTCAATTCCCAGTATCAAGGGGGGAAAAAATCAAAAGATTGCTTAAAAACCAAAATGATACCCTAAATTTAAGATAAAACTTAATAGAGATGAGGGGCTGGGGATTTAGTTCAGCTGCATAAGCACCTGCCTTGCAAGCACGTGGTCATGAGTTCGATCCCTGGTACCAATTAAAAAAAAAATAGTGATGAATGTAAATTTCTACATTTGGATTCAAAGATTTGATTGCAAATGGGAAAGGATACATTTATGTGCAAATGGGGAAGAAGCTTTCCTTATTTAGAGAATGTTACACACTGGCAAAGTACGATTGCTGCTCCAAAACTGAAAGTGGCTGTAATTAGTGGAAACAGTGTCTGATCCTGTGCAGGCCAAGAGAGTAGCTATCATCTACTTTTCTCATTGTTGAGACAAAATACCCAACACCCAAAGTTAAGGGAGGAAAGACTTTGTTTGGCTTAGTTTGTAGAGGTTTCATTCCATATTTGGCTGGCTCCAAGGCAGGGCAGCATGGCAGAGGGGCATCATGAAAGAGAAACAGTCCTGGTAGGCAGAAGGCAGCAAAACAAGCAAGCAAGGACCTTGGCATCTTTCCGTCACTTTTATATTCTCTGTAGGCTACCAAGATTAGGGTGGGTGCCAAACCAATCAGACGGACTTACTAATCACCCATCCTTACTCATAGCACCTTAATTCTAACATTGTACCATGAGTCACTCACACACTCTAAATGGAGACACCTCTAAAAAAGCCCCACCTATGACCACATGAGGCTTTGGGGGGACATCTAGACATAAGCCATAACAAGCTACTAGTCACATATGGCTTTCTAGAATAAAATGTAATCAAAGGACTGTCCAAAACCACCAGTTCTTCATCTGCACTAGTCCTATTGCAAGTGCTTAGTAGCCAGTTTGAATTAGAGACAGGTTTGAATCCATGCCTGACTAAAGTCCTCCACTGGACCACTCTTCTGCCTAGGCTCACAGAGGCATTTAAGGATGGAGTGCTATGCCAGCCAAAAACTTAGACCAAAAAGCTGAGAATAACTTGAGGAAAGGTTTAATTGAGTTTTAGCTTATGGTATGCTGGCTCCAAGGCAGAACATCACGGAGGAAGGGTGAGGCAGAAGAAAGCCGCTTACCTTACGGCAGCCAGGAAGCAGACAGCAAGGAGTGAGGGGAGCATGGACCAAATGCAGTTCACAGGGTCAAACCCCATGGTCCACACTCTTCAACTGGGAACCACGTCTGCATTCCGTCACCTCCTAATAATGCCATCGAATTCTGACTAATCCATGGGTGAGGTCAGCACTCTCATGCGACAATCATTGTCCAAAAAGCCACAGCCACTGAAGATGGTCAGCCTTGGCCAGATGGTCATGTGGAGCCGTTGGGCATTCAGAGAGTTAGGACTAGCTCAGCACACGCTCAGATGTAGCTCATGAGACATTTGCACCAGTGTAGGAAAAAGCCAGGAGGATAAGGATTGGTTTTCATGGAACCATAATGTGCCTTTCTTTCTACACTCAGTGTCCCACACCAAAGTTTAAAATAAGTGAACAAATACTGTGTTTTAGCTGTGCCCACCTGCAGGTAGCCATGTGCCTAGAGCAAGTCAATTCACCCCCCAAACCGCAGCTCACTAGCTCTGAGTGGACTACGGTAATACTTCTTGCATAAATCTGGAAATATGCTGTATCTGCCTTGTCCAGCACAGTAACTAGTACTCATGTGGTACTGCGTACCTGAAATGTAAATGATGAACTCAGTCACTTAGTTTAAATATAAGTAATTACACGTGGCTAGTAGGAACTGTACTTAAGTAATATAGAAAACATGAGTGTACCTGCAGCCATTCTCAGGAGTGCTGCCCATTACATTCATCTGGGGATCTTTTAAGACTCCAGATGCCCAGAACAATTCAATTAGCCTCGCAGTAATTTTAAATACTGTCTCTGAGCAACTCTAATGTGCAAAGTTGAGAACCACTGCTCTAAATTCACTACGTACAAAACTATTGTGCTTATAAATCACCTGAGGTTCTTATTAAAATGCAGATTCAGATTGACAGATCTGAGGTGGGAACAGACTCAGAAGCAGCTGCTGCTGGCCCCTGAGCTACACTGAGCAGCATCTATCCAAGCACCGTCTTGTCACTGTCCAGCAGCCCAGAGTTCCCATTTAGTTTCCATTCCAATAAGGGAAGATATAAGTAGCACTTAAACAATTTCAAATAGCAATAAATGTTTCAAAATAAATGAAATAACCTGGGTGCAGTGGCACACACCTGTGATTCCAGCACTCAGGAGGCTGAGTCAGGAGGATTGCTGAGAGTTTGAGGCCAGCTTGGGCTACAAAGTGAGTTCAAGGCCTGCCTGAACCATATAGTGAAACCCTGCCTAAAAAAAAAGAAAGAAAGAAAAGAAATAAATAGGGTAACAAGATAAGGTGTATGCTGTGGCTACTTGCATTTTTTTTTTTATTTAAAGAGAGAGAAAAAAACAGGAAAAAGGTAGAAATATTACAGAATTTCAAGAAAAGAAGATAAACAGTAAGGAATCACTAGTTGATAAATTAGATATTGTTCTTTTAGAAATAGTTTTTCAAGTTACAAAATTAAAGCACACAAAGTGGACACTCAAGCAGTGAGAGTACAAGCAGATCTGTTCAACAATCCAACAAGAACCTAGAAATATGGTCATCAATCCCACACATCTAAACATACATGCAGCTATATCTTTTATAGTGCTTCCTAGTTCCTCTTTTTTTACAATAGCAATCATACATTTTTAAAATTTTATTTAAAGAGAAGGAAAAAAAAGCAAAACAGAAAAAAGGGTAGCAACAATACAGAATTCTAAAAGAAAGAAAGAAAAAGGAGAATGAAAAAAAGCCCCACTAAGAAATCAGTAATTTATACATTACATACTGTCATCCTGGATGTAGTTGTTCAAGTTACAAAGTTAAAGGGTACATAGTAAACATTCAAACAGTCAGACTACAAACAATTCTGCTCAAAGATCCAACAAAGATTCAGCAATATGGTCCTCTATTTTACACACTCAAACATACATGCAATTATATTAGAGCACTTTCTTTTCCTCTCTTTTTTACAATAGCAATTACACATTTTGGTTTTATTACACTTGAAGTTCTTAATTACTTTGTACACTAGAGACACAATATGATATTTATAAATATGATTCTTATTTATTTCACTAATGAGGATAGTCTCAAGTTGTCTCCATTTGCCTATGAAGGCCTCAAGATCATCCTTTTTTATAGCTGAGTAATATTCCATTGTATAAAAAATACCACATCTTTTTCATCCACTCTGCAGTTGATGGGCAGCTACGTGCATTTTAAGGAGGTATAGTTTTAGTTTTTTGCTTCAGGGAGTCTGCAAAGTGAATTTCTACAGAAAACATGCTCTAAGAAGAAAGAACATTAATTCTGAGATCCCTGAGGCAGACAAAAGCCTGGCAGAGGAATGAGGAGTGAACAGAGAGGAAAGCACAGATGAAAACAGGACAGGTCCATGGTCATGGCAAGAAGTTTAGGGGTTGTTTTGTGTTTTTTGTTTTGTTTTGTTTTGTTTTGTTTTAGGCTGGCCTTGAAGTATATAGCTCAGGCTGTCTTTAAATTCACAGTGATCCTCCTGCCTCAGTCTCCCAAGTGCTGGGATCACAGGCATGAGCCATCCGGGCATGGTGGCGCACACCTGTACTCCCAGCACTAGGGAGGCTGAGGCAGAAGGATCATTGTGAGTTCAAGACCAGCCTAGGTTACAAAGTGAGCTCAAGGCCAGCCTCAACTGCATAGTGAGACCCTGTCTCAAAAAGACAAAAAAAAAAAAAAAATTACCTGCAATTGAAAACTGTAGCAAGGTCTAAAGGACAAGAGTGGTAATGCAGTTGATTGGGAATGTGATTCCCTCTGAAAAGATGGCTAGCTGATCTGACATTTTTATGCTTCTTCACACTATTTAATTGCTAATTCTCTTTTATTAACTTTGATGTCTATCCCCACACATATCTTGAAGAGGAAGACAAAACTATTTGATATGTAGGTGTAAGAAAAACAGATTCATCTTTATTTCAGAGGAAAGCCCAGCTCAGTAGATGGCATTTCAGAGAAGCTGGGGTAGAGACCTCAACATTATAAAAAAGCAGAAGAGGACTAAGGTGACCTTCTAGAATTTTCAATGAATGACTGGAAGGAATGTTGTGCAAATTTCACTCTGCCAGATTCTTGCTTATGCAGCACCAGGACTGCTAGTGCAAGAATTAAAGTGCAGCAGAGAAGAAAGGAGGAGCCTTGTGGCTGTTCTTTTGTTCATAAAAGGCCCGAGTTAGGGACCATTTAACACACACGGACTAAAAAGACAAGAGACACAAGGACTCTAAGTTATTGCAAAGGAGTGAACCACACAGGAGACTGTTTTTTTTTTTTTGCATTAATAAATTCCAGAAAAAATTCTATCGATACATTTAGCATAGGAATCTAAGAAATCTTAAAAACATAATAGTGTATGAGGGAGGCCCATGTATACATGGCTTCATGAGGTTCCAGTTTATTAGCAAATCCTAAGAAGTCCTAGGAGAGATACAAACAGAAATGTTAACAGGAATGACCTCTGGGAGAGATTAGAGAAAGGAGGAGGAGATTAGAGCAAAAGTAAGTAAATCAAAAGCTGGGTGTGGTGGCACACACCAGTAAGCCCAGCACTCAGGAGACTGAGGCAGGAAGACTGCCATGAGTTCAACCTCAGCTACACAGTAAGTTCAGCCAGCCCAGAATATGGAAAGTTGTCTCAAAAAAACAAAACAAACACACCGAAAGTAAATCAAGAAAGTAGTAGAGGAAAAATAAATTATCCCAGGAAAACAGCTAGATAACACAACTTCCCAAACACAGGAAAACCTGCCCTTTGGTTAAGTCAGTGTTTCTCTCAGTGTATTTTATGGTTTGGATATGAAGCAGCCCCCAAACACTCATGTGGTCCCCAACACAGCAGTGTACAAAGATGAGGCCTTCAAAGATGACTGGCCAAAAGGTCTTTGACCTCATCGGTTTAATCCACTGACAAATTCGTAGTTTAATGGACTATTGTGGGGGGTCAGAAACCAGAAAACGGGCCTATTTGGAAAAAGCAGGTCACTGGTGATGATCCTTTCAAGGTCCGTCTTGTCCTTGGCCACTTCTCCCCTCTGCTTCTGGGCTGCCACGAGGTGAGCAGATATGCTCCACTGCCGCTTCTGTAATATTCTGCCGTACCCCAGGCCCAGAAACAATGGACCTAGCCAACCATGGACTGAAACCTCTATAACCATGAGCCAGAGAAATCTTTCCTTTTATCACAGGTACTTTTTCCCAGGGACAGAAAGCCAACAGAGTATGTTTTGTACATGTTAAGTATTATAAGTGGCCCTCAGCATCCTCTCCCTGTATCTGAACTGCTTCCTTGGAGAACTGGGTCTAGACCCTGACATACAATGGCACAGTAAAGGTCTCTGCATATAACCTATGCATATTCTCTTGGCTGTACATCACTTACAATGCCTATTACAACATAAATTCTATGTAAATAGTTGGTACATTGTGTTGTATACAGAATAAATGACAAGGAAAGGGCTATACACATTCCGTATGATTTTTATGTGTGGTGCTAGGGATCAAACTCAGGCCTTGCACATGACACAAGTGCTCTACCACTGAGCTACACTCCCACTGCACTGAGGCAGTTTTGTTTTTTGTTTTTTGTTTTTTTTGTGGTACCGGGGATTGAACTCACAACCTTGAGCTTGCCAGATGAGCACTTATGCTGCTGAGCTAAATCCCTGGTGAGAAGGAAAATTATTATGAACTATTCAGGCAGGACCTAAGTTCAATCACAGTGTCCTTAAAGAGAGGTGTAGAGGGAGATCTGAAGACCCTAAATTACAAACTTAGACAATAAAAGGGGTCATGAACCAAGTAATGCTACTCAACATGAGGAAAAGGATTCTATTTGTTTTCCATCAGTATAAGGAAGTACCTGAGATCACTGTGAGAGAAAAGCTTTATTATGAGCATTAAATGAAATGGGATGTAGCAGTGGGGACTCTCTGAGTACTCAAATGTTGGCTCCCTTCCCCTGGCTGCATAGGAACCATCAGAAACCTGTCTTCTCCTAGGTAGTTCCTGCTATTTATGTTGCACAAGGCTCCTAGGACACAGGTGAGATACTGCTGTAACCCCAGAGTTACATGTGTCCTCTGTACCAGCAAACACCAGGAAAAGATGATTCAGTTTTTTCCAAGCTCTAAAACTATAGCATTTGCCCACCTTGATACATAAGTAGATCCAGGTCCAGTAACAACAGATATCATATATCTTTGACTACTACGAGAGTGATTTGTCTTAGTCACTTTTCCTGTTGCTAAGACACAATACCCAACACTCACAAGTTAAAGATGGTTTATTTCAGTTCAGTTTGTAGAGGTTTCAGTCCACAGCTGGCTGGCTCAAAGGCAAGGTGGCACGGCAGAGGAGAGTGGCAGAGGAAAAACAGTCCATGGCAGGGCAGACAGGAAGCTGCAGCAGCAAGCGGTGAAGCAACAACAGCAAACCTCCCTTTCCTTTTATCTCATCCAGACTAAAACCTTTTGGTTGGTGTGATGTAACAACTTGAGAAGGTCAGAAGTTTAAAAAGTGATTCAGCAGGGGGCAGGGTCCTCACTTGTAATATCTTCAGCCTGTGCAAGAGGGCACACGGATTGTGTGAGTGCTACACCCAACCAAGGGGAGTAGCTTGCACACAACAGAAGGCAGATGGGGAGGGACTGATTGCTGGTTCTTCAGAGGAGCTCCAGTCTTCACCTTCAGCTTGGACGTCGTCTCCTGGCTTCTGGCACACGTTGCCTGGGACTCTTCAGCCTTCCATCATACATGCTTCAGTGTTTCATAGTAGACCCATCGACCTCCTGATACAGACGTGCGCAGGACACTGCAGTGAGCTCCAGCCCTTGGGACGGACCCTTCCGCCTCCTCTGCACCCTTCCTCATCCAACTCTGTGGCTGACCACTGTAAGCCAATCTTGTAATTTCTTATACATCTGCATATCCTGTGTTGTAACTGTTTCTCTAGTAAACCCTGATACAGTTGGTGCCACCCAAACCCAGGGTGGGCCTTCCCATTACCCACACCCAGAATGATGCTAAACCTATCAGCGGACTAATTTAGTTACAACCTTAATCCACATTCACCCTCCCTAGATCCAGTCACCTCCCAAAGCCCCATCTCTGACTGCATGAGGCTCTGGGAGGACATTTAGATGTAAGCCATGACACAATTATTAATCAGTCCCCTAAAAGGAGGAAGAGGGCAGGGGAAGGAAGTGCCACTGCACAGCCTCCAAGTCCCAAGGATCTGACAGCTTTTCGGGATGGTACTGTCTACCACACAGGGAAGAACAAAGACAGAGCTGCAACTCCACCCACCCCTCATGCTCATGGCAAGGAAGTCAGGTCCCCCTGCCTCATGCTTTTGCCTCTGTCCTACTCTAGGTTCAAATGTGATGAGATCCAAAACACACAGAAGGATTAAAAATGTGACTTTATTCTCACTATACTACATTAGCATACAAATAATTTGTGCATTTATTTTTCTATTTTTATTTCCAATTTGTGCATTTAACAGGGACTGTAGGACAGCAAGCTATAGTTCTAGGACCAGAGATAAGTTTTCTCCATCATAGCAGAATGGGATCAAAATGACCCTGTCAACTATCTAATCCCTTCTCTATCCCAGTCATCAGCTTTCTCAAAGGAATAAGAAAAGACCAAAGGGGGAAAAAGAGATGTCAATGAGTAGAAATCACCTCTACTGATTTTACCAGGAAACTACCAAGAAAAATGTTCCTTAGCTGCAGAATTAACACTGTCAGCCAGCGGTGTGGAAGAAGTATAATCCTGGTTATGCTCTACCTGTTAAACCCTACCTGTCCTCTGGAAATGTACTGCTAACTTTTAAAGCTTACACAGAAATCTGCTGCCAGGAAAATCAAAACTGCCTTGATTACTGTCTAAATAAAAGGCACTTCTGCACATTTTCAGTGAGGAAGGGGGTTGAAAGATGAAGACCATTAAACCACTGCTTGGTCTGAATGACCAAAGTCTGGACTGAAAGTGATCCTCAGTGATCCTGCCTTGGCCTCATCCACAGCCTGGCTTCAAAACACAGACTCCACATCGCCCATCTCCACACACACAGTCTTCAACTGCGAGTAATACTCGATGGTCACTCGGCCATTCTCTCTGCCGAATCCTGAAAGGAAGGGAAGGGGCCAGGGTGAGCCACTGCTACTACTGACTGAAAAGTCACAATCTTCCTTAAAGATGGGCACCGCTTCTCGGGGTGGGGAGGGGGACCCAGAACCTCAACATTTTAGGATAAAGCCCGCCATCCATGCCCTAGCCGCAGAGCTCTGGATGGGAAGCAGGACACACTGATCTCTAGGGACCATGACATTTTAATAGAGAGGTATCATTTCTTAGCAATTTGTGACTCCATCTTTCAGGTGTCCACTATTCTGTGTAAAGATTTTTTTTTTTTTTTTTACGTTTGGGGTTTTTGTTGTTGTAGTCTTTGTTAGGATAATCTGTTAAGTGTTAAGTCAGTCTCTGCAACTGTCAACCTTCTGTCCTTGAAAGGAGGTGCTAAATTAAAATTTAACTTTACGTAGTAAACTCCTGAACCTTTCACACTAAACCTGCAAGTGACCTGCTATTACACCCAGCATCCTCTGATGACCTTGTCCCATTTGAGTCCATATGGTCACTGTGATAACAAGACAGCATCCCCTGCTGGTCCTATCTTCTGTGCTGCCCCACACTGAGGCAGGTCCCCAAAAGGGCACACTCCTATAGGCGCCATTCAAAACAGAACATGCGCAAAGATCTGGGCAAGACCTTGCTCTCCCTTGCTCCTTCCCAAGTCGCTGAGCACAGCTGGTTAGCAGGTTAAGGCAGGCACTGCGCTACAGATCTAGCTGTTTCTCTTCCCCATTCTATGTAGGCCTGGTCCAAAGGGAATCAAAACATGGCCTGGGACAACCCACCCTTAACCTGCCGAGTCTAAGTTGCAGATTCCAAGCAAACTGTCCCGTACTGAAGGTGAGAGCTAAATGCAAGGACACCAGGCTTCCCACTTGCATCTGTGCCGATGTGTGCAGCACCTCTGAGCATCCCTCTCCACCCGTGGAGATACCAGTAGGGCGTGAGCAGGCAGTGCTGGCATAATACTAAGTGCCCAATGGGGCTGTCAAATTAACGCCCACCATCTCTCATCAGTGTCCAGCAGGGTTTATATATTTGCTGACACAGTGATAGCTGTAAAGATTTGCTATGGTGCCCGAGGTTGGATTCTCACAATGACACTTCTAAAAGGCCAATCTATTCTGAGTCTATGTGAAGAGCAGTAAGAGAAACTAACGGACACCTATGGGCAACAGACTTCTGAGGAAGGAGCTCCCTTCCTGCTGCCTCCACCCGCTAACAGCCAGACTTATACTTCTGTCACACTGAGGTGACATGTGGCTATGAAGGATGGAAAATGCCCATAGCCACCAACTAGAACAATGACAGCTATAACCGATAGTGAAACACTAAATTAAGAGACTGAGTCATTTGGCCTAACAGAGAAAACAAACTAATCTATGCTTTCTGGGATAAAACTTGAGAGACACTTTACCTACACCCTGCGGAAGGACAACGCCTGAGCTCGCAGAGGAGTGGCTTTATGACCGTGATCGTCACAGATTCTCCCCCACGAAGCAGCTGAGATGTGCCTCAGCAGTTCACAGGCGCGCTCCATGTAAGAACCTTCCAGAAGTGCTGGCCTCTGTTACCAGAGACTCCACGGCAGCCTCAGAGGACCAGGACGCTAACACACAGGCAGGTCTGGGGACACTGGTCTCTCCTGACACCTGGTGTGCTGTCACACTGGTCAGCTCCTCACCTGACTTCTTACAGCCACCAAAGGGCAGCTCCACTGGGCTGACGTTGTAGTTGTTGATGTAGCACGTTCCCGCCTGCAGCTCGGCGGCCACTCGGTGAGCACACTGGATGTCCCTACCGAGGGAAGCACACCGGTTACTACTACTTTCCCAGGAAAAGTCAGGTCCACTTTTAAGGGTTCCAAAAATTTGCCAAATGTTTGTTTCTTTAAAATGTTTTAAAATCTTTTATCGTTGAGGCAAAATAGGCATAGATTTAAGATTGATAGTATTGTCCAAAAAGCAGCTACAAAATAAATATTAATAAGGGTGCTGAAACCAGTGAGGGAAAACAGTCTTTTCAACAAATCGTCTGAGAACTAATACACGCAAAAGGCTAAAAATAAATCCCTTCCTCTTACACAATCTACAAAAATTCATTCGTGTGGATCACAGATCACAGGTCAGAGTGAAGACTACAGAAACTCTTGAAGGAAAACACAGGAGTAAATCCTTACGTCCTTGGGTTAGACAAAGCCTCCTTGGCTGTGACATCAGAAGTAACAGACCACACACACACAAAAGAATAATTAGCCCTTGTCAAATTTTTTAAAATGTGTGCTACAAATAAGACAATCAAGAAAGTAAAAATAAGGGCTGGAGGTTTAGCTCAGTGGCCTAAGTGTCTGCCTGGCAAGCACAAGGTCATGAGTTCAATCCCCAGTACCAAAAAAAAAAAAAAAAAAAGGCAAAGAAAGTAAAAATAAGCCAAGCACGGTAGCATACTCCTGTAACACCAGCACTCGGGAAGCTAAGGCAAGAGGTCACTGCAAGCTTGAGGCCAGGCTAGGATTCATACTGAGTTAAAGGCCAGCCTGAACTACAGAGAGAAAACCTGTCTCAAAAAAAAATAAATAAATAAATGAATAAATAAACTAAAAATGGCTAGGTGTGGTAGCACATACCTGTGATCCTAACAGTCAGGAGGCTGAGACAGAAGGATCACAAATCTGAGACTAGTTGAGGCTACAGTTCTAGGCCAGTCTAGATCATATATTGAGACTCTGTCTCAAAGAAAAGGAAGTCACAGATTACATTATATGACTCTATCCATGTAAAAAAAAATAAATTTTTTTCAGAATAGGCAAACCCATAGGGACGGATAGTAGAGAGGAGAGCGAATGGAGAGTGACTGTTTTGTTGCTGTTTTGAGACAAGGTCTCACTAGGTATTCCAGCCCTGCCTGGCCTGGAACTCACAGCAATTCTTCTGCCTCAGCCTCTTGGGTACTGAGATCACCACATCTGGCTGAAAATAACTATTAATAGGCACATGGCTTCTTCTTAGGATGAAGAAATATACTGAAAATATTCCAAAATTAGATTACAGTGCTAGTTGCACAATTCTGTAAGGAAACTAAAAAACACTGAACTGAGTGAGCTGTGTGGCATGTGCATTATCCCAGTACGGTTGTTAAAAAGAAAATGTGCATAGTGTGTTAAGGTTCCCTGCTACCGTGACTGGATTTTGTTTGTATTGAGGTGGCAAAACAAAGCAAAAGCACTTTGCTGTCTCCATCCACACATTTAAAAAGCTAGGTCCCACTGTTTGCTTCAGCACTCAAAAGAAAAATTACATCAGGGCCTCGAGGGAGACTTGGGCTTCTCTTCCAGGTCTTGGACCACAAAGCCACAGAACAGCTGACCTCTGGGTCACTAAACAAACAGCACCCTTCCCAGTGCAAAGCTGCCTTAGAAAGCTGCCAAGACTTAAAGCAACATTTGTGTGTAACCGAGAAGTATGCGGGCATTTTCAAACAAAATTGGCTCCCAAATCATCTTTTGCCTTAAAATTTATGTATAAAGAATAGTTTTATTGAAACAACATCCTAAATACCCAACAACAGGAGAAACGTTTGCATTCCAGTGAAAAACTACTCAAATGCCCCTAAAAACCATGCTTTTTGAAGACGACTGTCCATAGTATCTTTTCTCTTTTTTTTTTTGAGACAGGGTCTCACTGTGTAGTTCAGGCAGGCCATGAACTCATTATGTAGCCCTGGCTGGCCTCGAACTTGTCGTGATCTTCCTGCCTCTGCTCTCAAGTGCTAGGATTACAAGTGTGAGCCACCACACCTGACTGCAGTATTTATACACTTACATGCTTCCAAATTCCTTGACATGAGGGAATCACTTTCAATATATACCTTGTCCAATGCTTTACACAGATCACAACCTTAAATGTCTACTCAGTTCACATACAAAAGAATGGAATTTTCACCAACGGTGTTTAGAGGTCAATCTAAATTTGACCAGGGTCCTCTGGACATTTAGGTAAACTACCAAGTGCTACTCTGGCATCCTCTGACTTCAACTGAAGCAAACACAAAACACCAATGGTCCTAAGCAAGGGCGAACTCCAGGGAAGAGTCAGATCCACCACACTCAGGCAGCCACTGTGGCTCCACCCGCCAAAGCTGCCTCAGGTAAACTCCTCCACATACCTGGTAAAGACGCCAGCTGCAAGTCCAAACATGGTATCATTGGCTCGTTCCAGAACCTCAGCTTCTGTGTCAAATGGTAAAATGGACATGACTGGTCCAAAGATCTCTTCTTTCACACAGGTCATGTCATCTCTGCAATTAGCTGCAAACATTTAGTATAAAATCCAAAGTCAGTGAAATCTCTGAAACTTAAAAGTACTTTATTCCCAGTGAACAATAAAATGCATAACTAGAAAAAAATTCACTATGATGTTGCCAGTGTAGATATAAACTGAACATCTTTTCTGTGTGGTGACTTCACAATACGCATTAAGCAAGCATAGACTCTGTATAACTCTAAATCCACCTTTCAGGGAAGGGATATAGCTCAGTGGCAGTGTCTGCCCGGCAAGTGCGAGGCTGTGAGTTCAATCCCAGGTACCAATAGATAACTAACTAACTAAATAAATAAATCCACCTTTCTGAATCTATCATAATAAAATAGCTAATGAAGTAACAAAGATTTACTTTCAAGGATGGTCAGCACGACCTTATTTAAGATAGTAAAAACAGAAGGCAATAAACTATACAGCTAGAATATAAGAAATGATCACATGAACTATACACATCCTAATGGTAAACTTTCATAAAGCACCAAAAGTCATGTTTTGGGGAAAAAAAAAAAAAAAAAAAAGATGCTGTAAACGTTCATGGTAAAACACTGAAAATGATACAAAACTACACAATCATTCCGACTTCAATTAAAATGTTACATAATTGTTTTTACACTTTGTCACATTTTCATTGTGCAAGAGGAGAGGGCAGACGAGGGGGGGACATGGATGAGGGAAGGAAGGGAAAAGAAGGGAGGGGGAGGGCAGGAAGTGGAAGGGCATCGTGGCAGTATTCACTTTCCATTAAAATATACTTAAATTCCTTTAAGTGGCTCATTCCCTGAGATGACTTAATTCACAGTGGACATTTTAAAATATGCATTATCAAAAAAGTTCATATATTCGTATGTCCAATACTGAACCCCAATGAGCCTCAAAAAAAGGGGTGCATGTATTTATCAGCACTGTACTCTCAATCTGGACAGTCACTGCATGGAGTGAGATGTGCTGTAAGGCTGTGTTATACATATAAACAATGTGGGCACAGAAAAACAGCTAGCGAACCCTACTACGAACACCAGCTCTTTCTTAGCCGAAGACTAAAAACCAACTACTTCCTGAGCTATAAAGACAATGACTCTAAAATCTCTTAAGAGATTCGTTAGATGCTATTCTTCACGTAGCATGCTGGTCACCTGTGGGTCGAGATATGCTTTGGAGACATCTGAATTATCTTGAAAAGCAGATTAGGAAATACTTAGTCTGTATTTAAGGATGGTTTACCATATTCTAATTCTTTGAAAATAATCATCTACATATAATTGTGAAGGAAACCACGATGCAAGAACTTACTCTGAATAATTCATTATCCAATACTCCTCGGAGATATGTTATCATCCTACACAGATTGATAACACAGGATAGCCCTGAGAGCAGTGAGGATTATGCTAGAGCATCAAAAAAGATAAGGGTATAAAGAAGGAACAGCTCCTGGGCATGGCTGTGCACATGTGTAATCCCAGCACTTGGGAGGCTGAGGCAGGAGGACTGCTGTGAGTTCAAGGCCAGCCTGGGCTACACAGAAAGACCTTGTCTGGAAAAAAATAAAATAAAGGAGTAGCTGATATATAAAAACATTTCTCAAACCAGGAGATTTTTAAGACTCCTGAAAGAAAATGCTACAAATTATGAAACCACATAATTTTTAAAAAGGCAAACATATTACCTAATGAACTGGCTTTATTATATTAATCTGTGATCGCTCAAATGAAAAAACATCATTTTCTTTATTGAGGAATTAAATTCATTTCTTAAATTTTGATCCAATATGCACTTGCAGTCACACATGGTGGCTCACTCCTGTAATTCTAGTACTCTGAAAGGCTGAAGCAGGAGGATCTCAAGTTTGAGCCCTGCCTGAGCAGTCTAACAACTTAGTGCAACAAATTAAAAAAAAATTTTTTTAAAAAACTGAAGATGTAGCTCAGTACAGAGACCCTGGGTTCAATCTCCAGTTTTTCAAAACAAAACAAAACACCTATATTCTATTTTTTTTTTAATTTTTCACTTTCATTTCTTTTGTTCTCCCTGCTTCACATGCAGAAGGCTCCAGAGTGGATGGGGCGTCTCTACTTTTTAAACCCGAGCAGTGGGAACTCATGGTTTGCCAACCCTTGCTTTATACTACATACAAATTTGCTAAATATTCACTCCTAGCTACTCAGTATTTAATTCAAGTCACTCAAAACTAAACAAGAAAACATACTTAATACACAAGGTTTCATGTAGTATCCATCTTTTAATTTGGGATCCTCAGGTACATACAGGTCTCCACCACATAACACCTTAGCGCCCTGCCAAGGAAAGGAAAAAGAATGCATCTTTTGCATTAAACATACAACCCCATGCATTCCTGAAAGGGCAGGTGTGTCCCGAGCAAGCCAACAGACACACCGCGCAAAGTGCTCAGGGACACTCCCAGCCAGGGCACAGCAACACGGGAAAGTCACAGGGCTGTGACAACAGTGTAACCCTCCCCTTCCCCAGCAGCCTCCACTCCCTTCTCACCTGCTCCTTTGCCAACTTGACGAAGCCCAGGACCCGCTCCAGGTGAGGCCGGTTGATGAGTGGACCCATTCTTGTATCTTCCAGAAGGGGATCCCCAATTTTTATCTTCTGGGTCTGTTTCACCACTTCTTCAGTGAACTTATCTAGAATCTCCCTTTGCACAAACACTCTTGTGCCGTTGCAGCAAACCTAAAGGGCATAAATATGCAGAAGGGACAAGGAGAGAAAGGGAAAAAGAAATGCAAGGTAATAGCTTAAAAAGAGGCACGGCACATATTTTAAAGGATATTTTCATTTCTAAAAGTTATCTGTGCTGAAGAGGGATGTGGCACACACCTGTAATCCAGCACTCTAGGGAGGCTGAGGCAGGAGAACAGAATGCTCGATCCCAGCCTGGGCAACTTAGTGACTTAGAGAGGACCCCGTCTCCAAATAGAGAAATAAAAATAAATAGCTGAGGATGTAGCGCAGTGCAGAGACACTGGGTTCAATCCGCAGCACTGCAAAAATACTAAATAAAACTTGTACCTGTACTGAATTGGAAGGACTGTACATATAATTTTGGATGTACCACCAGCAAGTGTGTTTTATGATACAAGTTGATTTCTACTTTGTTTAAATTTCCTTAAGGTCACCAGTGGGTCTGTATGACTCAGGGCCTCCCCTATTCCTTCCTATCAGCCGCTCACATTGCAGTGTGGTTTAATAGTGGGAGGGGGAATGGGAGGAGCTTTGGGCACAGGAATAGAAGAGAGCCAGGCAGGGTGACACACGCCTGCAGCCTGTAATCTAAGCATTTAGGAGGCTGAGGAAAGACAATCTCAAATTTGAGGCCAGTCTGGACTCTATGGGGAGACCTGCCTCAAAACAAAACAAATAACAAGGAAGATTATGTGCTCTGGTCTTAGAACTGCTTTTTAAAACAAAGCATTTCAGTGAACATTTGAGTCTAAAATTACAAATATTCACTAGAAGCCCCATAGAAATGAACATAACACTGCTCAAAGAAGCAGTATTCCAAAAGTAATGAACGGAATAGAAAATTCTTGTTCCTTGAATTTTTCTAGGTAACACATATGAATTTCATGCAAAAATTTAAAAAATTGCAATCTATAGAATAAATTAAAATGGAAAATGTCGACCAAGAGAGCAGAGCCCTCCTTCGTGGTAAACGGCAGCACTAGTGAGCAGCGGGCATGGCAGGGAGAGAGCAAGTCAGTGTCTCAGAGAACCAGCCATACTGGAATTTGGGGGGCTGACCAAGAAGGCAACAAGCCCTCCTTCCTGGTTAGCAGTGGTGGTGGCACAAGCGAGCAGCAGGTGCACCAGGGAGAGAATAAGTCAGTGTCTCCCTTGAACCTGTTCATGGGCTGAGAATCAAAGGCCCCATTCCCTCCACCCCCTTAGCAACTGGATGGTTCTGAGGTCAGCCAGGGTTGAAAGCAACTAAGGAACATAAAATGCTTGTATTGTTAGATTGATTATGCTGACCTGGAGCCAGAGGTCTGAGCATCCTTTGGGAGGAGGGCCGTGTGCAATATAGCAAATAAGGGGGATTTGAAAACAAGGCAAACATTGTTTTCACTGTTTTGCTTTATTCTGATTGTTTTGTTCTATTCAATATTCTGTTTTGATTGGTTTTATAGTGTTCTGCTTTGGTTTGATTTTTCTCTCTCTGATTGAATGGACAGCTATTGTGAAGATACGATGGTAGCTATTATTGTTATCCGGTATCCTGCTCTGAAGTTCTGTATTAATTTCACTGTATTGTCTCAATTGGCTTTGTTCTGTCTTGTCTTGTTGTATTTTACTATCTTCAAAAAAAAAAAAAAAATATATATATATATATATATATAAATATATATATAAAATGGAAAATGTTATATGTATATTGCTTCTAAAAGAAGTAGTCGAAATATGTAAAAAACTCAACAGCCAAAATGGGCACATAGACCTTATTTAAAACAAAGGACTTGAATAGATATTTTTCTAAATACACAATAATTGAGACACTGGGAAAACAAGCAGCCAGCACACAGCTCTGGTAAGTGGCTGTGGCCTGGTAAGCCTAGGTCGCCCGAGGGGCGAGAACCATCAGCCTTTCCTGAGGTCTGTGCCATGTTGGAACTTGGGGCTCTGGGAAAACAGGCAGCCAGCTTGCCATTCTGGTGGGCGGCTGTGAACCTACTGGCATGTGGGCTAAGAATCAAACATCCATATCTCCCCCTCCCATTAGCAAGAGGAGCCAGAGATCTTAGTATCTCTTAGGAGGATGAATGTATGCAATATAGCAAATAATGGGGATTTCCTTCTACAGTCTCTTTGAAGGCAAATATTTTTATCACTGTTTTGCTCTGTTCTGATTAATGGTATTGCTCTATTCAATACTGTTTCCATAAGTTCAGTATTTCCTTTGATTTTGCTCTACCTGATTGAAAGAACAACTATTGTGAAGAAAACAAGATACTCTATTGTACCTATTACTGTTATCCCAGTAACCTGCTGTGAAGTTCTGTACCAATTTCACTACACTGTCTCAATTGGCTTTGTTCTGTCTTGTTCTGCTGTATTTTACTACCTTCAAAATAAAAAAAAATTATCCAAAAAAATAAAAAATAAATAAAGACACAATAATGACCACCAGGTATATAAAGATGCTCAACACCACTGATCATTAGGGAAACGCCAATCCAAATCGCACTGAGGTATTACCTCCCACCTGCTAGGATGTCTGTTATCAAAGATTTTTAAAAAATGTTTTCAAGGATAAGGGAAAAAGGAAACCCTTGTATATTCTTAATGGCAATGTTAATTGGAATAGCTACTATGCAAAATAACCCCTCAAAAATTAAAAGGCCAGGGACATAGCTCAATGGCATTAAGCACCTGCCTGGCAAGTACAAGGTCCTGAGTTCAATTCCCAGTACCTCCCCAAAAAAATTAAAAATAAAACTAGCATATCCTCCCAGCAATCCCACTATGTGGTATATATCCCAAAGAAATGAAGTGAGTTCTCTGAAGAGGTATCTGCTCTCCCATGTTCACTGCAGTGTTACTCACAATAGCTAATATATGGACTCCACAATCTATATGTTCCTTAACAAATGAATGTAGAAAGAAACATTTGTAGATCAACCTGTAGAATGCAAAGTGAAGTGAAATAAGCCACACACAATCTGACTTGCATGTGGAATCTAAAAAGTGGAATCACTTTTAGCAGAGAATATAATGCTGGTTATCAGAAGGGAAGTAGGAGAGAAGTGGGGAAATGTTGATCAAAGAGTACAAGATGTACTTATGTAGGATGAATAATTCTAGACATTTGATCTACAGCAGGATGACCAGAGTTAAGAATACTGGGTTATATAATGAAAGTATACCTAATGTTCACTTTTGAAAACTGTCACAAAAATTCTACATGCCTTTATCACTTCTAGAAGGGTCTCTGAAAATACATGTCAAACAATATGAAAATACACGTGTGTAAGGCCATTCACTTACTGCGGCGCTGCCAAATACTGCGAACAACCAAATGCCTCACAAGGCAAAGCAGCTCGAGCATGTGGTGATGAAAAAGAATAAAAATCTCTGTTAAAATGATAGGGAGAGGTTTCTAGGATATAGTAAGTGAAAAGGGCAAAGGGCAAGAGCGCCTCTAACACATTACCTCAAGTGGAAGAAACAGAAGCAAAGAAGAAACACAGAACCACCTGATCATTTGTGCAAAGAGAAGCCTGAAGAGGAAAACCAGAAACAAATTAGCGTGGCTACCAATGGGGATGATCAGGAATGTCATGGAAACACAGTGGAAACACGGTTTTAAGTATGGATTTTTAAAAAATTCTAATATTTAGAGCCACATTATTATTTTGCCTAATCAAAACAGGTTTTTGTTTGGAATGCCAAGGGCATACCACAGACCCACCTCCACCCCTCACACTTTTATTTTTTGAGACAGGATCCCATTAAGTTGCCCAAACTGCGCTCTAACTTGTGATCTTCCTCCCTAACTTCCCAGAGTGCTGGGATTATAGGCATACACCACCATACCCAGCTTAAAACAGATATTTAAAGTCTTCAAGGACAGGCAAAATAAACTGCAAATGAAATACTAGCAAAAACAATTGAGTCTGTTATTTTAAATGAGTACATAATCATACTGAAAGCAGGATAAGAAAGGAGGAACCGATTCAGGTAACAACTAAACACAGTACTTTGACTATCCTCTCAAGCTAAAGACAAAAAGAACTGTGAATTACTGTGAACTCCAACTAGAGGGTTTATTTTTCACAGTGGTACAGGTTCACAATGCCTAGGCTACTATAAATGTATTCAAGACTAAGGAATTTTTTTTTTTGTACCAGGAATCGAACTCATGATCTTGCACTTGCAAGGCAGGCACTTAGGCTGCTAAGCTAAATCCCCAAGACTAAGGAATTTTGTTGCTGTTATTTGTTTTGGTTTTGTTTTGGTTTTTGAGACAGGGTCTCACTATGTAGTAGTACAGACTGGACTTGAACATGGTGATCCTCCTGCCTCAGCCTGCCTGAGTGCTAATTTCTTACTACAAGAAAGAAAATTACAAATATGGAAAAGTAGAAGGCCAACTGAAGTGTTAGGATATTAGATTAAAATTGGAAGTTTCTGTTTGAACTTGTGGGTATTAATATCATGCAGACACAGACAAAGATGTATGTTCACACACATACAAACATGTAGGTCCTAGCAGTAAGATGAGTCTGGATCACCTTACTGTGCCAGACAGTGAAGTGTTAGAAGAAAAAACATATCACCGGGCACAGACAGGCCTCCATCAGCCAACTGTGCAATTATCTGCGCACCCATATAAACCATAATACTAATGGATTATAACTGACAGAATGAAATAAAAATACACAAATAAGTGAAAGAAAACAAGGGGAGAAAGGAACATTCACTCTGACACTAAAAGATGGACAGATAAATATATCAGGAACAATGGAACAACCATAATTAAGTTACCATTTGGCCACAACCATAATAAAAACTTTCAGCAAAAGTCATCAGCAGATGATAAAGCTCCTGGGGAGCAAGTCTGATGGGGAACACAACAGTCTCAAGTATCTCTAATGGCCAGGCATGGTGGAACATGCCTGTAATCTCACCACTCAGGAGGCTGAGGCAGAAAGCTTGCTGCAAGCTTAAGGCCAGCCTGGGCTACACAGTGACATCAAGGTTAGTCTGAACTACACACTGAGACCCTGTCTTAAAAAAAAAAAAAAAAAAAAAAAAAACTCTCTCACACACACACACACACACACACACACACACACGGTTACTACAGTGAAGACCTCCCTTAAGCAATTAATGAGAGTCAGCACCCTCAAAGGAGGACATAATAGCACATTTGGACTATTTTTTGCCAAAAATGCCTAACATGAAACATCAGACAGTCCTATAATGAGGAACATTCTATAAAGTAAATGGGGACCATGACAGCAGAGAGAGGCAGGAGGAGGCCCCCAGCCCAGAACCCTGAGAGCCCTGATCCAGGAGAGGGAAAAACAAGGGAGACTGAGGGCAGCAAACACACAACAGCAGACATGGCTTCAATGGACATTAAAAGATATCTTCGGGACCTTGTAGACAAGCTCAAAACTGAAATATTAAACCAGGTAAAGCAAGATATGAGTAGAGTATTAAAAGAAATGCTCTCAGGGAGCATCTCTCAGGAAGATACAGACGGAAGAAGGGAGGAACACAAAAAAAGGAGAGAAACATTCAATAAAGAATATAAAGAAAATATAGAATACATGAAGCAGATTCAAAGAGATTACCAGGAAATTAAAAACTCCATTGAAAGCTGGCAAAACGCCTTAAAAGAAACTAAGGATAGACTATCAAAACTTGAAGACAAGTTTGCAATGTGTGATCATGAAAGGAAAGATCTCTTAAAAATAACATGGAAACAGGCAGCAACAATACAAAGGCTAGAAGATGACAAAAGAATCTACAATTTAAGAATAAGAAATATGAATGAAGAAGCAGGAATACATACAGGCAAATTACAAAGGCTATTCATGGAAATAATTAAGGAAAACTTCCCAAGCATGGGAAAACAAAATGACATTCAGTTATGTGAGGCATACAGAACTCCAGCCACCTACAACCAAAACAGATCTACACCCAGACATATAATAATCAAGACAGCAGAAATTCAATATAAAAACAGAATATTAAAAGCCATCAGAGAAAAGAAACAGATTACCTATAAAGGTAAGCCCATCAGGATCATGGCTGACTTCTTGACACAGACCATCAGATCAAGAAGAGCTTGGAGCAAAATATTCCAAGCCCTGAAAGAAAATAACCTCCAGCCCAAATTGATGTACCCTGCAAAACTGTCACTAGAAATTAATGGAGAAACAAGATGCTTCCCTGACAAAGAGGAACTGGGCGAGTTTGTGACCACCAATGCAACCCTACAGAGAATACTGAAGGACATTCTAGAGAGAGAGAAAAAAATACCAGGATTTTAGGAACAGTGGCAGAAAGGCCTCAATGAGTGGGGCAGACAGTAGAATGAAGGAGAAAAGTAGACAAACAGGCAGAAAAATAACATAGCAAAAATGAGGCAGAGAAGGATAACTAGAATCTCTAACATAGATGGCCTTGATACACTATGTTGTTACTAGTACACCAGGATTTAAAAACCCACATTACTCACACTACTCTGCTTAAGTGTATTATATTCTGTTCCAGTCATTCTATCTGTACTAGATTTAAGGGCACAGACAGTTATCCTGAAAATAACAGGATATAATATGGTAATCATCCCTTATTTCCTATTAAGTCAATCTAAAGCTCTGAAAAACCTACACTGTTTTACCATAACTGATTGTAATCAAATCTGGTTTGTTAGATCACTGTTTTGTATTGATAGATTTTATTCAAAGATGTTATGATTGATAGTATCAGGTCTGAGAGTATAGGCAACTGCACTTAAGATGACAAGATTCACTAGAATATCCAGTCTGGTTTGATTATTACCTGCCTTTGAAGTTTTATATTGTCTACAATGTTTTATTTTTTTACTAATATTATGTACTGCTATATTCAATTATACTGCTATATTCATTTATGCCTGATGATATAGGCAATTCTATTGAAGATAATAAGAAACAATACAGCAATCATTGTAGTTCACCTTGTACTGTGGTTTTTTACAACTTTCTGGTTTCATGTTTTTATAGGAATTTGTTTTGTTTTGTCTTACTAAGTTTTGTTTTTCCCTCTAATACAGAAAGGATAGAAATACATGTAAAGATTCATGTATGCGTAGCTGTTTACACTCTCACTGTTTGACGATCTATTTTGTATGCTTTAATTTTGTAACTTGAACAACTATTTCTAAGAGGACAATATGTAATTTATCAACTAGTGATTTCTTATTATCTTTTTTCTGAAATTCTGTATTATCTCTACCTTTTACATGCTTTTTTTTCTCTTTAAATAAAAGTTTAAAAAATAAATAAATAAATAAATAAATAAATGAAGTAAATGGCCTGTATACTTAAAAAATGTCAAGGTCATAAGAGATAATAACTAAAGAATTCTTCCTAGTAAGAGGAAATTAAAGACAGAAGGAATAACGCTAATTACCTGATTTGATCACATGTTATATATGTGTACCAAGTTATTACACTGTACCCCACAAATATATACAATATTTAAAAATAACTTTTAATGGAAAAAAAAAAGGCAGGCAAGACAACTAGCTGCAATTCATTGTCTTTGGTTTGGATCTTGAGCCAGAAAAAAAAATAATTTTTTTTGTTTTCCTTTACTAAAAAGACATGAATCAAACAAATGGTGAAATTTTAACAAAGGTGACAGGTTGGGTAACAGCCCTGTTGCTGGGCATGATGGCACATGCCTCTAATCCCAGCACTCAGGAGGTTGAGGCAAGAAAATCACCATGAGCTTGAGGTCAGCCTGTGCTACAGAGAGAGTTCAGAGTTGGCCTGAACTACAGAGCGAGATTCTGTCTCAAACAAACAAAATAGAGCCCAACTGATGTTAGCTTCTTGATTTCCGTAAGTGTTCTGTACTGCCTAAAAGAATGCACTTGTTTTTAGGAAGGCTTTAAGTGGTTCGGAAATACTTCACACATACACGTGTGTGAACAGGGAGGTAGAGAGCAGGGTACAGTAAAAGTGGTAATATTTTAATATTAGAAGGCTCTGTTTCAAGGGTACCCGGAATTCTTTGCGCTATTTTGGAACTCTTCTATTAAGTCTGAAAGTATTTCAAAACGACACTGCAGAGCACGCTGCCAGATGAAGGGCTGGCAACTCCTTCCCACCCTCCCCCAGGGACGAGCCCGTACCTGGCCTTGGGTGAGGAAGTTGGCCATCATCGCCCCCTTCACAGCATTCTCCAAGTTACAGTCTGAGAAGATGATGAGTGGGGATTTGCCCCCAAGTTCCAAGGTGACGGGTTTGACTCCCTTTGCTGACAACTCCATGATCTGACAGAACAAATATACAGCATTCAGAGAAGTCGGACACTGGAGAGATCACACGCTACGTCTACTAACCCTGCCCAGACAAATTCAGCTGTGTGAGCCTACTACCTTATGCTCATCAATATACTTTGCCTTTCATCTATTTAAAATATTAAGAACCCATAGAATGTACAGTACTTTAAAGCCTGAAAAAAGAGTTCATTTTAAACAGGGATGGAAAGGGCTGGGGATTTAGCTCAGTGGCATAAGCGCCTGCTGGCAAGCGCGCAAGGTCATAGGTTTGATCCCTAGTACTAAGGGAAAAAATAAACAAACAAACACGCACAGTGATGGTGAACCTTTCAGAGCTTTCAATGACACAAACAACCCACTGTGGCATATGGGACACAGATTCACCACCATTGACTTAAAACATATTGGTGTGATTGCCAGGAATTTTCTTCTGTGGCTCTTACTGTGTTTAGGGCTGACAGAGCTCAGAACACAAATTCAGCTCATAATCGTGAACTGGAAATAACCTAAAAAAAATCTCCTTCCTTTAATCCATGAAATCACCAAACAAAAGTGGTAGCTCAGGCCTCTGCCCTCAAACATGTCCCCTCCCCAGGCAGAGGGCATGGCTACCACCTCAGCAGACCTAGCACAGACACCCCACCATGTTCACTTTCCTCCCAATTTCCAGGACACTGTAGACCCAGCCCTATCACGCCTCCTGCCCCGCTCCTAAGCAGAGCCTCCCAACGGGTGCCCAGTAGGACAGCCTTTGCCGAGGCAGCTGGCGGCCGTGCTACCTAGGACTGGCTTCATTGTCACCTTCATGCCGGTGGGCACACTTCCGGTGAAGGAGACTTTGGCCACATCAGGATGCTGACACAGAAACTGGCCAGTGGCCGCCCCGCCTTGCACCACGTTGAAAAGTCCGGGAGGCGCCCCCGCTTGGGTGTAGATCTCAGCCAGGAGCACAGCAGAGACGGGCGTGAAGGGCGAGGGCTTGAAAACCATGGCGTTACCTGCGCAAAAGCAAGACACATCCAACAGGACTTCACACTGTGAGCTTCTGAGGGCAGAAAGGACAACTCTGTTTGTGCCCCCCCCCCCCGACCAAATCCTAGACTAAAACATTATTAACAGATGCATCCTGTCCTCCCTACCTTGGTTTCTCTCATTAAACAGACCACACGGCTGCCCCTCTCCAACAGTAACACCACACACCTGCACCTCAAGGCCTTTTTGTATTTAACTACCTACTGGCCCAAATATTTAAATACAAGATGATCAAACCTTTGCATATTTTTTCATTAAGTTTTGTAATGTAACAGGAAATACAAAAATGGTGATTCAAATCTATTTTATTTTGAAGAGAAAAAAAAACAAAATCTCAAAACATTAGGGGATGAAAATGGTATATACATTGTATAATATATATATTATATATTGTGACATATATATATCTAAAACCATATATATATATATATATATATATATATATATATATGGCTTTAGCTTCTCACACAAGTGAGACAATATGATGTTTATGCATGCATCTCTGATATATTTCACTTGTGAGTATGGTCTCAAGTTGCATCCATTTTCCTTTAAAAATGACAATTTTACCAAATTTATCCAATCCAGGAATTGACTAGTTGAAACGACACCTACCCAAGTGACCCCTGGGACAGTCAGTATGTAAATAAACACACTGCCTGAGTGAGGCTCAGAGGAAACTGTTACGGTTCAGATCTAACATTTTCAACAGCAGAATGAAGTAGACGTGGTCAGTTTCACTCATTCATGTATGTGTGTTTTGTTTTCTGAGACAAGATCTTACCATGAAGTTCAGGCTGACCCTGAACTCACTATGTAGCCCAGACTGGCCTCAAACTTGTGGCAATCTTCCTGCCTCAGCCTCCCAAATGCTGAGATAATAGTCATGTGCCACCATGCCTGGCTTAAGTGTTATTTTGTAAAAGCTGAAACTGAAGACCAGAAAGGGTCATTTGGGGAGAGGACACAAAGCTAGGGACTCAATCCTGGCATCTTCCTCCTCTCTCTGGCCTCTGCACAGCAAGGTACTAAGATGGGAGGCTGCACTGATGACCCAGGGAGCGCTTCCACTCGGTATCTAACAGCCATGCTTTCCTAACATTAGCTTTTCTTCCTCTAGAGTCTTTTCTTTAAACAGTGTAAGAAAGCCTTTCTGTAGCCGATCAGCAAAAGCTACTCTCACCACGGCCTTATTTATCACTTCTCTTGAAAACCAACAAAGAAGGGAGTTTATCTTCTGCTTCCTAAATCAGGTCACACTCCCAACTGCTACAAATCATTACCCAGGAAGCACAACATAAATTCAATTTAGCAGGAAAAGTTCTTTGTCTCTTTTCTTTTCTTTCTCTCTCTCTCTTCTTGTTCTTTCTTTCTTTCGTTCGTTCGTTCGTTCTTTCAAAATTTGGATCCGAGGTGGTGGTGGACACCTGCAACCCTAGCATTCTGGGAGTGTGAGGCAAGAAGATCACCAAGCTGAGCCCAGCCTGGGCAATTCAGTGACTTGGTAAGACCCTGTGTCAAAGAATTAAAAAAAAGGTCACGTCAGAGTTCAGTGCAAAGGCCCTGGGTTCAATCCCCAGTACTGTAAAACAAAAAAACAAAAAAAAATTAGAATTCCTGGCATTGTAAAATAAATACATAAATAAATTGGATAAATAAAACACAGTAATACCTAGAGATAAGTGTGTCTTTAATAAGGGTGCGGGGGATGGGTAGTACCTCTGGAGAGGTGGCTGAAGCAGGCAGGTCTCTCAGGCAGACTCTACGGCAGCGGGTAGTAGATGGCCATGAGGTCAGGAGGACTAGGCACAGTAGGAATGGGCCCATGTCCTCTAAGGTCTAAACAGCCCAGACCCCTCTGCCTTGAGGAGTAGGGTGACTGAAAGGAGAGGGGCAGAGAACAGGGACCAAGTGCAGGGGGGCATCCAGTGGGTCTGGCTCCCTCTTACCGCAGGCCAGAGCCGGGGCTGACTTCCAGCTAGCGATCTGGAAGGGGTAGTTCCAGGCTCCGATCCCCACACATACCCCAAGCGGCTCCCTGCGGGTATAGCCAAAGGATCCTCCGGGCAGCTGGACGTGCTCGCCTACAGGACAAATAGAGGATGAAGGGACACATGTCCTGCGCTCCCCAAGTGTGACCAACCCTGGCATGGGCACCCCACCCAGCCCACACTCCCCGCAGACCAGTGCCCCACTGCTCCCAAGACCTGGCTCCCAGGACCTTGGCCTTTTCCTCCCTCAGTTTCCCCACACACAGAACCCTACTGCTCCTTCAAACACATGCTAGTCCTCCTAACTCTACAACTTTCCTGAGCCTCCACTGGGTTCAGTTTTTTATTGTTGCTGCTGTTTGTTTTTTAAAGTGGAAATAAGGGGCAGCCTCTGCAAGAGGGGCAGAGTCTCCAACTTCTGGCTCCCACAGCCCCACTGGGCCCTGCAAACCTTCCAATGTGACTTGTTGGAAACTTTGTAATTTCCTATAGAGCCTTTTGCTAAACTGGTGAAGCTGGCAAATACCACATGCTGACTCTTGTGAGAAGGGGTGTTTCAGCAACTTTATGCCAGTGCAAGATGTCAGAGATCATTATCTGCGCTCAGATAAGGAAAGAGCAAGTAATTCCTGGACTACCCAAGGAGAAGGTGATGAACACAGGACTTGAGGCCAGGCCTGTCTCATTTCCAAGTATTGCCCTTTGCACCAGACTCTGCACTTCTGCCCTTTGTCAGCTGGTCAGGTCAGGCAAAAGCTTACCAGCCATGGACCCGGCCAAGCCTGCGAAGTACTCCAGGCACTGCCAAGAAGTGTCAATGTCCCAGCGTGCCTCGAAGATGGACTTGCCATTGTTGATGGTCTCCATGATGGCAATTTCATCCTTCTGCTCCTTTGGGTTTAAAAAAAAAAAAGACTACACTGATTACCTAGGGCCACATGTCTTAACAACATTAAGTACAATTCATTGTTTGGTTTTTTAAAAATAGAAATGGTTTGCACTGTGCATGAAAAGGAATGGCAGTGTTCCACACAGGAGAGAAAAGCTTGCTGCTAAACAGCAGCTCTGTCCTTCCTTTCCAGTTAATTAGGTGATAAACATTTCAGACCGTATTTGTGATCAGTTTGAAATGGTACACTTTAAGAACAGAGTGTTACGTGTGTATACAGATTTGAGCACATGTAGTAAGAAAGGATGGTGCTTAGGGAAGTTCTACGTGAAAAGGAAAAGAATATCAGAGAAAACAAATTCATTCTTAGATCTTATTTAGGACCAATAAAAATTATTTCATAGTGAAGGAGCCACATCCTAAATAGTAAAATAACTATTAGCTTACAATGACCACCACCTTTGGTCTATCAAATTAAAACTAATTTTTAACAATAGGGGAAAATCCTTGTCAGGAAAAGATTCTCCATAAATGCTGTGACACAGTTGCATGGTTTAGGCTTTCCGGGTAAAGAACACTGATGAGCAGATGAAGATTGAAAGCCCTGGAGGGCAGATATGGTGTTAGCCTGAAGATAAGACTAAGGGGAAAGGGTAAGTTTTTACTCCCTACCCCTGGGCACATCTGCTGACACTCCACTGTAGTAATCTTAGTGACCTTGCCCTCTCAACTTGATACTTGCTTAATGAGTAACCGCTCACTCTTGCTCTCTCCAGAGACATGATGAGCAGATGTGACAGCAGCCCTGTGTATGCTGAGTCTCAGGATTCTAGTCTTCTCCTAAAGTCCTTCTCTGTGGTCCCATTGCATGTAGTTTGCTGTAATAAACCATCTTTTTTCCTGATCCCCAAAGCTTCGTGTCAGAATCTATGTACAGATGTGGTGTGGTGTGTGCACGCGCACATTTTTTTTGGTACGGACAACTGAACTCAGGACCTCGCACTTGCCAGGCAGGCGCTTATGCCCCTGAGCTATATCCCTGGCCCTATATGTACACACACTCTTGCAAGTAAAGTAACACTCACCACCTTCATAGTTTCTCATTTAACAAGACTAAAAAAAGTCACCCTAATCCTACCTCTCAGAGATAGCCCTGATTCATATTTCGGTATGTATTCTTGTGAACGTTAGTTATTTCCTGTAATGAACATCTACTTCTTTTGAGGTATTCCTTCATATTTTTTATCTTAGTTTATTAGGATATGAGTGTAGTACACAGTGTTTACACTCCATGTGGGCGGTTGGCACACAGATATAACATCTGAACTCCTTTTTTCATCCCTTTTCCCTTCCCTCCTTTCCTCCCTCCACTCATGCCTTGATCATCTTCCTTTCATTCTTCTGTATGTTTGCGGTACATGATGTTTACATTGCTCATGTGAAGTTGGTACAGATACACAACACGCAGCTTCAGTCTGTTTTCATCCCTTAGCTCCTCCCTCCCTACTCCCCATCAATCTCTTGATCCCCTCCCCTGTGACAAGGGTCTATTTCCTCACTTCCTATTACCTATCTTTTAAAACTATAATATATTTCTCTATGATGAATGTGATCATTATGTATATCTAAAATGTACCAATAATATCTAACTGAAAAAAAAAAACTATAACATAAAAATTTTACAGCTTTTAAATAAGGGAACATCCATGACCAAATAAAATTTTCCCAGGCAATCAAGGTATAAAACACATCTGGAAAACAAAGGAAGATTTAAATTTTATCAGAATATAAGTAAACAAAGAAACAAATAACCAAACATACATTAAAAAGAAAAGCAGACAAGCTACCAAGAGGGCATTGTAATTTGGTACAAACACAGAAAAGAAAACCTGGCAAGGGAGCTGCTCATGAGACAAGATCTGGATGGGAATTACTAAAAGAAAGTGTGCTTTACATGCCAAGGTGGGCCAGTGAAAATGTTTTCCATTTCATGAAAACATTAGAACCTACTGTTGCATCAAAGTCAACTCTACAAACCCATGGAGGAATGTCAGAGGAGCCTTCTGGAAAGGAATGTATAAATACGCACCCTTATAATCCTGGCAGCTTCCAGAAGGATCCGACAACGCTCCATGCCAGATTTTCTCCTCCATATTCTAAAGGCAGCCTTTGCACTCTGAATGGCCAAATCGACTTCCTTTTCTCCTGAATTTGCAAAAGTAGCTATCACTCGGCCTACAAAGAGCAGAAGAGTCAGTTTTATGTCGAATTATTGTAACATATTTAAGTAAAACCACATGTCAATGTTTTCTTAGGGATCTCTTTCCTGTTTTTAAGTACAGTTTGATTCAGTGGCCACTTCTATACCAGTAGTTCTTAACTAATGTTCACAGTCACTGACCCCTTTAAACGTTGGATAAAAAGTCCCAGACATCGCTCCAGAGAAAAGAACTTAACAAATTACAGAATTACAGAAGCCGTGTGCCCTGTCTAAATACAGCAGATCTGAGTTCAGGATCCCCTCCTTTTCTACTATACAGTTGAGCTTACTCACATCTATTTCCTGTAAAATCATTTTGTAACTCTCCTTAATACTGTCTCAGAATCTCAGGGGTCTTGCAAAAATCAAAGTTAAAACTAATCAGGCTACTGATTATGAACTCTGATTTTTAAACCCTTTATCTGAGTTCTAAGTAGGTTGTATCACACTACTGATACTTAATGAATATGCTTAGTAAACAGCAATACCTCAAAAAAAATCCTGAAAAAGCAAGAAATTCTTTTTTCTCAAAAACTTCCAGTCTTGGGCTGGGGTTGTGGCCCAGTGGTAGAGTTCTTGCCTTGCACACACAAGGTCCTCGATTTGATCCACAGCACCACCACCACCACCACCAAAATTCCAGTCTTTTTTTTTTACTCCAACTTTTTTTTTCTTGTATCTATTCTTAGGCAAAATATGAAAAGATCAATTTTTCTAGAACTTATATGCCAAACATTATAAGTGAGATCAACTCTATCAACAAATGCCAATTCAAGAGTTCCTTATAAGAATTCCTGAGACTTGTTTTTTCCAGAAAGACTTTACACTGTGTGTGTGTGTGTGTGTGTGTGTGTGTTTCTTGATCGTAGGACCTTTGCACTGAGCTACACCTCCAGTCATCCCTCCTCACCTTTTTATCTTGAAACAAGGTCTTAAGAAGTCACCTAAGCTGGCCTCCAACTGTGGATTCCCCTGCCTCAGCCTCCTACAAAGTACATGTCCTGTACAAACTGTGATTTTCTGTTATAAACTTGAATAGTTGATAAAGGCCAGTGACTGAAGACCACAGCCATTGTAGGTAATTAACATAAAGAACATTTCCCATTTCTTTTGTATCACTAAGGGCAGATCACAGAAAAGTTGTTCCCTGCTATGTGAATTAAAGCTTTACTCATCTCTGTGGCCGCTTCAGTTCTGACAGGCCATGGTGGCATGTTCTAATCTAAACCCTCCCGTCCCACCCCTTGCAATCCAGCTGTACTGATATGCCTACACCTGCCTTTCTTGTCTCCACAAAACATTTACATTTTCTCCCGGAAACATTCCCTACAAGGTAGCAAAACAAAAACCCTCTACATCCTTAGCTGGACACACATGAAGTACTGGAGTTTAAAAGTTCCATTTAGGCAGAGATAAATATATTGTGGAATCCAGTGTTCAGCACAAGGGACTGCGGTTAATAATACTGCATGTATACTTAGTATTTGCTAAGTGAATCAATTTTAATTTTGAGACAGGGTCTTGTTATGTAGTGCAGGCTTGCCTGCAACTCACTGTGACCCACCTGTCTCAGCCTCCTGAGAGATGACATTACAATACCTTTAGGCAGGGATTTAGTTCAGCGGTATAAGCGCCTGTCTGGCAAGCCCGAGGTCAATCCCCAATACCAAAAAAAAAAAAAGAATGCATCTGTAAGTTCTCACTACCAAGAAAAAGGGTAAGGGAGGCAACAGGTCTATTAATGAGTGTGGTTGTGCTAATCATTTCAAAAGGCACACGTATGTAAAACATCACATTGTACACTTTAAATATATACAAGTCCTTGTCAATCACATCTTGGCACATGGGAGGGGGGGTGCTAGAAAGGTGAGTTTTTTTCATTTCCCAGTTCTGACTCCTATGCAGAAATACTGTGTTTTACCACCAAAAGACAGACATCAAATTCGCATTCACACTTCTTCCACGCCTGTAATCCCAGAACTCAGGAGGCTGAGGCAGGAGGATGGTTGCAAATTCGAGACTAGCCTGGGCTACAATGTGACCTCAAGGTCAGCCTGAACTGTGTAGTAAGATCCTGTCTCAAAAAGCAAACAAACAAGCAAAAACAAACAAACAAAAAACCTGTAAACGAGCGCCTGCTCCGCAATACTTCCGCGTCCTGCTGCAGCTCTCCCCCACGCACTGAGCTACACTCCCCGCCCTTTTTATTTTTTATTTTGGGACAGGGACTCACAAAGTCACTCTGTTTCCCAGGCTGGCCTTGCATTTGTGATCCTCTCGCCGCAATCTCCCACAGTTCTGAAACTCCAGGCGCAACTTCCCGCGCCAGGGCCGCGTCCTGCGTTCAGGCCGCTGCTCAGCAACGGGCCCACCAGGCCCCATCACTCCCCCTCGGCCCCTCGCGCACCGGCCAGGAGCACTCGAGCCCACCCGCTGCGGACAGCGCCGTCCCCCAGCTGCGGGCCTAGGCGCACCGAGGAGGGCGTCGGGCAGCGAGCAACCGACGCGGGGAGGGATGACCGCCCGCCCTGCCTACGCCGCATACCCGTAGCTGGCTCGAAAGCCTGCTCCGTGACGGAGGCGTCCGCCGGCTCCACGCGGGCCCCGCCGCGGTAATTGAGGGGCTGCGACACGGCGAAGGTGCCAGTACTCATGGCGGCGGCCGGAGCAAGTCGGGGGGTGCGCCCAAGCGACCAAAGCCCTACCCAGCGGGCTCCGAGAAACATGAGGAGTGCGCGCAATGCGCGTGTCCCGGGAGCGAATGAGAGAGCGAGGGCGGGACCTATGGGGCGGGGACACGGGGTAGGCGGGGTCCCGGGAGCGAATAAGGTGGCTGGAGGGGGGGGGAGGACCTCTGGGGCGGGGACATGGGGTGGGCGGGAACACGGGGTGGGCGGGGACACGGGAGCCAATGAGACGGGGGCGGGCGGGGCCCGGGGCGGGCTAGTTGCTCCTCCTCTCCAGTGGTCAAGATCAAGCCTTGGCCTGGAGGGAGGTTAGAACTGCACGGCAGGTCCCGCATACCCTGGGGAGGATAGGGTCGCGGGGCGCCCCGGGAAGGGGGCTCTGAGGCGTGGGTCTGGACGGCCGCAGCCACAGAGTGGGCGGGGCAGAGAAGGAGAGAGCCACCGGGAAAGTCGGGCCACCGCGTGAGGCACAGGGCTCAGGCCGGTTATGTGGCGCCCAGAGAGCGGGCCTAAGCCCAGAGGGTCCGGAGGCGGCGTCTAGGAGGCTCAGGGAGCTGGTCCCTAGGCTCATCCGCGGTACTGGTCAAGCCCTCTTCTAGCGGGATGGTGAAGCTACACACTACTTCTCCAAGGGACAGAGGACAGAGAGGGACTTCCTTCTTCCTGGTCAATATTTCTATAGTACTTTTTTTTTCTGGCCCTGGGAATCTCAGAGTCTCACGCGTGCTAGGCCAGACTTCTACCACTGAGTTACACCGCAGCCCGGGACAGTGCTTTAAAAGCGTCTTCCGAGTGCGTCCTTACACGCAGTTATCCTAGGACGCCACTCCCAATCTTAGCGCCTACAGAAACCGGAAAATCGGCCTGCCAGTTTTACTTTGATGGTTACTTTACTCTTAAACCACAGTTTTTTAATACGTGTAATACTTGTTAAAGCGTTACCGTGAAAAACAAGGCAAAGACCATGGTGGAGATAGGTGATACTGTGATATGAAGTGCTTTTCAAATTCTAAAGGAAGCTGTGCGTGGTGGCACACACCTGTAATCCCAGCACTTGGGAGGCTCAGGCAGGAGGGAGGCTCAGGCAGGAGTATGGCTGCGAGTCCAAGGCCAGCCTGGGATACATAGTGAGTTCAAGGCCAGCCTGATCTGCATAGCGAAACCCCATCTCAGACAGAAAAAAATTTTTCCAAAAGGGAGATGTAAATGCTACTCCTGACAAATAGTGATGCAAACAGAGGCCTAATAGATAAGGGCAAAGGAGCAAAGGCAAAAGAAGAAGACGTGGGGGAGGAGGCCTCCACTTCTCTAAAACAAACGTGCCCCCCAGGGCTCTTACACAGAGTCTCATTCATTCCTAACTCGCACACATCTGCAGCTGCCCTTGGTGAATGTGGGCGTTCCCCCGGGCTTTTTCCTCCTCTGGAGGCTGCAGTGTTTTCAGTGTCTTCCTCCTTTATTACACCACCACACCAGCACAATATTAGAGCATGTGATTTTCAGTTTTAGAGTAGAAATAATTCTGGTCAACTTTTCCAGCACTTAATACCCATTTGTTAACACTTCCAGTGCTACTGAGTTGTGGGATTTGGTCCTCTAATGGAAATAGCAATGCCCAACTCAGCACAGGTGGGGCCAAACCCAGTATTATTGTTGTCTATCAGAAACAAGACCAGCTGAACTACATAGGGAGACTTTGTCTCAAAAAAACAAAAACAGGGCTGGGGGTTTAGCTCAGTAGCATAAGTGCCTGCCTGGCAAGCGCGAGGTCATGACTTTGATCCCTGGTACAAAAAAGAAGTTGGGGGGGGGGAATGGGAAGACAGGGGGGCAGGGGAAGGGGGAGAGAGAGAGAGAGAATTCAAACATGGGGAGGTGGAGATGAGCTCTAAAGATATCCATGACTGCTGAAAGCAAGGACTGTATTTATAAGAGACTCCATGCCTGAAGTTACAGGATAAGCCCTATTTAAAATGTTCTGCCCAACAAATGCATTTTGACTTGTCATATTAGGGTTTCTGTGGTTTTTGAAATGTGATCATGACATCAGTTGATCTAATTCAAAGATGATAAAAATGGCAAACCTCTTCCAAAATAACTGCTTCTTTTACCTACCTGTGCTTTTATTATTAATATTATTTCTGGTTTTTTTAATTAGCAAAGCCCAGCGCTTTATAGATGGCAAAGTCCCTTTCACATTTATTTTGTCACTTGTTGCTCATTATAACCCAGTGAAAGAAAAGGAGGCTAACACACATTGAGCAAGAAGTTAGTATGTAATTGCACAGATAATTCAGTAGCAGCCTGGCAAGGTAACTTTTGGCATCCCTATTGTACAGACAGGAACCTAGCTCAGAAAAGTCACAGAGCTTCCACATACAGAAGCTGGGATCAGGGTCCAGTTCTGTGTAAATCCAAAGAAAGTGTACTCTTACTGTACCAGGTCCAAATGTTGTCCCATGAAGGTTGCTATAAAAATTTGTTTCCAATAATGTGGTTACTTACTAACAAAAAGAGATATGTTTGAAACCCAGGAAGCTGACCCTTAAGAGAAGATTGAACCAACACTATAAATTTCCTGGGACAACCTTGTTAGCAATACCCACTAAAGCAGCAAGGAAGCCATAAAGGGCCTTGGCCAACTGTACAAGTCCAGCGTGAAAATACAGAGACAGTGTGGGAGGAGTGCCAAGAGAGAGGCGCCTTTAGAATGGTGCATGTTGAAGGTCAGGCCTGAGTGCAGAAAGAGATACAGGAAAACGTGGGAGTGGGGGAGGCAGGAGAAACTTCCTGTCTCAGTTTGATTAGAGCAACCTTGACTTCCTCATATCCTTCTCCAGAGAGCTAGAGGTGGAGAAGTGAAGTAACGGGATCCCCTTCCCTATCCTCAGGCCAAGCAGTGTGCTCTGAGGCCTGCTGTTCCTCCCCATAGCATCAGGCCGCCAGGCCACTGCTTTGGCTTGGTTTCACCATTAGTAGTATGTACAGTGTTCTCTTCTTGGATAGCTATATCTTCCAGAAGAAAAAGAAAATACCTTTAGGGAGCAACTCTTCATCTCTTCTCTAGAATTATAGGAAAAGTACGCACTCATACATACCGCATTCTAATTTCCTGAACAATAATATTTATTGCTCATTTAACTCCTTCAATAAGATGCTACAAAACTTTCCACTAGACAGAAAATAGCTGGATATGGTGATGCATGCCTGTAAGCCCGGCACTGGGGAATCTGAAGCAGGAAGGTCACCGTAAGATTGAGGCCAGCCTGGGCTACATACTGACACCGTGTCTCAATTAAAACAAAAAAAAAAAAAGAAGAGAAAAAGGCAGGAAAAAAATGATTCAGAATCTTCTTCCTGTCCACTTTAGTGGGGCTTTTGTCTTCTCATACTTTACAGATTACATTCTTCATATATAGGATTTTGTCACTCAAGACTTAGCACGCTTCCTAATTCAAACAGCCTATCAACAAGCCTAGGTTCTTCATGAATACACTTTTTGCTGAAGAGACAAATGAACAACAGTTTGAGTCAGAGTTGTTACAAGCCTGGACTTTAAAACTGCAACTCAATGCAACTAGAAATAAAAAAGGCAAAATCAAAATTCACACCACTGCAACCCAGAATTTATTATATTCTAATAAATTGAAGAAACTAGAATAACAAGATCCCTAGACACATATTAATTTCTAAAACTAAGCCAAAAAGATACAAAAACTCTGAATAGGCCAAAAACAGGCAACAAAATAGATGTGGTAATAAAAACTCTACCAACAAAGAAAAGCTTAGGACTTGATGCATTCCCTGCCAGATTCTACCAGAACTTCAGGGAAGCTCCAATGCCAATACTCCTCAAACTCTTCAGTGAAATTGAAAGGTCAGAAAAACTGACAAACTCATTTCTGGAAGCTAGCATTACCATCATAGAAACACCAGACAAGAATTTAACAAAAAAGAAAACTACAGGTCCGTCTCTTTAGAATCAGTCTCTTTAGTCAGTCTCTTTAGGTGCACACAATAACATGCTAGCAAACAGAATGCAACAAATCATCAAAAAGATTATACTATACATTACAATAAAGTAGGCTTCAACCCAGGGATTCAATGATGGTTTTACATATAAAATCAATAAATGTAATGTATCGTGTAAACAGAAGCAAAGACAAAAATCATTTGATCATTTCAATAAATACAGGAAAAGCCTATGGCAAAACCCAAATCCAGTCATGATAAAAATAGGTAAAGAAAAACTTTATTTCAAACTGAAAAGCCATTTATGACCAACTCACTGCCAATATCAGACTAGCAGAGAACTGAAAACTTTACCTGTAAAATCAGGAACAAGACAAGGGTGCCCATTCTTACCATTCCTGTACAATACAGCACTCAAAACTTTAGCCAGAGAAATCAGGCAATAGAAAGAAAGAAAAAGGGACATGCACAGCAAAGAAAGAACTCAAACTATCCCCATTTGCAGATGACATGATGCTTTACACAGAAAGACCCCCAAATCCCCACCAAACAACTCCTACAACTAAGAAACAAATTCAGGAAGGTAGCAAGATATAAAACAAGTACACAAAAATTAGCCACATTCCTGTACACCAACAATGAATCCACAGAAAGAAATTATAAAAATAATTCTATTCACAACTTTAAAAAATTAAAAAGACTTAATAACCTAACCAAGGAAGTTAAAAAGTTCTATAAGGAAAACTATAGTATTCTGAGGGAGGTAGGGAAGGAGAAGAAAGGAGAGGAGAGGAGGGGAGGGGAGAGAGGGGAGGGGAGGGGAGAGTAGGGAAGGAGAAGAGGGGGAGGGGAGAGGAGAGAGGAGGAGGAGGGCGAGGCAGGCTGAAGAAGGCAGAAGATAGGGAAAGACATTCCCTATTTGTGAATAGAAATAACCAATATTGTCAAAATGGCAATTTTACCCAAGCTGATATATAGATTTAATGTGGTCTCAATCAAAATACCAACATTTTTCACAGAAATCAAAAAAGCAATCCTAAAATTCAAACAGAAGCAGAAGAGGACCCAGGATAGTAAAAGTAATCCTAGTCAACAAGAGCAAAGCTGGAAACATCACAAGTCTGGATCTTAAGTTATAAAACATAGTTATAGTGATTTTTTTAAAAAACCATGATTTTGGCACAAAACAGATGTGTAGAACAATGGAACAGAATAGAGGAAGCAGAAAAAACCTCAGGCTCATTAAGCCACCTGATCTTTGGCAAAGGGCCCAACCCCCAAAAAAACATGTTAAAAAACAGCTGGCTGCACACACCCCCAGTCTCAGCACTTGAGAGGCTGAAGCAGGAGAATTGTCAGCTTGGACTACAAAGTGAGTTCAAGGCCGGCCAGAACTACATAGCAAGACTCTGTCTCAACCAAAATAATAATAATAAACTAATTAATTTTTAAAATTTTAAAGGTAACTTCTTTAACAAATGGTGCCCGCAAGAAAAACTGGCTATCCACATGGAGAAAAATGAATCTAGACCTATGTCTCTCACTCTAAACTAAAATAATTAAAATGGATCAAAGGCCTAAATATTTAAACACAAATGCTGAATCTGCTGAAAGATAAAATAGGTAAAACTCAGGAGGAGAAGGGAAGAGAAAAAACTAGGTAATGCTCTTGAAGATAGAGGTATAGGCAAAGATTTTCTGAGCAGAACCCCAAATGCACAAGAAACAACACCAAGAATTAACAAATGGAATTATATCAAGTTAAAAAGCTCCATACCACAGAGCAAACAGAGGGATGAAAAGATAACCTACAAAATGGGGACAATTGCCAGCCGTTCCTTGGACAGAGGACTAGTAAATAGAATACATAAAAAAATTCAAGGAAGAGCTCCCACAGTAATGGGGGAGTTACTTAGGGTGGCAGCCCTGAAACAGTAGCACACAGGAGCCTCAGGACACTGACTACTAGCTGAGACACTGGACCAACCGATTTATACACATTTAGCACTTGGATTTTACAGATATTTAATAGTAAGCACTGTAAATTAAAGAATGTCCTTGAAGGTGTGTGACTTTCTCCTCAGGCAGATTGGAATGTCGCAGACCTGAAACTCTTGTAGTTAAGTGTTTATCTGGCTGGTACATCAGCCGCTCCACTGCCTGGAGTGTGCATGTCACTTAATTAAATGCTTACACCAGCTTACATGAAGTGGTATGTACGCTTCCTTTGTGAAAACTGATTCTAAAAGGAATTCTAAGACCTAAGAAAAGTGATTTAAAAATTGCTTATCAGTCTTATATTTAAAAATTCATTAAGAGTCTCAAAGATTTCCTTAAACATTTCAGTAAAATTCATTGTACTTTATAAGGACAAATGATGATGTTAGCAGTATCCTTAGTTCTGGTGACCCACAGAAGCCTTAGGATGTAATCCTCACACATAACAAGGGCCTGACATATTTCCTGTCTGAAAGTAGGCATCATGAAACCAGGAAAACAAAAGACATGTGGGTGAGATTATTCTATATGTTACCACCATGTAGATACATGCCGTTAAATATTTGTCAAAGTTCATACAATGTACAGCACAAGAGTGAAGTCTGTGTATTTGAAATGATGATGATGTGTTAAAAATGTAGATTCATAAAAAAAATAGGGCCACAGATTATAACAAATGTTCCACGCTGGTGCAGGATGCTGGCAGTAGCGGAGCTGGTGATAGTGGGCAGTATATGGAAACCTGTGTACCTTTTTTCTAACCATTATGGACTGCAAAACTGTACCAATAAAAATAAAAATGTAGCAATAAAATTTATTGTGAACCTAATGCATTCTAAAAATAAAGTTATTTTTTAAAAAAACACAAAAAGTAAAATAGCTAGTAAAAAAAAAAAGAAAGAAAGAAAGAAAGAAAGAAACCAGACAATTAAAATGAATAGACAAGCCAGGCACAGTAGCGCAAACCTGCAATCCCAGCACTCAGGAGTCTGAGACAGGGGGATCATTGCAAGTTCAAGATTAGACTGGGCTACAAAGTAAGATCAGGTCCAGACTGAACTACATAACAAGACCCTGTCTTTAAAAGACAAAAATGGGCCAGGGATGTAGCTCAGTGACACGGCACCTGCCTAACAAGCACAAGGTTCGGAGTTCAATTCCCAGTACCAAAAAACAAAAAACAAAACAATAATAAAGAAAAAGGCAAAAAAGATCACAAGAAAATTTTAAAAATGTATAGACAGTTTAAAGAAGTATAAATGAAACAATGTTCAACATATTTTGTGATTTAAAAATGTAAATCAAAACAACACTGAGATTTCATCTTACTCCCTAGAAAATAACTATCATCATGAACAAAAAAAAAAAAATCAAATTTTGGTGAGGTAGAGAAAAAGGAGCCGTTTTACATTGTTGGTGGGAATGTAACCTAGTATAACCACTATGAAGCTAAGTGTAGAGAGTCCTCAACAAACTAAAAATAGAAATTCCAGCAGGGCATGGTGGTACTCGCCTATAATCCCAGCACTCCCGGAGGCTGAGGCAGGATTGTGTAATTTAAGGTCAGCTGGGCTACACAGTGAGTTCAACACTAGCCTGAACTACATAGAGAGATCCTATCTCAGGGAAAAGAGAGAAGACAGAGACAGAGACACAGAGACAGAGACAGAGACAGAGACAAAGAAACTGTAAAGCTAATTGACAAGGTGTACGTCAAAGAGCAGAATCTTGGCTCAGTCTCATAACAAATTAATTTGGACAAGTTTTAAAACTAGCACTGCAAAACAGAACTTTAAAAGTTGGTTTTTTTTTTTCTTATAGAGATACAATTTCTCCAGAGTTCCTTCTGCTGAGAACATAATCATCATCACTTCTTCCACTCAGCCTACAAGAAGTGAAAATAATACAGAAGCCTGTCCCAGAAGGCAGAAGCCTAGGTTCCATTCCACTAGTAAAAGGAATGACTCTTAAGATGTTGAAAGTAGGAAAGCAGAGGTGGAGATCTGCACTGGCTCTGTGCTCCCCCACAACTCTGTATTTTACTTATTGATGGTTATATCTCCTTGGAGCTAGCTCTGAATAAAACCTTTTTTCTTTTTTACTAAAGAAATGGCCAGCAGTTAGCAAAACAAACTTGAGAATGAGTAATTCAAGGTTCCTAAGTGCTTGGTAACAGACTTCCAAATGAACACTCAAAAAAAAAAAATTCTCAGTGATGTCCTAGAAAGCTACAATGAAAGTAACAATGTCAAAATGTCCAATATAATGAATACACCAGGAAGTACAAACATAGGTAGAAGAGAAATAAACAACAGGAAAGCAATACAATGTCAGGGATAAGTTGATACCTATTAGTTACAACTACCAGTGTGAATGGTCTCAATTCACCAATCAAAAGACACAGATTAGCAGAATGGATCAAGAAAGAAAGTCCAATGGTATGCTACATACAAGAAACACATTTAACCCAAAAAGAAATTCATAGACTAAAAAAAATCAAAGGATGGAAAACATTATCCCATACAATAGGAACCAGAAAATAAGTAGGAGCAGCTATCCTATTTCCAGACAAAGATATTTAGTCAAAGTTTATCCAAAGAGGCAAAGAAGAACACTACATATTAGCTAATGGAACTTTTCAACAGGCAGAGATAACAATGACAAAAATATATGCACAAAACTACAGCGCACCCAACTTCATAAAGCAAACACTAGTGGACATAAAAGATCAGATAAACATCAACACAATTATAGTAGGGAATCTTAACACCCCTCATAGCTCAATTAATCAAAAAATCAACAAAAAAATTACAGTTGAACCAAACCTTTAAACAAATGGACTTAATAAACATATATAGAAAGTGAGTTTCACCCACCAAGAGAACATACATTCTTTTCTCTACAATAGTACTTTCTCTAAAATAGACTGACTAGCTAATTAAGCATGCCTTTAGGTAAATGCAAAAGAATTGAAATTTTACTATGCATATTATCGGATCACAGTGTAAAGAAACTAGAGATCAATGGCAAAACAAACTACAGAAATTATGCAAACGTGGAAATTAAACAACATACTGCTGAATAATCATTGGATCACAGCAGAAATTAAGGAAGAAATAAGACAGCTCCTAGAATTAAATGCTAATGACAGTGCAACATATCAGAACTCATGGGACACAAAGAAAGCAGTCCTAAGAGGGAAGTATACGCTGTGAATGCCCACATCAGAAAAACAGAACAAGCCCAAATAAATAATCTCAAGGTCCTAGAGAAACAAGACCAATCTTAAGCTTGAGATTTTATGAGGAAGAAATTATAAAGATTAGAGAAAAAATCAATGTAATAGAGAAAAAAATACAAAATAATGACTGAATGAACTGCAGAGCTTTTTTTGTTTGTTTGTTTGTTTTTGCTTTTGGGGGTTTTGTTTTGTTTTTGCAGAGCTGGTTCTTTGAATGAATAAGCAAAAATACACAAACCCTTAGTCACTCTTATCAAAAAAAAGAAAATACATAAATCAATGCAATTAGAAATGAAAAAGTTGAACTCACAATGGACACTGCTAAAATCTAGAAGACTAGCAACATACATGAACCTGTATGATAAAAATTAGAACTCAGAAAAAATGGAGAGATTCCTAGATACAAATGAATTACCAAAACTGAACTAAGAAGACATAAATTCTGATTAATCCAATAATAGACACTGACATTGAAGCAGTAATAAAAACATTCCAACTGTGAAAAGCCCAGGAATTAATGGATTCACTGCCAAATTCAACAAGAACTTAAGGGGAAAAAACTATCACTAATACTCCTCAAACTCTTTAATGAAATTTAGAAGAAAGGAGTATTTCCAAAATCACTCCTGGAAACTAGCATTACCCAGACCCCAAAACCAGACAAGGATCCAACAAAAAAAGAGAACCACAGGCCAATCTCTCTAACATATATGACATAGATGCAAAATTCTGCAACAAGATATTTGCATATGGACTGCAACAAATCATCAAAAAGATCATGATCATGATCAAGTAAGCTTCATCCCAGGGATGCAAGGATGGTTCTACACACACAAATCAATAAATACAATTTATCACATGAACAGAAGCAAGGACAAAAGTCACACAATCATCTCAATAGATGCCAAAAAGACCTGTGCAAAATCCAATCAATTCAAGATGAAAACCTTGAAGAAAATAGGTATAGAAGGACCTTATCTCAATCTAAAAAGTGACATTTATGACCAACCTACTTCCAATATCACATTACATGGGGGGAAAAACAGACAGTTTTCCTTCAACATCAGAAAAAAGACAAGGATATCCTCTGTCATCACTCCTGTTCACCACAGTTCCCACAACATTAGCAAGAACTATCTGGAAAGAGAAAGAAATAGAAGGGATAAATGTAGGAAAGGGTGAAGCAAAAGTGTCATTATCTACAAATGACACAATTCTCTATTTATGAAATGTAAAAAATTTCACCAAAAGACTTCTAAAATTAATAGCCAAATTCAGCAATGTAGCAGGATACAAAACAAACACAGGGAAATAAATACAGTTGTATACACTAATAATGAATTCACTGAGAAACAATATTAGGAAATTAATATCATTTACAATAGCATCAAGAAAAATTAAATGCATAGGAATTAATCTAACCAAGAAAGTGAAAGACCTCTACAGTGAAAATTTTATCACTCTGAAAAACAAAATCAGATAGATATCAGAAAATGAAAAGATATCCCCTGTTCCTGGATAGGCAGAACCAATATAATCAAAATGGCTTTATTTCCAAAACTGATATACAGATTTAATGCAATTCCAGTCAAAACACAGAGAGCATATCACAGATGTAGAGAAAACAATCCTAAAATTCATATGGAACAAGAAGAGACCCACAACAGCAAAAGTAGTCCTACCTAACAAAAGCAAGTAGGTGATATCATAATCACAGATATGATGCTATACTACAAAGATATTGTCATAAAAATAGCACAGTACTGGCACAACAAAAAAGGTTGTAGATCGATAGTCCAGAATAGAGGAAGCATAAATAACCCCATGCACATTCAGCTATTTGATCTTTGACAAAGAGGTATAAACCATGCCCTAGAGGGAAGATAGCTCTTTAATAAGTGGTGCTGAGATGAACACTGATGTAAAAGTCCTTAATAAGATACTGGCAAACAGAATGCAGCAAATTGTCAAGAAGATTATACACCATGTTTAAGTGGAATTCATCCCAGGGATACAGGAATGGTTCAACATACGTAAATCCATAAATGCAATATACCATATTAACAGAGCCAAGAACAAAAACTATATGATCATCTCAATAGACGCAAAAAAAGCTTTTGACAAAGTCCAGCACCCATTCATAATAAAAACCCTACAGAAAATTGGAATAGATGGTCATTAATTCAATCTGATAAAAGCCATCTACTACAAACCAACAGCCAGCATCATATTATTCGGACAAAAATTGAAAACTTCCTCTCTAAAATCACAAATAACACAAGGATGTCCAGTGTTTCTACTCTTATTCAACATAATCCTGGAAACTTCAGGTGGAGCAATTAGACAAAAGAAAAAAATAAAAGGAACAAAGATAGGAAAGGAAGAAGTTAAGCTATCATTATTTGCAGATGACATGATACTCTACTTGGAAGACCACAAAACCTCCACCAAAAGACTTCTAGATTTTTTGTGGGTAGTTGGACACAAGCAGTCCAAAGACCTGGATTATTGGGTTTTTTTGTTTTTGATACTGGGGATTGAACTCATGACCTCATGCTTGCCAGGCAGGCGCTTACACTGCTGAGCTAAATCCCCAGCCCAAAAGACTTCTAGATTTAACAAGCAAACTCAGGAATGTAGCTGGGTACAAAGTCAACACTCAGAAATCAACAGCCTCCCTGTACATGACAACTCACTGACAGAAAAATTAGGGAAATAATACATTTCACAATAGCATCCAAAAAAAAAGAAACACCTAGGAATCAATCTAAGGATATAAAAGGCCTCAACACTGAAAACTACAGTACTCGGAAAAAGAAGACTGAAGAGGATATTAGAAAATGGAGAGATATCCCATGCTCTTGGGTAGGAAGAGCCAATATAGTGAAAATGGCCATTCTTCCAAAACTGTTATACAGATTCAATGCATATTTCAATAGCATATCTCACAAAATTGAGAAAACAATCCTAAAATTCATCTGGAACCAGAAGAGACCTAGAATAGCAAAGGCAATCCTGGGCAACAAAAACAAAATGGGGCATCACAATCCATGACTTGAAATTATACTGTAAAACTACTGTGATAAAAACAGCATGGTACTGGCAAAAAAACTCAAAGATCAGTGGAACAGATTAGAAGATGCAGAAACAACTCCAGACACACTAAACCACCTTATATTTTTTTGAGGCAGGGTCTCGCTCTGTAGTTCAGGCTGACCTTGAACTCATTTTGTAGCCCAGGCAGGACTCAGACTCACAGCAATCCTCCTGCCTCAACTTCCTGAGCGCTGGGATTACAGGCATGCACAACCACCTTATCTTTGACAAAGGTGCCAAATACATTCACTGGAAGAAAGATAGCCTCTTTAATAAATGGTGCTCTACACATGCTGAAGATTAAAACTGGACCCATATTTTTCACCATGTATCAGGCTAAAACCAAAATGGATCAAAGATCTTAATATTAAAACAGAAACATTAAATCTGCTGGAAGAGAGAGTAGGTAACTCTTGGAGACACTGGTGTAGGCAAAGACTTTATGAACAAAACCCAGAGTACACAGGAACTATCACAAAGAATCAATAACTAGGATCTCACCCTATTAAAAAGCTTTTGCACAGAAAGAGAAAACACCAACAGAGGGAAGAGACAACCCACAACATGGCAGAAAATGTTTGCCACCTGTTCCTCAGACAAAGGATTACTATTGAGAACATATAAAGAAGTCAAAAAAATCAGTCCACCCAGATTTAAAGACCCAATCCAAAACTGGGCATCTGAGATGAATACACACTTCTCAGGTGAAGACATATGAACAGAAAATAAATATGTGAAAAAAATGTTCAACATCACTGGTCATTCAAGAGATGCAAATTAAAACAACACTGAGATTCCATCTCACCCCAGAAAGAATGGCTAGTATCAAGAAATCAACCAATATCAAACACTGGAGGGGCTGTGGGGAAAAAGGAACCCTTCTCCACTGTTGGTGGGACCTTAGACTGGTGCAACCACTGTGGAAATCATTGTGGAGATTCCTCAAAAAACAAGGACTAGAGGTCCCATTCAGCCCAGCTATTACTCTTCTGATATCTTCCCAAAAGAACTGAGAACATCATACCACAGTGATATATGTGCACCCATATTTATAGCAACACAATTTGTAATAGCCAGATCTTGGAAACAACCTAAATGCCCATCAACTGAGGAATGGATAAAAAAAGATGTGGTCTTTTTTTTTTTTTTTTTTTTTTTTTACAAATGAGTACTACTTAGCCATAAAGAAGGATAAACTGGAAACTATTACAAGAAAGTGGATGCAACTTGACACCATACTCATAACTGAGATAAACAAGACATGCATGTGTAATCATATTGTTTATTTTGAGAAACTGAAACAACATATGTATATGTATGTATGTATATATACACATATACATATATATATACACATATATATATAGTTAAGATAGTAATTTTATTGACTTCTCTGAGTTCACTGAAAGATTTGTGCTGGTATTGTTTGGACAATCGAATGCAGATGTCTTGTGCTCTGAGTGAATGATTTGGGGATGACAATATGCAGTGTATGTACCATTGTTGCCCCCCTGACTGACATGTTTTGAAATTTTATTTTTTTCTTTTAGAAATAAAATGGATTTTTAAAAAATAAAAATAAATGCTGCTGAGAAAATTGTATACCACATGCAGAAGACTGACTCTAGGCTCATATACTTCACTATGTTCTAAACTAAAATCAAAATGGATCAGTGATCTCATTGTTAAGACAGAAATATTTAATCTTCTGGAAAATTAATTTGGTAAAACTCTTGAAGCCATAGGCATTGGCAAGAACTTTTTTTAAACAGAATCCATGGCACAAGAAGAAATACCAAGAATTAACCAATGGGATCATATCAGATTAAAAAGTTTCTGCTGCCTGGCAAGCGTGATGTCCTGAGTTTGATTCCTGGTACCAGAAATAAATAAATAAATAAATAAATAAATAAATAAATAAATAAATAAATAAAGCTCCTGCACAGCTAACAAATAAATGAAAAATGTTCAATATTCCTGGTCATTAGAGAACTGCAAATTAAAAGAGATACCATCTTACTCTAGAATGAATGGCTATCACCAAGGAATCATATGATAACAAATGCTGGCAAGAACATGGGGAAAAAAGGAATTCTTTAACATCATTGATGAGAAAGTAAACTAGTACAACTATTAAGTGACAATATAGCCAGAGTTTTCTAGACAGTCCTCATGCTTGTTCCATTTCTTTGTTTCCTTGCCCCCTGCAAACAAACCACCTAATGCTTTTTGTTGTTTTGTTGAGAAGCTGGAAGAATGGAAGAAGACAAGAATGGAAAATTGTTATCATACGTGCCATGCGTTTACCAAGTCCATGTCTTCATGCTCAGCGCTGTTTGAGTGCCCCTTCTAGAATTTTCTTAGCAGCACATGATCCACTTTACCTGCCTCCCTTCCCCTGCACTGTGGGCTGTATACAAAGCTCTGTACTTCTCTAAAAGGTAGGAAGGACCAATTACCATCACTAGGTGGCACACACACACAGCAGGAAGCTGAACTGTGGAAAAGATGAAGGTAAGAAAACTAAAAAAAAACCTGGACCCACGCAACAAAGATTTGAAAAATGGGGTAGATTAAAATATGCATTGCACTTTCGAAATCTTAAGAGACACTGACAAACCACAAGAGCTGTGGACCCAGTGAGCCCTTGGGCAGCCTACTTCTGTCTGGATGACCTCTGTAACTCGTGTCCACGCCCACTAACATTTGTATCCAGGCCAAGTCATTTCTTCTTTTTCTCAGGCCTGCAGAGCCCCGGTTTTGCTCCAGTGTCTAATCCACAAGACTCAGCTGAGTGGGCTGCCATTGCCCTTACCGTGACAGGGAGAGGAGAATGGACAGGGTTAGGGTCAGACCTAACTGGTGAGAGGTAGAAAGGCTGGGCATCTTTCAGGAAACAATTTCTTAGCTTTTCGAAAAACAAACAATAAAACAGCGAAGGCTTTATTCTTTTTCCTGTCATCCTGGCACTGTGGTTATATGCCCACCTTTGGGGAAGAAGGGGCAGTGTGACAGACGGTCATCCAGGCCCACATGAAGCAGGGGAGGTTAGGGTTTCCCAAAGGACATTGTCATCAGAAGAAGAAAAGTAAGAGAAATGGAAGACCCTGTAAGAGCAGAGTCACACTGTCACACTACAGCCACACTGTCCTCACGTCCTCACCTCGCAGGAGTAAGAAGGCTGACTTTCTGTAATGAAGTGTTCAGCAGTCTGCTCACTTGACATTCCTCCCGTCAGACTGGACCCCCATGGAACCATGATCATGCTACTACCAGAGTGATTTTTTTTTTTCTTGGTGGTGCTGGGCCTTAACCTCAGGGCCTTGCACATGCCAGGAAAGCACTACCACTGAGTTGCATTTTACTTATTTTTTATTTTGATACAGGGTCTCAAGTCACTCAATTGCCCAGGCTAGGCTCAAACTTTCAATCCCCCTGCTTCAGCCTCCCAAGTAGCTGGAATTACAAGTGTGAACCACCTCACCTAGCACCAGATCATGCCACTTCCCTACTTGTAGTCAGTGGCTGCTTTACTGTTCCCTGCCTTCTTGCTTTTGGGTGTATTCTTCTCCCCGTTTGAATCTTTTCATTCCAATTGGATCCTCCTCTGTGCTCCTAAAACAGTGTTACTTTCTGCCTACCTATTGGTTCGTCCAAATGTCATCACATTTATACTCTTAAGCTCCTCAAAGGTGAGGGTTTCGTTACACTAATTTCACTCAGAGAGGACCCCAAAACCTCCCTAGGAGAATCAGTGGCTTCCTTCTTTGAAAACCCTGCTCCACAGTACACATTAGAATCCTGTTTGTCTGCCTTGCTCCCAGAGGACAGGGATGATGTGTTGTTAGTGCCTGCCCCCAGCCTGGTGTGCAGAGTTGCTCTGGCATAGCTGAAAATCACGGAGGGGAGGTGAGAGTCATATTATTAGAATTTTCAAGGATTGAGTCATAGCACAATTACGGAGATTATGATCTCCACATCTGCAGTCACGTAACTTTCGAGACAAGACACAATAGCCCTTCACTCAAGTCTCTGGAATGTTTTAATCATTGCTGTGTATCGATAAATCTCATCTACTGAGATATGCAAGGAATGGGTTCTATAATTTATTTTTCATTGGAGGAAAAGATAAGGTTTCTAATTAAATGGTGCACCTTAAATTTCCCAGTGAATATGGGGAGCAACCTGGGCTAGAAGGAAATGAGATTTGTTCGTTTACAAGTCCAGCACTTTATCAGCAAGACTTTACTGATAAAACTGAGGCTTTCAGACAAATGAATCTTAGAAAAACAATCTATTGCCAACCTAGATAGGTTTTTGAACTTTTTCGGATTACATAGGTCAGTGCTGGCAACTACTGTCCTCTTTTGTTAGATGATGAAAGGATGCTCACAGTAGCCACTAGTTAAGGTGGTTTTTTGTTGGTGTTATTTTTTCTTTTATCCTGGAGACTGAACCCAGGGCCGTTGCCTGAGCTATATTCTTCAGCCCTTTGTATTTAAATTTATTTGTTTATTTATGTTTTTTGAGACAGGGTCTCACTTTGTAGTTCAGGCTGGCCTCAAACTCATGGTGATCCTCTTGTCTCAGCCTCCCAAATGCTGAGCTGACAAATATGCACTATTATGCCTGTAGATTTATTTTTTGAGACAAGGTCTCACTAAGTCACCATGTGACCCAGGCTGGCTCAAACTTGTGATTGCCTCAGGCTCTCAGAGCGCGGGGATTAAAGCACATGCCACCTCCCCTACCTTCCAGTTATAAGGTTTCTGAGCACAGATTCCTACTCTTCTCACTTTTGTGTGCATAGTACCTGTGGCACAAGGTTAAATGTGCTGGGTGCAATTATATCCTAATACCAGTGTCAGGGTCTTAGAACTTTCTGGACTTCCAAGAATTGTATTTCAGCATGTGTGAGGGAAGAAGTCATATTCTTGACTAATGGTTTTATGGAAAATTGGTTTTTCTTTATTTTTTTCTCAGTTATCCATTAATAATAGTCAAAGTCTTAGATTAAACCTACCATGTTTCTATTATTATTTTGAGGTAGTCTACATAGTCTAGGTTAGCCTCAAATTTCTAATCCTCCTGCCTCAGCTTCTCAACTGAGAACTGGAACTACAGTTGGGCACAATCACACCCAGTTTAAATCCACCACATCACATTAGAAGTATTCTGTCAAGTTGTCCAGCCGAATTTCTTTTTTCATTCTTTTTGGTTGTTTTGTTTTTTCCTTGAAACAGTGTCTTCCTATGTTGCCCAGGCTAGTCTCAAACTCAGGAGTTCAAGCAGTTCTCCTGACTCAGCCTCCCTGGTAGCTGGGACTTCAGGTATAATTTCTACAACAGGCTAATCCAACTTCTCTCCCTATACTGGGGGTTGAAATCATGTCCTCATCCATGAAGGTAACTGTTCTACTTCTGAACACTTCATGGTGGTGAGTTCAATCCGTGGTAAAACAAACAAACAAACAAAAAAACAAAAAAACCAACAAACCAAAGTGTTCTACATCCTCTCTTTTCTTTTGGTACTGGGGATGGAACTCATGACCTTGCACTTGCCAGGCAGATGCTTATGCTGCTGAGCTAAATGCCCAGCCCTAATCTCGTTTATGTTTTCTTTTTTGCATTCCTTTTTTTATTGGTACACTTTAGGTACACATAGTGATCACATTCGTCATAGGCCTTTGTTCCTGTACAGGATGTATCTTGCTCTTTTTTTCCCCCTATCCCCCCTTCAACCCCTCTTTCCCTCCTTACATACAAAAGCTTTGTTTCCATTCTGTTCTTTTTTAGTTTGTTCCTTCTTTCCTTTCCCTACTCCCTCCCTTGTTCCCCTTCTCATTTGAACATTTTCTTCTCATTTCCTAAAAATCTATGATACATTTTGGTCCTTATTTATACTTTCAGTTTCTTACACCAGAGTCCACCTGCCTCAGCCTCCCAGAGTGCTGAAGTGACAGCTGTGTGCCACTTACACATGTATTCACACATGTGTGTCTGATTTATTTCACTAAGATTATGGTCTCAAGGTGCATCCATTTGGCTACAAATGTCTCAGACTTGTAATTCCTTTGAGACAGTGTCTTGCTGTGTTGCTCAGGCTGGCCCCAAACTTGTGATCCTCTTACTGTAGTCTCCTGAATAGCTAGGATCATAAGCATGTGCCATCACACCTGCCAAATTTCCTAATTAAATTGCAAAGAACTCTCAAGTCTCTCTCTCTCTCTCAAATAGTTTTTTTTGTTTCAAACCATCTAGCACAACTAGGGCTTAGTGGTTGGTAGAATTTATAGATTATGAATAGGTTTTTTTCTTAAAAAATGAAAGAGTAAAATATTCAAATGTATATGAGATGACTATTTCATGAAACTTGTATTGCAGTAATATTTCTCCCTTGCCCTGTATTATGGACAAAAAGTGTGAAAAGCTGGGTGTGGAGGCACACAGCTGTCACTTCAGCACTCTGGGAGGCTGAGGCAGGTGGACTGCAAGTTTGACTCCTGCCTGGACAACTTAGGAAGACCCTGCTCCAAAACAAAAAATAAAAGGCTGGGGGTGTAGCTCATTGTGAAGACTTTGGGTTCAATTCCCAGTACTTAACAAACAACTGCACTGCAGTATTTTCCCATCTTAATTCTAGAATGTTCTAGAATGCAACAATCTGTCACTAAACCAAGCATGTTTCAGATTTTTGTCAACATTCTTGACATGATATCCATTTGAGATCAAACTGACTCCTCAGCAAATGATTGGAATAACGATAAATTTAAAAATCACTTTTGTGTAAAAGAAAGAAAAAGGACTTTGATTATATTGTAGAATTTCTTGAAAAGCAGACAAGCATGGGCTCCAAATATGTTTCTGGATTAAGATTATGTTTAGCTTCCATCTGTAAGGCGGCCCTTTGAAACATCATTCCTCAGTAGGTTTTTGTTTATCCTTTTCTTTGCCTATCTGGTGACAGCTGAATAAATTTAAAATTTCTTCTAAGACTCAAAAAGTCTTCTTAATATAAACTATTTAGAGGGTGATACAGGAATGAGGAAATGTTTTTTAAAATGAAATAAGGACAAGTGATAGTCATTTAAATGATCCTCTTTGTAGACCTTGACTTACCTTACACAAGGATACATGCATGTGAGCTAACAGGTCCACATGGCAGTCAAGTTCAGCAGCTTTACGCTACAGGCCCAATGGACTCAACACTGCTCACTGTGGGAGGACAAACAGGTTGGACCCTGATACCAAAGGATCCGGTTCTGCCAACTGGTGTGTGATTTTGGATGAATCACTTAAATATCTCTCCACGTAGGGCCACGGGTTTAGCTCAGTGGTGTAAGTGCCTGCTTGGCAAACATGAGGCTGTGAGTTCAATCCCCGGTAAACCTCTCTACCTGATGTGGCATCCATGACACAGGAATAAGAAGATACCTAGTTTCTTCCAAAAGTACTGCTGTGTTTGAAGACCAATGCTTTTACTATGCCAGGCATGGTATCAGTTGTTTTATATAATCCATCAAAACTGCTACGAAGTAAAGCTGGATGCAGTGGCACATATTTGTAACCCTCTACAGGAGGATCACAAGTTCGAGGCCAGCCTGTACAACCAGTGAAATCCTGTGTCAAAGTGAAAAAGAAGTAGGGATGGCAGCCAGTTATGGTGCAATCTACAGTACTGGGAAGGAAGGAAGGAAGGAAGGAAGGAAGGAAGGAAGGAAGGAAGGAAGGAAGGAAGGAAGGAAGGATGACAGAGAGAAAGAGACAGAAAGGAAGGAGCCTTTATGAAGTAAAAGCCTATATATCTGATGTAACTAAAGTAAGTAATTTGACAGTTGACCTAAAGTTAATTACATGGGGGCCAGAGGTTTAGCTCAGCAGCCTAAGTGCCTGCTTGGCAAACACAGGGTCCTGAGTTCAATCCCTGGAACCAAGAAATAAAAAATAAATAAAGTTAATTACATGTTAGTACCATGGAAAAAATATATATACTTTAACTCAAAACACAAAAAATATATACTCACTTTAATGTAAGACCAAGTCTTTTTGCTTGAGGATGAGTCTATTGGATAGTCTCATTTTTTTCTGCATAAATCCAACTCAAAATGTATCACTATTGATTCTAATTTTGGTTTCTGTGAAGTGCACATGAGCTAAATACAAATAGGATATGACTGCTGAATCTCTCAAAGATTTTCGTTACTTTTTAAGTCTCTACTGTATCATCCACATGCAAACAAACAGTGATTATTTTTAACAACTTGTCTTATTAGGTCATCCCAAACCAGGTTAATTTTCGTAGGAGCAATCTTCACTTTGTATTCATAGCTCATTAATTTATATAATATGTAATTAATTAAAATAACAAGTAAAAAATTCTGTTGTACAATCCCATTAGAAACTGAGATGTCATGAATATGATCATTATGTGTACCTAAAATGCACCAATAAATTTAATTAATAAAAAGAAACAGAGGTGCATAAGTAATGCCAAGTGTTTGGTATCATGGTGCATGCCTGTGATCCCAGCTCTAGGGAGGCCAAGGCAAACCTGGGCTACACAGACTGCTGGGGAGGCCACTGCGAGGGAATTAAAGGGACAGTGATGAGGACCGGGGTGAGGCAGCAGTGGTGACATCTCCACCTGGATCTTCCCTCGTTAGCCAGAAAATGTGGGAAAGAGGGTCACTGTCCTCACAGGCAGTGTTCCTTCCAGCTTGACCAGCTGGAAACTACAAGAGGCTGTTCTGGAGTATTCTGGGCCAGCTATCTTTCCACCACTATGGGGCCGAGGACTGGATTATACCATAAAAAGTGAGCAGGGAGTGGTTGGTGTCCATCTCTGAGCACATTGAATATATTTTCAGTGACTAGCCTAGAAACCCATCAAAACACTATATAAAGTACAACTAAAAACTAATCTCTGAAAGTTAAACCTAAAAAACAAAGAAATGCCTGGGTATGGTAGTGCACACCTACAATCCCAGCTCTTGAGAAATTGAAACAGGAGGATCTCGGTGAGTTCCCAGCCAGCCTGCACTGCATAGTGAGTTCAAGATCTAGGGTATATAGAGACTTCAAGGCCAGACCGAAAACAAACCAAAAAACAAAATAAACCAAACTGCAAATTTTAGAAAAAGGGACTAGCAAACAGGTTGTTACGGCTCCTGCCCTAAAGCTTCCTTCAGTTACAGGTGGGGCTTTTTGGAGGTGGCTGAATCAAGTGTGATGCTGGGATCAATAGCATGTGCCTAGTCAATAATCCACTGACTGGTTTGGCTTAGTTCTGGGTGTGGACAATAGGAAGGCTCACGCTGGTGTGAGTGCTACCCACCCTAAGAGCAGGCAGCCTGGCCGCAAGGAACAGAAAGAGGCTTACTGTGGCTGCTTGCTTTTTGCTGCCTTCCGCCTTCTGCCCACTATCAACAGTTTCTCCTCTGCCATGCCCTCTGCAAGGTGAGCCTGCCTGGGAGCCAAAGGATGATAAACTAAAACCTTCCCTCCTCTAACTTTGAGCACTGGGTATTTTGTCTCAGCAAAAGTAACTAAACGCAGGCACGTCATCTGCAAGATCTGACCTGGGAGCAGGACACGCTGGCAAAGGGCTGTGATCCCAGCTACTCAGGAGATTGAGGTAGGAAGACCATAAATCCAAGCCCTGCCTGGGTCACTTAATGAGACCTTGTCTCAAAATGAAAAGCAAAAAGGGCTGGACATGTAGGCCAGTGGTAAAGTGCTCGCCTAGTGCACATGAGGCCCAGGGTTCAATCCCCAGTACCATGAAACCAACCATCACAACATGGAGTGGATCCCACACCAGCAGCATCTGTGCTGGCCGGGAGTATGTGAGACGCAGGTTCTCCGGTTCCAGAGCAGACCTGCAGCTCAGAGCTCGGGTGAGGCCTCAGTCGGTGTCACTCTCCAGGGGACCCTGATGTAAAGTGAAAGCCACTGCAACAGATGGGGAGGTGGCACAAGCACAACCACAACCATTCACTGTAATATGGGTGAATTAACTGGCTTCTGCTGTCCTAAAGTAACTGTCAAACACTTTGATATCTATAGGCAAATTATGATATCAAGCAATTACTATTGTCAATTTTCACAGGTATAACAATGGCATTCAGTTTTGGTTTGTTTTTTTAATTACATGTATTTAAAATTCCTGAACTATTTGTAGATAAAACTATATGATGTTTGGAATTTGCTTCATAGTATAAAAAAGGCTAAACTGGGCATGGTAGTGCGTGCCTATAATCCCATGCACTCTGGGAGGCTGAGTCAGGAGGGCTGAAAGTCTGAGCCTAGCCAGGTAACTTAGCAACTTAGTTAGACCCAGTCTTGATATAAAAAACTTAAAAAGCTGCAATAGATCCTAGTATTAAGGCCATAGGATCAATCACCGGTACCACTAAACAAACAAACAAATAGAAAGTTAGAAAGGGACAGAAGTATAGATGATACAATATCGAACATGACTTAAAAATCCAGAAGCTGGGGATTTAGCTCGCTGGTATAAGTGCCTGCCTGGCAAGCGCAAGGTCGAGAGTTTGATCCCTGGTACAAAAAATGTATATATAAAAAAAGTTTCCAGAAGCTGGATGATTTACACTATGTGTTACCCTAACCTAGCCTATCCCTGCTCTGACTCTCCCTCTCAGTGGTGTTGATTAGAATTCAGGGCTTTGGGCATGCCGGGCAACCACTCTACCACTGAGCTCTGCCCCAACCCTTAGATATTTGTTTTAACTTTAGTGTATTTGGGGGATTTTTCTCTTTCCAAAAAAAGTATTAAAAACCCAAAACGAAAATAAAAGGTTGTGAGTTAAGTGGAATTAATCACAAAAAGGGAAAAAGTATACAATAATTTTATTTCAAGCACAGTGTTGAGATATACAAAATGAGTGTGAATTTTTTTTTCAAAAAGCCTACAGTAAATTGGGCAAGGTGATGCATACCTGTAATCCCAGCACTTGGGAAGTGAGGCAAGAGGATCACAAATTTGAGGTCTGCCTGAACTACACAGCACAACCCTGTCATGAAAGATCAAGGCTGAAAACCTTCAATATACTAATATGGAACAAAATGCTTTTTAAAACTATTTTTTCTCTGGTATTGAGCCCCGCAAGTGCTGAACTACACCCCTTTTTGAGACAGGGTTTGGTAAGTTTCCCAGGGTAGCCTTGAACTGAGTGGCTGGGACTGCAGGCCTGTGTCAGGCATGTGTCATGGTGATCGGTAGCTTTGTGGAAGATACAGAGGGCCTGGCTGTCAATTCTCTGAAAAGCTCTGACAATTCTCTGATGCTGTTTTAACTCCCTGGCCCCTCTGAAATGGATGACTTACCTGGGAAATGAGGGGACCACAGTCTTCTCAAAGGCATCTGAGCATCTACACACATTAGCTGCCCAGTTTTTTGAGACATGGTCTTGCTATGTAGTTTAAGCTGCTCTTGAACTTGTGGTGATCTCTTGTTTTAGCCTCCCAAGTGCTGGGATTCCTGGCCTGCAGTGTGCCCAGCTTCCAATTTTCAAATTAGCTTAGCTTCTGAAATGTAATCTGTTAACAAATTCAGGTTTACCTGCATTTAATCTGCGTTTTCAAGTTTATTACTTTAACAAATTATGGGTGCAACCTAAGCAGCCTAATAGAAATGTTAGTAATGGCTGGAGGTTTTTCTTTCTAGCAGTGCACCACCACCTGTTACCTCAGTAAAGTGGTCAGACAGCTGTAGTCAAACCTCGGGCTTGAAACATCCTCTCCAACAGTTCATCATGATCCAGAGCGCCGCCAAACGACTGGTCTTGAGATTTTTCAGGACGAGTCGTTTAAGAAAACCGCCTGAGAGTCTGCTGTGGGCCCTCGTATCTCCTTGAATGGAATCCTGTGAAGTGCCAGCTTTAGTCCTCTATAATGTGCCCTTTGCAGTAGTGGTTTTAAGAATACAGTAAGCAGACGGCATTTCTGCTTTCTCCTCTCCCCTTTCCTCTTTTTACCATGGAAATACAGTTTGTACACAGAAGCCTGATCCACTGGAAACCTGTTTAGAAGACTCATCCCCAGCTTAGAAGCCTGGGGATGAGGTGGTAGAGTGACTATGTTCTCACTTTACAAAGATGAAAGCAGAACTTTGAGGGTGGGCCTTGTTCTTTTTCTGCTGTATTTTAGACGTCCATGGTCATTATTGTCATGAGCAGCATTTCATTCATCACTGGTCTTTTAGTGACATGGAGGAAAGATCATTAAGAAGACACAAGTCATCATCAGCTATTATCAGTCATCCTTCTGGTAAAAGTAACCTCAAAATAGATTTTCCCTCCTCCTTTGGCATGTAGTCCAGGCTGGCCTTACTTGCTGCACTGTCCCAGCTGGCCTCAAATATGTGATCTTCTTGCCCCAGTCTCCTGAGTGCTGGGATTACAGGTATGAGCTACCACACCTTCAACTCCTCCTCCGTCTTCACCTGTGTTGACTGCTTTTAGAAATCAGATTTTAAAAAGAAAAAAAAATGCAACCTCAGTGAGCTCTGTCTAGCTACGAGATAAGGGACAAGGACAGGAAGCAAAACATCACGTACCTATGGGGAGATGACAATGTAAGAGATTAGAAGCCGGAGCAGAGCCACACAGCTTCACATGCTGGGCTAAAATGCTGATCCTACTGCTCCCCAGGGGCTCCCCTGAGCAAGTGACATAAGCTCTCCTGCCTCATATTCCTCATCTGTTACATGAGGGTAAGATCGGAAACTACCTTGTAAGGTTGCCTTAGGATATTCCTTAAATAATCCATAAAATACTTAAATTTACCCATTAGATATTTTATCAATTCCTGTGGTAACCTTAGATAAGTTCCCTGTATCCTATACTTTCCCTTTAGGAGGGTCTTCTGTCCCTGAAATGTGTCATCTCTGATTCTGTATGTCTGAAAATGTCCTTACTTTGCCCTGAGTCTTACTGTTTGGCTGTGTACCAGTCTAAGATGCTGTTTTTCCCCTAGCACCCTGGAGATACTGTGCACTCTTCTGGACTTCACGGTTGCCAATGAGAAGTCCGCCACTGGCTCACCAGTTATGACTCAGCCGGGCGTGGTAGCACACTCCTGTAATGCCAGCAGCTGGGAGGCTGAGGTGCAAGGACTGCTGTGAGTTCGAGGCCAGTCTGGGCTACAAACTGAGTTCAAGACCAGCCTGAACTGCATAGTGAGACCCTGCCCACAAAAAACCAGTTACGACTTTGTGGATGATGTGTTCATTTTTCCTCCCTGGCAGAATTCTCACTAGTGGTGAGAATGTATATAGTGAGAGAGACTAGTGGTGTGTATATTCATCAAGACCTCCTACCTAGAGACCGGGCTTACAGGACGGGTGTAGGAGCACCCTCTGAAGAACCCGGCAGGCAGTGACAGATTATGCAATGTGAAAGAAGCTGCTCAGGAGCCTCATTTTTTCCTCCCTTTGGAGGCAGGGTCTCACTGTATAGTCCAGACTGGCCTTGAGTTAATAATGTAGCCCAGGCTGGCCTCAAATGCCTGGCAATCCACCTGCCTCAGCCTCCTGAGTGCTGGTGGTGTGCACCACCACACCTGGGAGAAACCTCTTTTTTTTTTTTTGGCACAGGGAGTTGAACACAGGACCTCATGCTTACCAGGCAGGCACTGTGCCACTGGGCTTATCCCCAGCTGAGAGCCTCATTTTTAAACTCCTATGGATCATCACTTTCTTTTCCAGTCTTGCTTTCCAGTTCTTACACTAGGAAAAGTCTATATTCTGAGCATATGAGGCAAATATGGTAAAATAGTACTTGAAAAGCTTTTAACTCCTATTCACCGATGCTTATCCTTACATTCAGATTACTAAAAACTCATCCGAAAAAGTATGCAAAACAAAACAAAATACATCTCCCCATATAGACAAGATGGCTAAAAATGTGGCTTCTTTATTGATGGTAAGTGACTTGGCTTTAAAAACTCCACAAACAGTTCCAATTAAGCTTAGTTACACAGACTGAGTTTTTCTCCCGGCTTTCCAGTGTTCACAGAGTCCGTTTCCACAGCAGACAGCACAAACGGCCTGGAGAGTCGCTTCCACAGAAAATACTTACAGAAGCAAAGCAAGAAAGATATTTGGTTTTCATTACATAAAAATCACCTGAACTTAACTAATCAGTGTACTAATTTTAAAAAAATTACCTGTGACCAAAAGCACTATTCTGTTTGTTAGGCACCTAATCATAGCTAAAAAGTTGAGAAACAATTCAAAACGAGATGGTGGCCCTATAGCTCCTGCTATAAAATAGTTGCCAGTCTGACATGAGTGTCTAAAAAGAATGACAGGAATTAATGGGTTCTGCTTAACTTCAAGAGAACTTTCCAGAAGGAGGTGGAGGGCCAAGAAATCCACCTGCCTGCTTGGTGGCAGCTCGTGAAGGGGCAAGGCCAAGAATCTTCTGGATATTCTGTGAAGAAAACAGTAAAAATTGAGTTTGAATATGAACTATAGAGGTATTTTTATATAGATCTTAGGCAAGGAGAATGCATGCAAGTTGAAAAGCACTGTTATGATCTACAATAAGACTGTCATTGTGTGATTTTTAAAAAGGTCTATGGTGGGATGAAGACCCCAGGCCAGGCCAAGTCCTGTTTAGCTGATGCGCCTTAACCAAAGTGTTTTGTTTGGTCTTTTGGTTTTGAACAAGGTCTCACTTTGTAATACAGGCAGCCTTGAACTCACAACCTAAAGACTGGGATTACAGGCCTATGCCACCACACTCAGCTACTTTTTATGTTCGTGATGCTAGAGTTGAACCCAGGACCCTGTACATGCTAGACAAGTGCTCCAAACTGAGCTGTACGCCCAGCCTCCAGATACTTTTTCACTTTTACTACAAAGTGTATAAATTGTATTCATCAATTATCTCTTGTTAGCAGGGCCTTTTCTTTGATTACACATCTTCTGCATAGAGTTAGGCATTATTGTGCTGTCTATAATTCTGTTTCAATTCATTCAAGGTAGTAAAAGACTTGCAAAGGAATTGAAGTTCAGAATTTCAGATGTTTTGTTTTCTTTTTTGAGACAGGGTCTTGCATGTAGTTTAGGCTGGCCTTGAACTCACTATGTAGCCTCCAACTCATGACAATCCCCTTTCCTCAGCCTGAGTGCTGAGATTACAGGCATGTGCCACCACACCCTGCCTGAAAATTTTCTCTCTTCTCTTCTTTTCTTTCTTTCTTTCTTTCTTTCTTTCTTTCTTTCTTTCTTTCTTTCTTTCTTTCTTTTTCTTTCTTCAAGACAGAGTTTCACTATACAGTTCAGGCTGGCCTTGAACTCACACTGATCCTCCTGCCTTAGCCTCCTGAGTGCTGGGTTTACAGAGATGTACCACCATGCCTGGCTTTTCATAGATAGATTTTTAACACCCTTCCTCACACACTATTTCTTTACCTCATCTGTATCCCCTCTCCCTCACTGGGATTGAACCCAGGGTCATTATACTGAGATATATCCCCAGCGTGCTTCTGTTTTAATTTGAGACAAGGTCTTGATTAATTACTAAATCACTCAGCCTGGGCTTGATCTTTTGACCCTCCTGCCTCAGCCTCCCAGAGGGCTAGGACTATAGATATACACTACCATGCCTGGCTCTATCAAAATTATTATCTAATCTGAATATGTATGTATTTTTAGAAAGTCATCTTTCAGTTAAATTATTTAGTTTTTCAAAACTTAGTTCTCATAAAAACAACAATTTTTCATACTATGATTTCACTGGTTAATATAACATTTAATTAAATCATATAAATACAATAACAAGAAAACCAGTATAAACAGGTTTTGGATAAACACGACTGACTTTTGGAAGGCAATGACTCAACTAGCAGGAGCAGACAGCGTAGGTGTCCTAATGAGCTCTCGGGACTGGACGGTGGGTCGACTGCAGGCCCTACAAAGTGGCGATGGGGGCTGCCAGCGTGCAAAGGTTAGGAACAGGCCAGATGTTAAAAGTTTATACCGCAGTTCAGAAGAAAAACCTCAAGAGATCTTCTGAATACTTGTTCAAGTCTTTCACTTTATATTTATGAAAACTAAAGTTGGAAAGATGTGATGGTTTGTCCAAACTTACAAAGCTACAGGAAGACTGGAAGTAGAATTTAATCGAACATGTAATCCTTAACCTAGCGGGTCTTCTTCCCTAGTACCTTCTACGTTAAAGTTTCAGCCTATAAATACACTGCATCCATGATGGGAAAGTTCACACGCACTGAATTATTCATTCAACAGTCACTAAGTGCTTAGGCATGGTGGCACATGCCTGTTATCCCAGCACCCTGGCAGGCCGAGGCAGGAGGATCAAAAACAAAATATAAATTCAAGCCCAGCTGGGCAACTTAGTAATTTAGACTTTGTCTCCAAATAAGAAGAATTGAGGATATAGTGCAGTGTGGAGACCCTGGGTTGTATCTCCAGTACCATCAAATAAAAAGCTACTGAGTACCGATTGGTTATAAGACATTTTGAGAAAACTCTTTTTTGGAAGTACAGTATATGCTCCCTCTGTCCTTTGTCATGAAAAATGATGACTGCTGTAGACAAGGGTATATGGATTTCTGAGATAATACTGTCAGAATATAAGATGTTCAAATATAAACAACATGACTTTTAACAACTCATTTAAATTTTATTTACAATGAAATAGTTCAATACATATATTCCATAGCACTACTGCTTGTTCTTCGAGGAGAAATCTGAAAATAAGTTAAGAAAAAATCATGGGCTGGGGATCTAGCTCAATGGCATAAGCGCCTGCCTGCCAAGCGGGAGGTCGTGAGTTTGATTCCCAGTACCTTCCCCTAAATCAATCATTAAAGATCGATCAGGCTACAAGGTGAAGAACAGTCCAAATCTAAATGTCCTCCCCCTCCCCTCCCCCTCCTCCTCCTTTTTGAGACAGGGTCTTGCTATGCAGTTCAGGCTGGCCTTGAGCTCATTATGCAGCCCAGACTGGTCTCAAATTTGCAACCATCTTCCTGCCTCAGCCTTCTGAGTGCTGGGATTACAGGGGTGCACCATCAGCCCCAGCTCGTAATACTTTTATAATATAGCTTCGTGACTACCTCCAATAATAAAATTAATATTCAAATCAAATAATATGATGCCCCCAATTTCCAGTTTTTTTTTACTTTAGTCCTAAGTACTACCTGAATATCTACAAGTGTATTTAGCACTATGCTGGACATTAGGGAAATCGCTTTAGGGATACAATTTGAAGGAAGACATTACAGAGTACATCATGATAAACACACTCATCCAGTTAACAAATACAGTAACAATGTCTAGACAAAATATACAAATGCTCCTCGCTCAGTTATTCTAGACAGGGCCAATTAAGTGAGTCCTGAACATTTTGGAGATGACAAACCAGTTTAAATATCTCTGATTGCCTTTTAAAACACAGGCTTAAAGTAAGCGACTGGAAGAAAAACAAAGACATTCTGAAAGAACAGAACACCTCAGGGCAGGCTGGTAAGTGAAGGCCATTGCTCTCTAGACCAGACAGCTTCAACTGAGCCGAGCGGAGCCGAGCGGAGCCGAGCGGAGCCGAGCGGAGCCGAGCGGAGCCGAGCGGAGCCGAGCGGAGCCGAGCGGAGCCGAGCGGAGCCGAGCGGAGCCGAGCCGAGCCGAGCGGAGCCGAGCCGAGCCGAGCGGAGCCGAGCCGAGCCGAGCCGAGCGGAACTGAAACTGAACTGAACTGAACTGAACTGAGCCGAGCCTGCCAGCACAGCTGAGGCTCCACGGAGTCTGGACAGGACATTTTGCTCTCCTTTTTGCTCTGGTCACAGACTTGGGAACTCTAAATTAAGTGTGTCACTCTTATATTACTGGAGTTTTTGCATTTTAATATAAATGTTCTGCATTTACCGCATACAATCTTAACCTTTAGTAAAATTCTAAACATTGTTTACATTCCTATAGACTCACAAATAAGATAAGGATTTTTTTTCCTTTTTTCTTTTTTTGGTGTGTGTGTGTGTATTTGAGACGGTACAGTTCGGGCTGTCCTTGAACTCACTTTGTAGCCCAGGCTGGCCTCGAACTCGCAGCAATCCTGCCCCAGCCTCCTGAGTGCTGGAGATTACAGGTGTGTGTCATTCACCCTTTTCTTAAAATAAAATTTTTCCTGTTAGTGAAATCATTTCCTCAAACACACATGTAGGAACCAAGTGATGCAGTTTAGACACAGCTAGCCTAGATAAAAAAGACTTTAGTATCTCTCCACAGAATAATAATAGTGTTTTTTGTGAGAAAAAAATCTCACTACAGGCTGCCCTTACACTCACTACACAACACAGGCTGGCCTTGAACTCCGAAGTAGTCCTCCTGCCTCAGCCTCCCAAGTGCTGGGATTACAGGCATGCATCACAATGTCTGGCTCATCCCACATTTCTATGCACTTAAAGGTTTATAAATGGTTCTCAGGACTAGACCATAGCTCTTAGTCTCTTTGCTGTCAGATGAGATGTTTCTGTAAAGGTTACAAGTCAGGAAGTGAACTAGCATAATTCAAAGTACAGTTTTCCTCTATTAAACCACTTTTCTGTAACAGATTTCTATTTTAGGAGTAAAAAATCATGTAACAGCACTATTAAAAAATATTACAATTATGGTTATGGTGTGCTATATGAGCACACAACAGACAAATAGAAATATTAAATGAATAAATGTCTGTAACATATTCTTTCTATACATAATAGAAATTCTGAGTCATAACTGCACAAATACATATAAACCAAAACACAGAGAATATACAACAATCATCAAGAATAAACTGTAAAGCGGCTGGGGCTGTGCTCTGTGGCACAGCACCTGCCTTGTGTGCAAGTCCCTGGGGTGAAACTCAGCCCCACAAAACAGGAAACAAAACCCAAATTCAAACTATGGATTTGAGCAATAACAATGTGAGGACCTGTCAGGGCGTGCTCTTCGAGTGTAACCAACGCAGTGCCGCTTCTGGGGGACACTAGGACCAGCAGACAGGAAGGCCAGGGACACACAGAAGGAATCTCTCTAGTTTCCATTTTGCTATGAACCTAAAACTGACAAAATACATGTAAAGAATACAAGAAGGGAGGAGACGGGGACATAAAAAAAGACTTAAGATGTGTTATGTGCATGTATGAATGCTCCATGGTAAATGAAAATATAGCCAATCAACAGTTGTATTAATAATTAACTATACTCCTTTTTCTCACACCTGGCCTTTTCTAACTTTTTTTTGAAATACTGCACTGCTCAACAGGATCATTAATGGTTCACTAGCCTGCGTGGTGGTGTATGCTTGCAATCCAGCTACTCAGGAGGCTGAGGCAGGGAGATATCAAGTTCAAGCCTAGCAATTTTATAAGACCTTGTCTCAAAATAGAAAAGGGCTGGGGATGTACCTTGGTGGTTAACAGTTACTGAGTACTCACACCGTGTCCTAAACCCTTTCTATATATACTTTTCTGTTCTCACATAAATCTTCACAACAGCTCAATGAAGCAGGTGTTAATGTAATCCCTGCATGAAGATAAGGAAAGATACCAACTCTGAGGCAGGAATTCAGCACTCACTGAGCACCTCCTCTGCAGCAGCCACTGCTGTGAGTATCATCACCTATGTATTCTTCCACCTCAGCCATTAAACTTGAACTGACTGCTCTCCTGTAGTCTCTCAATTCTCCTCCTTGAGAATAATTTTCAGGCCTTTCAAATTGCAAGATTTAAAATACATTCAACATCACTGGTTATTTGAGAGACGCCAGTTAAAACAGTGCTGAGATTCCACCTCACTGCAGAAAGAATGGCTAGTATCAAGAAATCAACCAATAGCAAATGCTGGCAAGGCTGTGGGGAAAAAGGTGGGAGTGTGTACAACCACCATGGAAATCACTGTGGAGATTCCTTCAAAAGCTAAAACTAGAGTTTTGACCCAGCTTTCCCCTTCTAGGTATCCTCCCAAAAGAAAAGCATCATACATCTACGCTTATAGAGGCACAATTTGTAACAGCTAAATCTTAGAAACAGGCCAAAATCGACATCAATGAATGAATGGAAAAGGAAGATGTGTTTTTTTACACAATGGAACACTACTCAGCCATAAAGGAGAATAAACTTGAGATACTTCCAGGTAAATGGAGACCATCCTCTTAAGTGAAATCAGTTGGTAAATACTATATTGTTTCTCTGATGTGAGAAACCAGAAGTGTGAATAAGGACCAAAATGTATATAAGATATTGGAAAATGGGAAGAAAATGTTGAAATGGGAAAGGGAACAAGGGAGGAGAGAGAAGGGAAGGAAAGGAAAAAGAAAAAAGGAAAAAATGGAAACAAAGTTCTTCTAAATAAAGAAAGAGGGGCTGGAGAAGAGGAGAATGGGCAAAAAAGAAAAGGAAGATGTACCACATAGAGGCACAAATTCCCTGTGGTTAATGTTAGCACCATGTATATCTAAAATGTACCAATAAAATAAAAATTTAAAAAATAAATGAACAAGATTTAGTTTAAAAATATATACTTTTCTAGAAGACCCAAGTTTTAATACATAATGAAAATGCTATGGAAGAATACACAAATGCAAAATGTAACAAGATACAGTTAGGGGGCTGGGGATTTATCTCAGTGGCTTAAGCGCCTGCCTGGCAAGTGTGAGGTTGTGAGTTCAATCCCCAGTACAAAAAAAAAAGATACAGTTAGGTTTGGAGCAAATATAAAATAATTATGTTGAATGTGTCCAGTTCTGTGTAATAGGGTAACAACTGAAAAGTCTATGTCAGACAGGAAAAACAAATGAAAATCTTCCCATGATCACATCTTCTACTGACATAAAATTCAGAGAAAAACCACTTGAGAAATTATATTCTTCCTCTTTGCAAAGGGTAAGAATCAGTGATTCAAGAAAACAAAGTTGTTGGTTGCTAACTGAATATTTTGGGAAGATCCAGGTCACAGGCAATAAACAAACTCTGCTAAATTTTATTCCTTGGTCATTTACCAAAAACAACTTGGCTACCACAAGCTTCCGTTCATTCTCTGTTAGCTGCTCAGCACCTGGCATCAGCCTTGCTTCCCATTATTCAGAATGTCATCAGCTCCCCAGCATAATCTTTACCATGTGTACAATCCAATCACTTCAGTGTTACAGGATCCTCATGTTATATCTACCCAGAACTTTTCGGAGAAAGATAGAGATTAAATATTTATTAAAAAACTAACAGTTGAAATAGCACTGGAGTAAAAGCATTTATGTCCCAGGCCTGCAAACTACGCACACAAAGAAACAACAGGATATCTTTTCCCTCTACCAAATCTCAATTTCCTTACACTTATAAAAGGAAGTGATTAGATCAATTTTTATTTGATTAATTTATTTTTGTCTTTATGAGACAGGGTCTCGCTATGCAGTTCAGGCTAAACTTGAGCTCAATTGTTGCTTAGGCTGCTCTCAAATTTGCAAAGATTCTCTTGCCTCAGCCTCCCAAGTGGTGGGATTATTTTATTTTTTTAGATCAATAGTTTTTAAGACCCTTTAAACCATAGGGCACTTACCTTTTTGTTTTGTTTTGTTTTGTTTTTTGAGTCAGGGTCTTGCTGTGTAGTTCAGGCTAGCCTCAAACTCACAGAAATTTTTTTTGGCTCAGCCCTCCAAGTGCTGGGATTATAAGTATGTATTATCATACCCAGCAACTTGCTTTAAATTAAATCTGGTACCTCAGGGAGCCAGGGATTAGGCTCAGTGGCATAAGAGCCTGCCTGGAAAGTGTGAGGTGGTGAAATTTGATCCCCAGTACAAAAAAAAAAAAAAATAGGATCTAAATAAAATCTGGAACAACAACCCAATACAGAAAACAAAATAGGTTTGAGGACCAGAAGCCCCTTGCTGGGTCCTATTTTTGGCTCCTCCCTCCCCATCAAGCACATTCTAAGGAGCCACAGTCCCCCCATCATGACTCTTAACATTCTGGAATGTATCTATGTGTCTGTTGTTACAAAATCTATCCCAAGCTGGGCACAGTGGCACATGCCTGTAGTCCCAACACTCAGGAGGCTGAGGCAGGAGAATTGTTCTGAATTCGACACCAGCCTGGGCTACAAGGTGAGTTCAAGGCCAGCCTGAACTGCATAGTAACACCCTGTCTCAAGAAGACAAAAAACAAACAACAACAATAATGCACTCATTCCTAGCCGGGTGTGGTGGAGTGCACCTGGAATCTCAGCAATCGGGAGATTGAGGCAGGAGGAGTGAGGTGAATTCGAGGCCAGGTTTCTCATAGTGAGGCCCTGTCTCAAACACAAACCACCAAAACTCCAAAACAAATTCTATTGCAGATCTCAACATACACCTTGCAAAGTGAAAATCAAAAGTCTGAAAGAAAGATGCTCACATCAAAGTTACACAAGAGCAACTCCACTTCCTTTGAAATGCTGAACAAGCATCAAGTGACCAAAGCCCACATATCCCTAGCCTCCATTGTGAGCTTTTATTTATTTATTTATTTATTTATTTATTTATTTATTTATTTTGGTGCCAGGGATTGAATTTACGACCTCATGCTTGCCTGGCAGGCGCTTATGCTGCTGAGCTAAATCCCTGGCCCCTAATATGAGCTTTTAAAAAAATAAAATCTAACATCTTGCCTTCCAGCTATAAATTAAAATTTAGAACATGTTCCTGACTGATGTTCCAAGAAGCACCTAAACAGGAGGTTTAGGGACATCTTCATTGGAAAGGTAGGAAAGGGAGGCAAGGAGAGGGAGAGAAATGGGGGTTTAAGCGGTTACTGTTATTGTTTATCGGTTTTTGTTTTAAGACAAGGTCTTGCTGTGTAGCTTGGCTGACCTCAAACTCAAAATCTTCCCGCCTCAGCCTGCCAAGTACTGGGATTACAGGTGTTTACCACTATGTCCAGCTAGGAGACTACTTTTGAAGCAGCTAAATAACAAGCCTTGGGTCACGGGGTGTGGCCTGGAAGGGTTCCTGGTCCTCCCTGCTCCGCCCTCCTCTTTGTGCCTCCTGGAATCCAGGCTACCAGCAGCTTGGCTCCAGTGTCACCTGCCCTGCCTTAGAGACAGCTATGGACTGAAACCTCCTTGCTGGCATTAGGTATTGTGTCCTAGTGATGAGAAAGTAACTAAGACAGACATAAAAGAAAATATAAATGAACAAATAGGCAATCTCAAGAGGGATAAAGAAAAACCAAAAGAAAAGAAAAGAAAAGAAAAGAAAAGAAAAGAAAAGAAAAGAAAAGAAAAAAGAGAAGAGAAAAAAGAGAAAAAGAAAAGACACACAGACTTGCATATTCAGAAACTAAAAAGTATTTGTGGAATATTAATATCATCAAATAGCATTACCAAAGATTATAGATGACAGAGGGATGAGTGAATTGAGGTGAGATCAACAGAAATTATCTACAACAGAATAGAGAAAAAAGATTTTCAAAAACTAAACAAAGCCTTGGTGTACTGTTAGGCAACACTTAAAAGACCAAAGTGAAAGTTAAGACAAAATATGCAAAGAAAGAGTGGTTGAAACTTCTCTACAGTTCATGAAAACCATAAACCCTAGCAGAATGAACTGTTTTTGAAAGCAGCTTAGGTGCATAATGGTGAAATTTCTCAGAAACAACTCTTAAGACAAAACTTGAAAGTGGCCAAAGAAAAATGACACATTACTTACAGAAATACAAGATAGAAAAGTTTTTTAAGAACAAAGGCCATAAGACAGTAGAAGGCATTTAAAATGCTAAAAGGATTAAAACAAAACAATACAACAACAAAACAACTATTCAACCCAGAATTCTATATCCAGTGAAAATTACAACATGTATCACACAGGGGGAGGAAGGCAACAGAGCCCATCAGCCTGGTGTAAAGGCAATGTGGCAGGGGATTTACTGCCCCTGGATGCGGGCAGCCAGAGAGCATGATGTGCTCAGTTTGCCCCAAACAACAAACAACAACAACAACAAAATCACTTTTTTATAGCGATTAAAAAAAAAAAAAAGGCAGGGGACATTAGGCGGGAAAGTCCCAATAAATATCTGTGGTGGGAGTTTCTTGGCACGCTTGCACTTCAGTGGGCAGAGTCCTTAGTGTCCAGTATACCTGCAAAATTCCTTTCCCTATCTTATGTCCTTTACCATGTCCTGTGCTTGCAGTGACAGCCTCAGGTGGTGAGTTCCCGGCAGAGAGCAGTGCTCCTGCTGGTAAACAGGCTGGGGGCTAGGAGTCAGGTCTTTTGGAGCCTTGCACAGATACCTTTAAAAAACAAGGACGAGAGCCTGGTGTGGTGGTGCACACCTATAACACCAGCACCCTGGTGTGCACTTGTTGGGGAGGTGGGAGACTGGCTTTGTTTTTTGTAGTGGGAACTGAACTCAGGACCTTGCATTTGGCAGGCATGATCTTTTTTTTTTTTTTTAAAGTGTGACCTTGAAAACAATTTAGAATATCTCCATATTATTGCCATCTAATTGTCACATTAGGGAGAAACTTTTTTTGTTTTGTTGTTTTTTAAGAAAAGGTCTTGCTTTGTAGTGCAGGTTGCCTTTGAATTCACTATTTAGTCCAAACTGACCTCTAATTTATGGCAATCCTCCTGCCTTAGCCTCCTGAGAGCTGGGATTAGACACATGAGCCACCATGCCCAGCTTATCTCAAATTTCAAAACTCTATAGTTTCATTTTGGGACTTCTTGGTAATAATGTAAATAATATATCTAAAATGACTACTATGAGCTATCTAAAATCTACATGGAGTTAAAAAGGCGCTTTGTTTTGTTTTGGTTTGGTTTGGCGGCATAGGGAACTGAACCTAGGGTGTTGATACTGAGCTATATCCGCGGCACTGGTTTACAATCTCTTTTTTTTCTTTTTTGAGACAGGATGTCACTAAATTGGCTAAGCTGGATTAGAAGCTGCGATCCGGAAGGACCCTCCCAGAGAGCTGGCATTACAGCTGTGCACTATTACACGCAGTTTACAACTGCTTAACGTGGAAACCATATAGCACTGTTATTTGAAAATGTCAACACAAGCTATAGTTTGAAAATTTGGAACTTAATCAAATGAAAAGATCTCTGGTAAACTAACTACGTCATCTGTGTTGTCAATGCCTTGCCATTCACATTTGGGTAGAAAGGTCCACTACAGAGACATTCTCAGAAGGTTTAATATGGACCTCAGCTATCAAGGGTGCAACTTCCAGTGGAGACCCCCGGGTAATGCTCATAGCTGCTTCAAAATCATCACATCCTCTAACCAACTTCCTCTCCTGTCTTCTCCCAACCTCTGAGTCAAGCTACCCTATCCTTGGTCACCAACCCAGAAACCTACAAGTCATCTTAGTTTCTCCCTTTTCCACCCATTTAATCAATCACTAAGTTCTGCTGGTATAGCCTGCAGTGTATTTTCCAGTCTGTGCCTTCCTTTTTCTCTCCCTCTTGCCACTGTCACGGTGTAGGGAGTCCTGCCTGTGGCTTGATTATTGTACGTCTCCTGACATTCCTGCACTTAGTCATGTTCCTCTTAATATCTTTGCTTCAGTGTCAGAAAATGATTCCAGGAAGCCTTGGGCTTGACTGCATTTAACAGGCAAAGAGGGAGGCATCCAGAGAGAAGAAAAAATGAGCCAGAAGAACATCTAGCTAAGTGTAACAAGAGGCTTGTTAAGCAGGTTGGAATGGCCAGAGTGCTACATTCGTGGGGATGAAAAACACACAGTAACACTGTCTTTCTGAACCATAAACTGTAATTTCACTTCTTATGATTCTACTCCACAGACAGTATTCAGAAGGGCAAAGAGACAACTCCGAAAGAATACCGAGAGAATTATGTCCTATACAGTGCAGGCACAAACTTCTCCACGCTAACGGTTGCTAAACGGTGGGTGTTTAAAAAGTGAGTAACACCCTAAAATCTGCATAGTCCCTGGCCACACACTTTAACCATCCCTTTCACTTTTAAAGTCCCGTCTCCAAAGCTCCCTCACACTTTAAACCTCTCCCCACTTAGCCAATGCTGAGTCTCTCTTATGAACTCAGAACCTTTCACACTTTCCCCTTTGCTTTCACTGTTCTGCACTGTGAGTGTTCATTACCCCAGATGGCCAGGTAAACACTATCACCCAGACTTTATCTCAGTTGTGATTAACCTAAAATCACCAAATTATTCCCAAAAGGCACTGGTGTGTGACAAAAAAATGACAGTGGAAAAACAAACTTGATCCTTACTTTTGTAGCTTTGTAAAGATTCAGCAAGAAGTAATTCAAGGGCTGTTAAGAATGGGGTGTGGAAATCATGTGTTTGGTTTTATCATGACTTCTCATCCTTAAGGATTAGCAATCTACATTTATACGTATTTAAAATACCTTTAGGATGATACAGTAGAATTCGACAATGAGCAACAGATCTCAGGAGCAACAGATAAACATTTCTAGTTTACAGAAGTAAAAGCTAAGCAAGGAAAGACATATGTATTAAGCAGTGGCTATGGTCACTTACTTGTCTAATTGACATGGTACAGAGAATATAGAGGAAGATGAAGGAGCAGTCTGTGGTGTCGTCTCCCAGCAGGTTCCGATGAGACAGTCCTTGGATGTAAGAAAGAGGGGTGAAAGGAAGCTTTGCCACCACTCTACCATCAAATCTGCAAAGAAAAAAGAAAAACCAAATAATTGTCATTTGTGGAAAACTGACAAGCTTCTTACTTTCAGAGAAGAATCTGGGATGGAAATAGAATTTTAAATCTCTTGATTTCCATCAAACAAAGGAAGGGTGAGCACGAAAAAGGGACACGAAGCTCAAGCAGAGTGATGTAAGAAAGCACCTTGGTTAACCTCACCCACCTCTTTCCAATCTAGCAGTTCTCAGGTCTTGTGGTACATGGACTTCCTTACATACTAAGAAATGGTGTTGGTCCTAAAGAGCTTTCCTTTTGTGTAGGTTATAGTTATTCATATTTACTATATTAGAAATTAAGACTGAGAACTGTTAAAATATTTATTAACTCATTTAAAAAATAGCAAGGAATTCATTGGTATGCTAACATAAGTACTTTTATGAAACAGTAACTTTTTGGGAAGTATATTCTAAAACATAATGACTCAGTGAAAAGACTGACACTGTTTTACTCCTGAAAGCTCTTAATGTTACGCTTTCCAGAAGCCAGTGGTATTTGTACTCTCTGAGGCTTCAGACAGTTGCATCAGAACACGTCGTGAAGTCTCTAGAAAACTCTACTTTAAATTCATGAGAATGAGGGTTGAAAAGGCAAATAGCATGTCATAACTATCGCAAAAACAGTCTATCTTTCAAGGAAGTTTGTCAGAGACCTGCAGGAAAACCTAAGCTATGCTGTGAGAGCAACTGTTCTCAACCATAACAAGATTTTAAGAAATTCCTTACCAAGAACCAAAGAGCTCCAGCACACACATTAAACAGAATAGAAGTTAGTGAGTAAGAACTTAGGGAAAATACTGCTGTAAATGAAAAGATCACTAAATTATACACAAAAAAGTCTGAGATAGCTTTTCTAGGGTTTTCAAGTAATTCCTTTTACTTTTTCTAGAACAGACAAATGTCTGCAAAATAGAAAAGCTTAGAAAAAAGCTAGAAAAAATACATACTCATTTTATTTATGGTAAAATGTTAGAGATAGAGTCTTCTATGTTTTCCTATGAATAAGTTGTATAACTAGACAATAAGAAATGTTATAAAAATTAGTATGATTAAAGAAATACAAACGGCCAATAAATACATGAAGAAATGCTCAACACTGCTGGTCATTAGAGAAATGCAAATTAAAACAACACTGAGATTCCATCTCACTCCAGAGAGAATGGCTATCTGCATGAAATCAAATACAAATGCTGGAGAGGCTGTAGGGCAGCGCAGTGAAGGGTGAGGGACCCTTCATCACTGTGGCTGGGAATATGTAAGTACAACTACTATGGAATCAGTATGGAGATTGCTCAAAACACTAAAAACAGAAATTCCATTTGAATCAGCTATTCCCCTTCTAGGTGTCTTCCCCAAAGAGTTAAAGATACATTGTATTGTTGTATACATGCCCATGTACAGTAGCATAAGGCATAACAGCTAAACCTTAGAAGTGGCCAGTATGTTCATCGACAGTTGATGGATAGAGAAAATGTGGTATTTACATACAATGAAGCACTACACTGCCACACAGAAAGATAAACATGAGTCATTTTGGAAAATGAATGCACCTCAAGATCATAATATTAAATGAAATAAATTAGACACACAGGCTCTAATATCACATGGTTTGTCTTATGAGAAACCCAGACTGAAAATAAGGAGCAAAATAAAACACAGACAATAGGAAGTAGGGAGACAGACTGTTCTCAAAGGGGAAGGGGATGAAGGGATGGACAGAGGGAGGGAGGAGGAAGGGAAAGGCTACACGATGAAGAAAGGAGCTGGAAGTGCTCTGTGCGTGCACCTCTCCACTCGAGGAACATAAACATTATATAAAGCACACGCATACTCCAGAAAAAAAAAGAAAAAGAAAACAAGGGCTGAGATCAAGAGATGGGTGGAGAAAGGAGCAAGGTAAAGGAAAGGGGATGAAAGAGAAATGAGATGTACATGTACCAACTTTCCACAGGAATGTAAATATTATGTACTAAACATGTGTACTAATAAACTAAAATTTACAAAAAATAAGCAGTTAATAACAAAAAGTAATGTCATTAAGGATAGTGATACTTAAATTATATGCTAAACAAAAATATGAAGACATTAATCAAATTACTCCCAACAAAGTGTTTAATCTTACTTTTAATGAATTATTTTCCCAAAGACTAGAGTATTGCATAAGGAATCAGTAAATAAATTGGTGTCTAACCTAATAAAGAAAAAAGCTGAGGAAGAGAAGCAAGAAGGTACAAAGAGAGATGATTTACAATGGGTAAATTATTAGGTTCTTACGTACATCTACTCCCTGTGAATCCAGAGCCAAGATCTCTACTGATAAGTAAGAGTATAGGGAGGTATATTTTGGTTCAGTAAAAGGAATTATTTTCAAACCATAAAAATTACTTAAATTTCTTTTTCCACCAGCTTGGAGCCAGAGGAGGGCTGCTGGGAATGTAGCTTCTAAAAGGCAAATGAGTCTGAAGACCGGCGCAAGACATGTTTGCTGGCTATAAGTGGGGTCTCCAGAACCAAAGGGAACACATAGCTCTTCTTAAAACTGAAGGTGCTTATGCCCATGATGAAACTGAATTCTACCTGAGCAAGAGATGTGCTTCTGTGTACAAAGCGAAAAATAACACAGTGACTGCAGGGGCAACCCTAACAAAACCTGAGTGATCTGGACAAAGGTAACTTGGGCCCACCTAGAAACAGCAGCATGGTTCATGCCAAGTTCCAAAGCAACTTCCTGCTAAGGCGTTGGATACTGAAATTGTGTGGATGCTGCACCCCTCAAGGATTTAAACTGATGGAAAAATAAAAGTGGATTTGTGCTAATTACTTAATAGAAGTATGCATTATCTCAAAAACCACCAAGCTCCACATTGTTAGAAATAATTAAAGTACGGAAAATTATCTACTAAAAATGACTACTGATGGGACTTCTGTAATTGGGGGGGAAAGTTGTATATTAAATGGCCTCCAACATCTCTTCCAATTCTAAAATTTTATTAGTTCAGCTTTACAGAAATGATTCAGGAAGAGAGGAAAAAATAAACAGCTATTATCCAGTACAGTACCTTCTACTGCTTCTCTAGCAACCTAAGAGATGTGAAAGTCCTTTCCTTTTGCCTAATTTTAGGTTTCTTTTTCCAAGCAGCCACCAGCTTCAATGAATTTTAATAAAAAAGGAAAACTAAGTGATTATATAGTCTAAACCACAATAAAGAAACGATCAAAATTAAACTCAGAGAAATTGTATTAAAAACTGAGCTGGGAGTAGTAGTTCATGCCTGTAATCCCAGCACTTGGAGGCTGAAGCAGGAGGACTGCTGTGAGTGCCAGGCCAGCCTGGGCAATGCATAAATTTAAAGTCAGCCTGAACTGCACAGTGAGACCCTGTCTCAAAAAAAAAAAAGATGGAATAGCTCTGGCTGGGTGTGGTGGCACATGCCTATAATCCCAGAACTCTGGGAGCCTGAGGCAGAAGAATCAAAAATTCTAGCCCAGGCTAGGCAATTTAAGTATCTCAGAGTGTAAAATAAAAAGGGGTAGGGAAACAGCTCAGTACAAAGATCCTGGGTTCAATTCCTAGTACTGGGAAGAACAAACAAAAAAAAAAACATTAAATAGTTTTGGTTTAATATAATCAAAATACATATTATACTTTTAAGTTCACGTGCCAGCAAATAAGAGACATAACCTGTAATTTCTAGTCACTGATAATCAAATATATTTTTAAAACAAAGTACAGGGCACAAAAACCAGAACAAAAATATGAATACTGCATTAATATATGATAAAATAGTTACATTACATGAATTTTGAAAATCAAAATAAAATACAAAACTATTGTTCATCAGGGTTCTGAGTAAGAAAACTGACAAAAGCTGGGCATGATAGCACATGCCTATAATCCCAATACTTAGGAGGCTGAGACAGGAGAATTGCTCTGAGTTCCAGGCCAGCATGGGCTACAAAGTGAGTTCAAGGCAAGCCTGAACTAGACAGTGAGACCCTTTTATGCCAAAAAAGACCAAAAAAAAGGAAGAAAGTTGATGAAAAAATATGTATAATTAAAAATAAATAATAACCTCCTGTATGCCAACAGTAGCTTTCAAAGGTCTAATTATGATGAAGCTTTCATACCATTTTTTTCTAAAAAACAGCTCTATTTCCTTCTCCTTCTTTTCTTTTTTGAGGCAGATTCTCACTATGCAGTTCAGGCTGGTCTTGAAGCCATTATGTATCCCAGGCTGGTAGTCCTTCTGTCTCAGCTTCCCAAGTGCTGGGATCACAGGTGTGCACCAGCTTCCCTATGTGACTACTTCAACTTCTATAATTTGGAAGATTTCCACTACATCGTCAGATATTTGATCTAAGTCCTCATAACTACCAAATACATGGTGAGTATTTATTACAGAATTCTACTGAGTGTCAATAGGACACATGCTTTTAAGAAATGGTACTTGGAACAGGGTGCATAATCCCAGCTAGTACGGAGGTTAGGGTAAGAGGGTCACACATTTTAAAAAGCCTGGGAAATTTAGTCTCGATCTCAGAAAAGAACTGGGCATGTAGTTCAGTGGTAAATTACTCATAGGGTCAACCCCAAAACTCCTGTCCCTTCCCCAAAAGGGGAAAAATATGACCCTTGATAGCTTAAACAGTATCTGCTGATAAGGAAGGTAATTTTGTCCCCCAAATTTGTTTCCATGTAGCTTTTCAGTACTATAAAAATTTCCTAAGTATCATGATATGGTATTCTCTGCATTGTGTTCCTAGCTTCACTGAAATAGCTTTGGAATTTCATCATTAGTTAACCCTCTTCTAGATATTCTAAGCTAATGCAAATTACAACTATAGAGGGCAGGAAAGGAAGAGAAATAGAAAGAGGGAGTGAGAAATTCAGAAAGAATGAAACAATTATTATGTTTGTACACCTAGAAAACCAGAAAAACCAAAAGTTCACACAATGAAAAGTTCAGCAAGATATCACCTCACAAAACTGATAACATACTTATATATTATAGTAACAAACTAGAAAATATGAGATACATACAATACTTACTTGGAAAAAAACCACAAAAAGTAGATAAAATAGCAGAAATAGGATGTTCCTAGTCGGAAATGTTAAAACTTATAAGGATGTCTGACACCTCTAAACTAATTTATAAGTTTGTAATTTTACTTTTAATTAACACGTAATTACATGCTATGGGGTACAGTGAAAATGAGATTTCAAAACATGTATATAACGTATAATGACCAAAACAAGGTTACTAACATATCCATTATTTCAAACACTTAAGACTTCTTTGTACTAGAAACATTCAAGATTTCTTCTTCCAGCTCTTTTGAAATGCACAATAGATTGTAACTCAGTCATGGAGCTGTTGCTATAATCCCAGAACTTACTCTGCTTACCTACCTGTGTATTTACGCTTATTGCAAGTTTTTCTTTATCCCCGCCCCTCCAGCCCAGCTTCCAACAGCTACTATTCCACGCTGTGCTTCTGAGATCAGCGTTTTCCTTAGCACCCGTGTATGAATGAGAACATGTGGGTGTTGTCTTTCTCTTCAGTTAACATAAAATCTTCCAGGCTCATCCATTTTGTTCCAAGTAAATTTACTAAAATTTTAACCAGCTGGGCGTGGGTTGCCCACCCTGTAATCCCAGCACTTGGGAGACTAAAACTGGAGGATCATTGCAAGTTCAAGTCCAGCCTGAACTGTATAGTAAAACCCTGTCTCAAAAAGAAAAAAATAAATACAATAAAAATTCTAACCAAAACTCAAAAGAGATAATTTTAGAGAGAGGTGACCTATTCTACAATTCAAGTGAAAAAGTAAGTGTCCCTGCAATAGTGAACAGAACAGTTACCAAGCAATGAGAACTCAAAGGACCTAAAAACAAGACAGGGCTGAAGTAGAGATGCAAGAAAGTCAGGGTTAGGAGGTTTAACTAAAATCAGTGGAGGTTGCAAAATGTTAAGTGTGGACTCTAGCATCCAAGAGACAGGAATTTAATCTCAACTTAATCATTACTAGATTTAAGGCTTTGACCAAACTACATAATCTGGAGTCTCATATCCTCATCAGTAGAGAGTATAAGCCTTATCTCAGAGGATTAAAAAAAAAGGTAACATGTAAAAAGATGTAATACAGTATCCAAAACATGGTTATAAGTCAAACAGTAGTATGTGATATTATTAGGTAATGACTAACTGGCCTTTGAGGACCGGTAACAATGCTTTTTGGGGGAGTTGTTGTTTGTTTGTTTTCAGACACGTTCTCACTATGCAGCTTAGACTGGCCTTGAACTCAGTATTTAGTCCATGTTGGCTTCAAACTCACAATGTCCCTTCTGCCTTGGCCTCAGAGGCTAGGATTACAGATGTGCACTACCATGCCCAGCAATTTAACATTAGAGACAGAGTAAATACCTAAAGGAGAGAATCAGTTCGGAGGCTATTATCGTACCAGTGTAAGATGCAATTGAGGAGGTAAAAAAGAAAGGAATGCTGGGACCAGGATGGATGAAAAAAGAAGACAGAGAGATGGGGATGGGCAGATGAATGAATATCTACACAGATGGAAACAGTAACTATAAACTGAGAGAAACAGTGGGTTATTACTGTTAGAGGTAACTCAGCATCTAATATTCCATCTGGGACAGGATGGATATGGAACTTTTAGAGAAACAAAGAGGGAAACAAAGGTTGCAGTCCCAGGTGACTAGAATTGAGGACACCTGAAAGACACGTGGACATCAGGGATTAGTGCTGCTTTGGCAGGGAACACAATGGGTTCCAAGTGAGTATCAGTGCTGACACAAAGGTAACAAGCCTCTCCAAGGCCCAAGACAGGCAGCTCTGTAGCCGCAGAAACAGCAAAATACAGCTGGGCCAACACATCAATCGGAAGGCTAGAATCAGACCTGACTCTCCAGGCCCCAACCTGCTCACCAGCAGAAGCACTACTCTCCACAAGCTCAGCTCAGCACTGGAGGCTGTCATCAGCAAGCACAGGATGTTGTGGAGGAGATAAGATAGGACAAGCAATTTTGCAGGTCCTGGGACATCTGGGAATGCATGAGAATTTACATGGAGACACTTCAAGAACTCTGCCCACTCAAGTGCGAGACTGGCAGAGAACTTTGACCACAGATGTTAATTAAATTTGTCCAGCCTAATGTCCCCTGCCTTCTTTCCATCTCTACAAAAGGGACATGTTTCTCTTTGTTCCCTACAGAAGGTCTTTTCACTTTCTGTCTGCCTGTAGCCAGGCACAATAAATTGCACGCCATGGTGCCTTTAGACAAGCCTGGTGGTCTCTGCATTCCCACACTGTATGTAACAGTAAATACATTGTATTTACTGTTACTGAACTTCTCCTTTAGAGATACCTATAGGGGACTTGCACAAATAACATAAACTCCTAAACAGGAAAAAAATTATAAATTTCCAATTGGTAAATCATCCTATACTAATGTCTACTCTAAAGAGGAAAACCACTTGAGAGCATAAAAAATTTTTTTTACGTCTCACACAAGAAAATAGCAGTTTTTGAACTGTATGAACATAGTTGAAATCTAAATATTCATGTAGGATGCTCACAGCTAGAAAGAAAGACAAATGATTATAATTACTGATACAAATAGAGGAAAACATGAAATTTAGGCTGGGCATGATGGCACATGCTTGTAATCCCAACACTCAGAAGGCTAAGGCAGGAGGATTGCCCTGAGTTCGAGACCAGTCTGGACTCCATAGAGTTTGAAACCAGTCTAAAATACACAGTGAGACCCTGTCTCAAAAAACAAACAAACAAACAAACAAAAAACAAATTATCTGTGGTTGTGTCGTCCCACGATTTTAATCAAATGTAACAGCTTCACACAGTAGTAATTAAACCAACTATAGGTTGACATCAAAGCTCTATATCAAAGTTTAGTTTTCAAAAATATCCAACAACAACCAAAAAATATCCAAGAACATAAGCCACACTCATTGTCATGACTCAGGGTCATGTTTCACAACTAGGATTGAAAATCCAGGACTTTTCCCTTTCAAATCTAACATCAACACCCTTTCATATCACTAGGAGAGAGAAGTAGGAGTAAACATGTTTAAGTTGCAGTAAGTATATGTCCCCAAGATAAATATAATTATTATGAATTATAAACCTTTACTAAAAAAAAACATTAAATTTAAATTGTTATTTACCTGTCATTAGGAGGCATGATTTTGCACAATTTTTTTCCCAGTGTTGTTGATGAGTTAAAGTAAAACATCACACTTTCACTATTTATTGCTAGGATTAGCTTATTATACTACAAAAGTCTCCAAGTTACCATGGACAAAAACAAGCTATGACCTACTAGTCAAGAGAAAACATTTCATCAATCAGTCTTGGATTCTCAGTTTGAGAATTTAGTTTTTCGATTGGTTTGCTACTGTCTTCTTGAAAGACACTGACATTTTAGAAATTATTTTTAAAATGTTGATTCATGTCTGAAATAGGATCAACTGCTTTGGAATAGTACAGGCACAGGTCAGAGGGAATAGGGTTGTGTATTAAAAATGTTTTATTCATACGTCTGAAAAGGCCCTGAACCTGAAGCACATGAATGCTTTATACTTAAATATACGAAGAATTTACAGTCTACTAGAGACAGACACTCACCTGAGTCTAGTAAAGAATCAGGTAAAGTATCTTAAGGGAGCTGTGGGAGACCAGAGGAAGATTAAGGCTTAACTGGCCTCCTCTGAGTGCACAAAGGACAAAGTCAACTGAGCTGAGTTTAAATTGTTTACCTGAGAATGAGCTAAATGGATACTGGAAGGCAGATGAGCCTTGTGTTACTTTAATTACTTGTACCCAAGTAATTTTACTCCCATGTAAAAGGAATGAAAGGGAGAATAAAAGGAAGAGAGTTAGAGGTGCAGGCTTGCTGTCTCTGACTCCCTGCACTTCCTGCACAGGCTGAGCTTCCCTGGTTCAGGCTTTTTCCTGGGTCCCAGAGTCCCTGTTCCTCAGTGTGGACTTTTCTATGTCCTGGGGTCCCTGTCTGGCACCACCATGGGAAACTAGCCCTCTCCTCCAGCCTTCCCACCCAGGCAGATGGTCAAGACCAACCTCTGCAACTAGTTTGTTCCCCTGACTAAATGACAGACAAGGACTCAGTGGGCGGAGATGGCTCCTCTGCCCTAGAGGCAAGAACCCTGCAGGCTGCCAGGATGATAAGCTGACTGTCTTGTCCTGCTAGTCCTCAGGTCAGGGGAACAAACTAGTAGCAAGCCTAGGGTTCTAAAAGCCTGTTTGGGTGGGGAAAGCTGGAGGAGTGGGCAGAGCCTGGGAAAGTGACCTGGGACTGAGGGTGCAGGCTAATCTCCAACAGGAAGCAACCTTTGAGTCAGAAAACAGATGGACAAATATGGCAGGTCACAAAGCAATTGTGTATAAAAATTTTCATGTACAAATATCTAAATATGTGTATACATACAAAAAACACTTAACTTGGTATGTACTAGATTTGAAGACAGTGATTTCTACTTGTTTTACATTTATGTATTAATGAAATTTTTAATGAGAATATATTACTTTATTAATGAGGGGGAAAGCATAAAATAAATTCATGTTAGGGAAAATATATGGCATGAGGATAAAACTTATTTAAAGCAGCTTCCTTTCTTATAAAGCACTCTTTTAGTATATATGGGTATGAGTGAGTGGTTATATGCCAGGGAAGATTAGTTTATTTTTTAATTATTATTTATTTATTTTTTGTACTGGAGATCAAACTCACGACCTCATGCTTGCCAGGCAGGCACTTATGCCACTAAGCTAAATCCCTGGCCCCTTTATTTTTTATAATATGGTCACAAACTATTTAAAAAGAATATGGTGCAGAATTACTACTCACTGAATGTTTTGGTTCCATCTTATGCAGGCTATTTCACTAGAACTTATTTGTACCTAAAACTAAAGAATTTCTAATTTTTCTCTTTTTTTTTTTTTTTTTGTACCAGGGATTGAACTCACAACCTTGTGCTTGCCAGGCAGGCAGTTACACCACTGAGCTAAATACCTGGCTCACAACTTCTAATTCTGAACTTCAAGTAAATCAGGACTCAAAAGCCGTTGCGGTGGTTACAAAATAAAGACAAGGCCGATAAGAATACCTATGTAGACGTAAAACACTAATCTATAGAAACTAAGAAAATCAGAGCAAGAAAAAAAATAAGTAGAAGTGTTGGGAGCCACTGAGCTAGTGATCCAGCCAAGCACCCAAGGAGCGTCTTGCGCCCCCCAACACTCACCCCACCCCACCCCCGACTCCAACAAGTGCTGCAGCCCTGAGAATAAGGGTGTGAAAGGAAAGCTGTTAGGCAACTGTTAACCTGACATCAACTTTCTAAATGTATAAATACAAGCACTGCGGTGTTGGAACAGTTCCTATCCTCCTAGTCAGAGACGGCTTCACTTGACCTCAGCTTTCTGTGTATTGTCTCTTGTCTTATTTCTCTAGCCTCCCACTATCCTTCCCCCAGGATCTTTGAGAGCTGCACAGGACATGGTAGTTAAGCAGCAACTAGAAAAAAATTGAGATTACTAAGCCAGTGCTATCCTGCCCAGAACATAACACACAAAGTCAATGTCTGGCTAGTTTGAGTTGGACCAATGATCTTTATCAGTCAACTATAACATCTTTCAGTATGTAGTTTGCCTAGTAATTCATGGAGATTTGTAGCCAAAATATGACACAAAGTATGACACAGTGAAAGATACTTGGATTAGACAGAAACGGTGGGACTTTTAGCTGCCTTGGATAAATTGCTTAATTTTCCAAAAGTTTCTTCCAGTTATAAAGGTCTATGATTCTAATGATGATTAAATGGAAATTTTACATTAGAACTATTTTGGACATCCTCTCTCAATCCTTCAACTAGATAAAAATAACCACTCCCTTTTTTCTTCCCTACTATACTTCATACACATCAGAACACTCATAGATGCATTCACTGTTCATCTATCTTTTCTTCCTATAAAATATGATACTACTGAGCACAAGGGTTACAGCTTATTTTATTCTGATACCTGGGCACACTAGGTATAGAGAACTCTTTTCTGTCTTTATCACAGTCCAGCAGGTTTATATTTGTAATCCCATGAAGAAGTTATTGCAATTCTAATGAGTGAATTCCAATCTACCATTTCCAGTGCAACCCAGTGCGAGAATAAAGACACTGAGACATACATCCAATTGTGAGGAGCCACGGAGGTCCTGCGTTTAGCCAAGATGATGTTCACCGGAACAAAGGCCACTACCCAGAGCCTAACCCATGAGGGGAGTGGTTGGGAATGAGTGACAGTGAGAGTGGCAGGGAAATATGTGACTGCCATGACTACAGTGAGCTGGGCTAGGCAGGAGGTCTGAGATCACCTCTGCAATAAGCAGAGGGCAAGAAATGCAGAGAGCAATCTGTATAACACAACTGATGCAGCATCTAATAATTTGGGGTCAGTGCTTGAGTTCTGATGCACAATACTTTTTGCCCTGGGAAGCCACAGCCTCCTTCTAGAGGCTCTGCCCCAGCCAGCACGGCTCTCCATCCTGCCCAGCTCAACCATGTAGTTGGGGAGTCACTGGGTGTGGTAACACTGACATGTCACTTTGCTTCGGAGATTACACATCGGCTCCTCAGCTAACCCAATTTATACTGCATAAAGCCAATTGAAGGAAAAGAAATAACCTAGCCAACTCTTCCATATCAATACATGGAGATAGGGCCAAGTTTATCCAAGCTGCTCTTCTTTTCAAGGAGCATCACTTGGGTGCTTCCCCACAGTATGTACTTAACAGATAAAGAAGGAAGGATAAACTTGGGGAAGAGGCACAGCAGAGGGAGAGATAGGCTAACCAAAGGAAGGGTTGGGGAAGAAAAAGAGAATGAGACGTTTAACATGCGTGGCAGAGGTCAGGTGAGTTTTATAAAGGTAGTAATGACTGTCATCTTTGAATGTTTTCCTAACATATCAAAAGCAGTTCCATAATTTCCCAGGTCTGCTATATGCTAGTTTAGACAGCAGTAACTGACCACCTCACCATTAAACAAGATTATAGTTGTTAAGACTCTATTTTAAGAGTCAAAACATCTTTATATGACTACCTTCAGTTTGAAACAATATTCCAGTAAGCAATTTAAAAACAGGAAACATAGTATTTTTTAGAGACTGCATAGTGCCTAAGCCTTTACCTTGTAAATAAAATATCCTCAATAGTAAGAGGGTAAACAAGTTATTGTGTAATTATACTCCATCAAAATTAAATCCTCTTAAAAAATTAAATCCTCTTGATTTTGATAACTACTTTGAGGTTATATTAAAAAATGTGTTTCCTCTTAAGAAATAAACACTGAAGGAGCCATGGATAAAGAAGAGAATAACATAAAAATGCATAAACAATCTCTGTATGAGTACACATATAAAATGGAAAGGGAGACAGGAAAAATGGCCTGGGACATAGCTCAGTGGCAGAGTGCTTACCTAGTGAACACAAGGCCCTGGGATCAAACTCCAGCACCGCCAGTTAGAGAGAAAGAGGCAGAGAGAAGAAATGGAGAAAAATACTAACTGTGACTCTGATAATAGATACATTATTCTTGTAACTTTTCTGTATGTTTGAAATTATATCAAAATAAAACATTACAAAATTTATGAAGATGTGTATGCATGTATATATGGGGGGGGAGGAAGAGGGGAGAGACAGAGGGCGTAGCGGTTACTGGACAAAACCACATAACAGGATACTCACATGGAATTGAACATTCCCATGAGGGCAGTGAAACAAAAGCCGATTGCAAACATGGATTTCATTCGAACCTATAAGGAAACCAACAGATTGTCATTTCACACTACAGCAAACCACCTGAACAGTATACCCCAAAAGTTTTGGTTTCAAAAATATTTGTTAAAAAGCTCTCCACAGCAAAAAGCTGTCTCGTTACCTCCATTAAAAAAAAAAAAAAAAAATTAAAAAAAAAAGTAAGAAAAGCTATTTTTAAAATATTTATTTCTCAGCAGTTCTGGATACTTCTCCAAGGGGGGTATACTATTGACAGCCAAGTTAGGGAGAAATATTGCAGGCAGTCAGACAGGGCGGGGCCCTCAAAAGGTCAATGCAGAAGAAAACTGTGGCTGGAGGGCATTCACTGAAGATCAGGCTCCAAGAGCAAGAAACTACTCACCCAAGTACTTCCCCTAGAGGAAAACGGTAGTGATCAATGGCCTTAGGGTGGAGACCAAACCTTAACCACCTCTTCCAGGAGCTCAATAAACATCCCTGAGAGGCAGTGTCTGTCTGTAGGCAACTCCCTTTCTGGGCCCCCTCTGTCCCGCTTAGACAGAAGCTTTCTCTCTCAAGAAATTCTTCCCACTCTTTAAAAAAAAAGATGTGGTATTTTTATACAACGGAATATTACTCAGCTATAAAAAGGATGATCTTCAGGCCTTCATAGGTAAATGGAGACAACTTGAGACTATCCTCATTAGTGAAATAAATAAGAATCGTATTTGTAAATATCATATTGTGTCTCTAGTATAAAAAGTAAATAAAAACTACAAGTGTAATAAAACCAAAATGTGTAATTGCTATTGTAAAAAAGAGAGGAAAAGAAAGTGCTCTAAGGGATACAACTGCATGTATGTTTGAGTGTGTAAAATAGATGACCATATTGCTGAATCTTTGTTGGATCTTTGAGCAGAACTGTTCGTAGTCTGACTGCTTGAATGTTTACTATGTACCCTTTAACTTTGTAACTTGAACAACTACATCTAGGATGATAGTATGTAATTTATAAACTACTGATTTCTTAGTGGGGCTTTTTCTCATTTTCCTTTTTTTTTTCTTTCTTTCTTTTAGAATTCTGTATTGTTGCTACCTTTTTTCTGTTTTTTTTCTTCTCTTTAAATAAAATTTAAAAATGTATAATTGCTATTGTAAAAAAAGAGGAAATAGGAAGCGCTATAAAAGATATAGCTGCATGTATGCTTAGGTGTATGGGATTGATATCCATATTTCTAGGTTCTTGTTGGATTGTTGAACAGATCTGTTTGCACTCCCACTGCTTGAGTGTCTACTTTGTGTGCTTTAATTTTGTAACTTGAAAAACTATTTCTAAAAGAACAACATGTAATTTATCAACTAATGATTTCTTACTGTTTATCTTCTTTTCTTGAAATTCTGTAATATTTCTATCCTTTTTCTGTTTTTTTCTCTTTAAATAAAAAAAAATTAAAATATTTACTTCTAATGCCAGGCACGGTGGCACATGCCTGTAATCCTGGCACTTGGGAGACTGAGGCAGGAGAATTGCCACGGGTTCTCCGAGGCTAGATAGTGAGTTCAAGATCAGCCTGAACTACATAGTGACACCCTGTCTCAAAAGATCAAATTAAAAAAAAATTTAAAAAATAAAATATTCACTTCTAAATTATAATCTCTTTTGAAAAGGCTTTCCAGAAGAAGATAAATATAGCAAAGGTCTCTCAGCAAGTGAAAGAAAATGATTATACAGTTCCTGCGTCCTGTGCGACATAAGCAGAAGTTAAATAGAAAAGTAAGCCAAGCTATATACAATCAGGCTACTATGCCCTAAACAGACATATTTGCTTATGAATGAGCAAATGAGTAGGGAAATTACTTTCCCTTACACTTTATGGTATGTCTGTTGCTCACAACTAAAGGACTCTTAAAGGGCAAAATAATAAAAGCCATCTATAATGTTCTAGCAACAATATTGCAATTATACAAGTCACCATAAAACCAAAGATTTAGGATTAACACAAGGAAGAAAAAAGAAAATAAGCTGCATCATTTAAAAACATAACAAGGGCCGCGACTTAGCTCGAGTGGCACAAGCACCTGCCCAGCACATGTAAGGTCCTGAGCTCAATCCCAAGTACCAAAAAAAAAAAGAAAGAAAGAAAGAAAGAAAACTGTATAAAAAATGTGTGATAGGGCAACCCACTCAGGACCCCTTCTGTCTCTTTCTCACACAGAAACTTTCTTTCAATAAATATTTCTGCTCTTAAAAAAAAAAAAAGAAAGAAATGTGTGACAGAGACAAATGATCACCTCTGTGATAGCCTCTAAAAGCTACCTACAATATTAAAATGAAGTTTAAGAGCAGTAGTGAATTTTCACTTCCATTTAGCCCAGGAACACTGTAATTATTATTTGTAGCCCTCATAAGTAATAAATTTCTGAAAAGGTAAGTGCAATGCACTTGATGCAAATCAGCTACTTGCTAAAAACATTATGTGGTTTACCATGTAATTATATTCAGGGCTCTTACCATTGAAAGATCTCTGTTATTATTCTTTAGTTTCTCTTCTTGCCTCTCTGAAAAGAATTAAGAATTAGTGAAATAGTTAATACATACAGTATTGAACTCAGACTTCCAATAAATTCTCACTGACTTGTAATTATGAAAGTACTTTGTTTCAGTATCATTTAATAAGATGAAATGAATATCTGAATTATCATATACTTTGTACTAACAAACTGCATTTCTAAGAAAGTCACATTTATAGGGAAAATAAGTACAAACAATTTACTCCACAATTATGTTACACTGTTTCTTAGCAGGAAGTGAACATTTGAGTGTATTGGTCATCTAATTATGAGAGCAGTGTCAGCTGAGATAGTACTCTAGCCCTTAGTGATTCTACTCCTTGAAATGTATACCTTCTCACACAAAAAGTTCAGCGTGTTGAAATAAGTAAGTGATTGAGTCTCTATAGCTGTGGCCTCATTTAGCCCTTAACTGACACTGGTTATCTAGCACACATTCTCTGCAAAATTGTGTTTTGAGCTGGGTGTGGTAGCACACACCTGTAATCCCAGTACTTGGGAGGCTGAGGCAGGAAGATCACTTTTAGAGTTTGGGCCAGCCTGGGCTACAAAGTGAGTTCAATGCCAGCCTAAACTGCATAGTGAAACCCTGTCCCCTTTGAAAAGACCAAAACAACAAAACCCCACAAAGTTGTGTCTGGTAAGGCAGGGAGTCTCTGTCTCAGTTCTGTACCATTTCCATCTTAGTGGTGTGCAGCTTAGACAGCCACACGTACAGGGCCCCTCCCCAAGGCAGAAAGATGCGCCACACTCAGAGCCAAGACTTCCAAGAGCTTGTGATTCCCCACTTCTTTCAGCTGTCAGGCTGAAACAGGAAGTAAAGGGCGCAAGCAAAACCTCCTATGTCTCCTTCAAAAATCTGTAATTTAAAGATGCTGGAAATAAATAGTACACAATATTTCGTGTTCAACTGTCTCATGTGAATTATTCTTTATTTATGTGACACAAAAACTCAGTATTTAATATAGAGGACAATAATTTCCCAAAAAGAAAATTATACCTGTTGGAAGGAATTCTACGAACCCTCTTAGTAATGAATTTTTGGAGAATAATCTGAGACGTGAGGAAAATGTATGGATTAAAGAATCTGAAAATATGCAAAGTCACATTTATTTTCTAGAGTGACTTCTCCAAAATGACAAAAAGAATAAAATTTTAAAAGTGAAAATTTCAGTGAAACTGGTATAAACTAGTAGCAATGATGACATCATTTCTAACCACAAAATGAACAGATCTCAAACCAATCCAAAAGCACACAAAGACAAAGGCCTAGAAACATGTTAAATATTGCTGAGTGTGGTAGGTGGCAGTGCCTGTAATCCCAGCTACAAAGGAGACTATGGCAGGAGGACCACAAGTTCAAGCCCAGCCTGGGCAATTTAGTGAGATTCTATATCTAAACAAAAAAACTTTTTAAAGACTGAGAAGTCTATAGTGGCACAGTGCTTGCCTAGTTTGACTGACACCTTGGGTTCAATCCCCAGTATGGCAAAAAAGAAAACTCAATCCTCCCATACTTCCCTATCAACTAAAGACAATAGATGACATGACCCTCACACAGTCAAGCTGCAGGATGCCTGCCCTTCCCACTGTAGACACCTTCTGAAGATAGTTACCTCTCACCATGGTCCCTACTGAGGTCAGCCTTATGAATATTCATCACCTGGGATTATCAATTTTAGTTATCAACATAACTAGGCTAAGGGATAGCCAGAGAGTTGGTGAGGTACTAGGTTTGGTGTGGAGTATTTCTGGAAGAGAATCAGTGAACTAAGGACAATTTATTCTCACCCAATTTAGGTGGGCAATACCTACATCCTCTGAGGACCCAGAAAGAACAAAAGGACAGAGAAGAGAAAATTCTCACCCTTTGTCTTTCCTCCTCCCGCTTCCTCCCTCGCCCCATCTACTCCATCCTAAGAAATCCCTCTTCTCCTGCCTCTGGACATCAGAATCCCAGTCCCTGGCCCCCGGACCCAGGATCTGTGTCAGTGGCCTCAGTGTAATAGTTACACCATGGCATCCGGGTCCTCAGCGTTTCAGCACTGGACTGAGTTATCCCACCAGCTTTCTTGGTTCTCCAGCCTGCAGATGCCCTCTTATGGAGCCTATCAGGATCCAGACCCATGTCCCCCCGTTCTTCTACTAAATCCCCTTTCAAGTACCTGTGTATATTCTATCAATTGTCTTTCTGGGGAGCCCTAACTAATACATACCCCATCTCACCACCACTGACCCAAGAGGCAGGACATAATCTAGGACACAAAACAACCCAATGAGCCAAGTGAATTCCTTTTCTCTGGAATTTAAAGGAGAAAATCTTGAGAGAAAAATATTGTGAAAGCAGAAATAAGTAGAGTGGCTCTCAAACTTTCACCTGTCTTAAAATTATCTGAGCAATTTATTACAAAAGCAGACTCCTGCTCTCATGTTCAGACTCTGGCTTGATAAAGTCTGGCATAAGATTTGAAAGTTTAACCAGTAGTAGTACCCTAGGCAAAACTGACATAGGTTTTCTATAGATCACACTCTGAAAAACACTGAGATAGAAAGAACCCCTAGACACTAACATAAGGTGAAGGCAAAAGTTAAATGTTGGATAACCACTACAGAAAAAGTGAGGAAGTTCAATAACAGAGGAGAAGAAGCATCTATTAATAGCAAAACCTTAAAGTGAAGATGCCACCATCTGGCTTCTCTTGAGACTTGGTCTACCACAGATTTTACATTCCTGTAACTAGTTGGTTCAGCTGTTTCTGAGTGTCTGACTACGTAGACCCTTAAAAGAAATCCCTCATAACTTGAGGTAACTTAAATGCATCTGATAGAGCTAAATGAATTTCACAGATCAAAAGTAAATTAACTGGGCAGGAATACAGCTCAGCAACACACATCCCCTGCTGCAAGCATGAGGTCCTGAGTCTGATTCTCAGTACCCCAAAGGGCGGGGGGGGGGGACTTATCATCTAGGAGAGGAAAATTTTAAATGGTCAAAACATATGCCCCTGAAATGAAAAATGGGGAACATAAGATTCTTAGTTAAAATGCAAAAGACACCTCAGCTTCAACTAATGGCTCTGTTAAGGATCATTATCAAAGTGCTTCACCAAGGGCAACCAGTGATACTTGGATTCTCTGATTGCTGTTGTCCCCTTCGATCTTACTGAGCACACCTGTCTCCTTCAGAGCATCATTTCTATAGCTCTCTTCTCCTCCCCCAAATACTATAATGATAGATACATATATATATGCACCATGTTTCTATAAATCTGCTCAAAAAAGTGAGGAATCTGAGCAAAAAACCTAAGGACTGGACAACAACAATAGTATAGAGAGGATTAATACAGAGATACACATTTAACCGGTACTATGAAGTTGCTAGAGATGAATGGCAAATGTAACTTTAGGCTTCTTAGCAGCCAATTCAAAGGAAAAATAATCAGGTCATATGCTGTGCCCATAAGATAACAATCAATCAATTTTTGAGTTTCTGCTTTCCTTAACACTAAAAAGTAATAGAAATAGTTTCCACAATTTTTCATCAAAAGACAATTGTGTGGCATTGCAGGGAGTATTCTCAAAAATATTCCACCATAGTAGTACAACAATTTGTACTTAGCTATGTTTTTCTTAAAATGCCTAATAGTGCCAATACCAAGATCAAATAGAGGAGAAGTAATTTTCTGAATTCCAAAATAATGTAGTTTAGGCTTTCAGACTTCTAACAGTATGTCTTAATCTAAGAGTATTATAAACACAGAGAAGGAATAATTGTTTGTCTTTCAAGCAACTTCTCATAAATATTGTCATAACTCTTGATAAGGTTTTGATAGGAATTATTTATAAATATTATTACTTGGGGCCGGGGGTTTAGCTCAGCAGCGTAAGTGTCTGCTTTGCAAACATGAGGTTGTGAGTTCAATCCCTGGCACACACACACACACACAACAAAGAAAAATTACTTGAAACTTCTGGTGATTTTTTGGATGAGCAAACAATTCACAGTTGCATTACACATTAGGATAACCTGAGTTCAGATACTTTATGCTGTCAGTATAACAGCAGAGAGTAATCTGCCTTCCATTTTTATCTGTCCTATCTTTCATAGCAAAGGTTGTATGTGTTCAATGTCTTTACCTCCTCACTTTGCATTATCTCTTCAATCTGTACAATCCAGACTCTGTCCTCTATCATGCCACCAAAACTGTTCCTGCTAAAATCACTAACAACCTATTTCTCAGTCATTCAGCACCTATGTTCAGAATCGTTCTACCTCCTGAAGCTCTTCCCTCACCTTCTGTGACATAACTTTATTCCAACTTGTTAAGCATTTCAGAGCTCACCTGCTTCTACTGCTTCTTAAATTCCGTTTCCTCCAAACCTTCCCACCCTCAGGCCTCAGCTCTTTTGCCCTATATGGTATGTGTGATCTCATTCACCAGGTGGACTCAACTGCAAGGTAAAAAATCTACTCTAAAAAATCCACTTGTAGCTGTTAGCTCTCTACCAGTTCTCAAGCCGTACATCCAACTGTGAAAAACATTTCCACTCTGCAGTCACTCAGGCACTTCAAATCCAGTGACCTTGAAATCACCTTTGTTCTTCCAAATCCCAATCTGCAGTTTCTTCAGTATTTCCTACTCAGATCAGAAATCCAGACATTTTTCCAGACTTGTCCTTCTCTTCATATTCATCTTCTAAACACTCCTGAAATTCTGTGGTTCTATCTTCTCTATACTTGAACTTTTACCATCTACTCCATTCCCACTGCCTTGTCTCAGGGTCTTATCATTTTTTACCCAAGATACTTAAAAAGCCCCAAACTCTCTACTTCCAAAATGGTCCCCTCTCCAATTTTAACTATGGCCAGGGTTGTCTTCCTTAAACAAAATATGATGCTAAAACTCAATGTCCCAAAGTCTCTTCATTATTGTCTGAAGATTTCTGAATATATATTAAATTGCTTTTGTCCGTTTAATTTGTAAAAATCTTTACAGAACTAGGCCCTATTAAAAATCCAGTCTCATAGGTGTGTACTTTACAAACATTTATGTGTTATACTACACAATTTAGAGTGCTAAGCAAGTACTTTGTTATTTTACCCTCCCATGCTTTTACATTTGCCTATCCTTCTGCCTAGAACACACAGGGTTTTAAACTGTGGATCCTGAAGCTGGGCACAGTGGCACAACTCTATAATCCAACCACTCAGGCACCGAGAGAGGAATGAGGCCAGCCTGGGCTACACAGTGAGATCAAAGCCACCCCATGAGAGCCAAGCATGGTAATGTACACCTGTAATCCCAGCACTTAGAAGGGTGAGACAGGAGAATCACTGTGAGTTCGAGGTCAGTCTGGGCTACATAAGCAAGTTCAAGACCAGCCTGCACTACATAGCAAGACCCTATCTCAAAAAAAGAAAAAAAAAAAAAGCCATTCTATGATACTGAGCGAGCCCCTATCTCAAAGAAAAATCAAGCAGCTGGGCGCATTGGTACACATCTATAAACCTAGCACTTGGCACCTGAGACAGGAGCATGGACTCAAATTTGAGGCCAGCCTGGGCTACATAGTGAGTTCAAGGCCAGCCTAAACTATATAGCAAGACCCTGTCTCAAAAGAACAAACAAAAAAGCCAGACATGATGGCACACACTTGTAATTTCAGCACTCATGAGGCTGAGGCAGGAGGATAACCATGAGTTTGAGGTCAGCCTGTGCTACATAGTGAGTTCAAGGCCAGACTGAGTTGCATAGTAAAACCCTGTCTCAAAAGACAAAAACAAAACAAAACAACCAAAACAAAGAACAATATGGTGAGTGCTGCTGTCAAGTGCCATTCAACATAAAGGCAGGCTCCTAAAAAACATTATGGTGTGTCTCCAGCCACCTTACTCATTGCTTCTAGCCCTGTGCAACTTCCCGCTCGTCCCCAAAGTCAAAATGACTAACGAAAGGTAAGTGTTTTGAATTGATTCAGGGCACTGAAGCAGCCATGACAAAACAGCTCATGAAAAAGTACTTCCAGAACTACTTCACAAAGTGTCAAAAACTGTGGGATGAGTGTGTTTGAAGTGAAGGACTCTTCCAAGGGGGGTTAATGACAATGAATCTTTTGTGGTAGTAATTTTTCTTTAACATTCACCATTTTTTGATCATACCTTATACACTATATACATATATAACACACTGTATAATTACTCTACTCTTTTTTTCTGGTCTGTTTTTCTTCTCTAGACAGAGTGCACGAAAACAGAATCTTTTTCTACTTTGTTCACCTAGCATCTAACAGTAACTGACTGTTAACATAATAAACACAATAGCATTCTGCCATGGCACTGAATAGTAGGCCAATTTTTTTTTTTAACTGTATCTTATTTTTTGTTTTGTGGGTTTTCTGTTTGTTTGTCATTGTTGTTGTTTTTTGGGTTTTTTTTTTTTTTTTTTGGTCTTTTCAAAACAGGGTCTCTCTATGCAGTTCAGGCTGGTCTTGAGCTCACTTTATATTCCAGGCTGATCTTGAACTTGGCAAGGATCCTCCTGCCTCAGCCTCCCGAGTGCTGAGATTACAGGCATGAGGCACCATGCCCTGCTTTGGTGGGTTTTTTTTTTTGAGACAAGTTTTTGCTATGTAGTTCAGGCTGGCCTTGCCTCAGCCTCTTAAATGCTGGGATTACAGACAAGTAATCCCATGTCCAGACCTTTTGCTTTGTTTTGAAACAGGGTCTCATAGTACAGCCTGGCCTTGACTTGTGGCGATCCTGCTTGCATCGTCCTCCAAGTGATGGGGTTACATGCATGCCGCCACCACACCCAGCATTAGGTCATTTAAAAATGTCACTAATGCCAGGAATGGTGGTACATGCTTGTAATTCCAGAAATCTAGGAGGCTGAGGTAGAAGGATCACAAACTTGAGCCAACCCCAGACAAATTAGCGACTTTGGAGAGACCCTGTTTTTAAAAAAACGGGGAGGGAAGGGTTGGGATGTAGCTCACTGGGAAGGTCCTGAGTTCAATACTCAGTACTAAAACAAAATAAATTTAAAAAATTTTTTTAAAAGTTAATACTGGATTGGAAGCTTTACTCAACAAGATATTACCACAGTCCAGCCCAGTAGAATTTTCATCTGGGCTGCAATAGCAGTGATCTCGGTACAGAAGCATAGTTTCTGAACCAAATACAAAATTTCACAATGATTTTTTCCTGACTTAGGAATTAGGAAATGTCATAAAGAACAAACATGAATTATGTATAATCATTTACAAATTGTGAGAAACCAAAAACATAGGGTCATTATATCTCACAGTAGGTAAAATTACTCAGCAGAAAATTTCCCTCCTTTGTGGATTTCTATCGTTAGTTAAGTCTCAGCAAGAAAGCCAAGGCCAAGATGAACATAATTCAGACAACTGGAAATAATCACTTCAGCCATAAATAACAACATGTGCTTACAAACTGTGCCAGGAACCATCAGCCAAATTCAAAGCCACAACTCTCATTTATTAAAACTCAAATTTCAAGGTGAGGAGTAAAAACATAGCAAGTACTTAAATTTGTGCTACTTTAAAAAACATTGAGAATTAAGTGACATTAAGTATACAAGTGCCTTACAAATCATAAAACCATACAAGGATGAGTTATCATCAACAACTTCTTTAGGTTAATGTCTTACCTATTTTCTTTTTTTGTTGCCGACCAGCTGACTCTGTTATTGTTTCCTTCTTCTTTTCCACTGTAAAATACAGTAACAGAGCATTACATTGAAGCAAAGGATGCTTTATCACTGCTGGACTAACCAAAGCTTGTAAGAATGTTAAGACCCTGGGTGGGGGTGTAGCTCAGCAGGACAGCACACGCTTAACATGCTTGAAGCCTTGGTTTCAATCCCCAGGACCACAAAAAAAGAAAAAGAAAGAAAAGTGTGTAAGTTACACTGACTTCTTTATGGCCCTGATTAAGTTGACAGGCCTGATGCTAAAATTGCTAACAGTAAAAGGTACAGTAGACACACATTACAAGAATAAAACAATAGTGATTGGCTGGGATTAGAGCTCCGTGGTGAGATGCTTGTCTCAGGCCAACACCCTGAGTTCGGGCCCAGCACTGCAAAAATAATCAGTGTAACTGTGAGCATCATTAGACAGATACTTAGAAAGTACTGTGCTAAGTCAATACTTAACCACAGCTAGGATGGCTTTTCAGACCATCAGCTGAAGAGCATTACCTGAGGCACCGTCAAGCACAATATTCAAATTTTTCCCTCAGATATGGCAAACTGTAGGTTCATTCAGTTCTGTTCCCTCTTTATTACAGAAGGTAGGGAAACATTTATTCACTTACTGGCTGCCAAAGTAACAGATATTATTTCAGAGAGAAAAATGTAATTCTTGCCTTCTACAGAACAATCTAGTGAAAGCAGATAATCAAATGACAGAGTAAAATATCCAGATGGACATACATATAGGGTAAGAAAATCGGGAGAACAAAACAAACTAAGACCAATTTTTTGATACATTTTAATTAATATAAGAGAGTAATAGCTTTTGAAAAGGAATAGTGTAATATATTTATATTTATCATCTTTAATCATCTGCAAATAGACTAGAAATGTCAAAAATTACCTTTACTTATTTACATTATCTGTTCCCTATATTATCTTAGGATACTAATAGCAAGCAGTACTATATACATTACTTCTAAAAATTACATTAAAGAGAAAGAGCAAATAGGACTTTCTTAATACACTGAATTTGTTGCTTGAATTCTAAAAGCTAAACTGGCATTACTTTATCAAAGAGATATAAAATTCAATTTGACTCTATTCTTGCAAATGAAATATAAAGTGCTGACCAAAATAAAACGTGCTTATTAGATGCCTAAGAAACATGTACTGTTCCAGGTAGATAAAAAAAAAAAAAAATTACTCCGTATGGTGACACACATGCGTACTGAGGATTCTGAGAGGCTGAGGCAAGAGGAACACAAATTATGGCAACGTAGCAATTTAGAAAGACCCTATCTCAAAATAACAAAATATTGAAACAAAAATGGGGATTAGGTCAGTGTAAAGGGTCTAGGTTCAATCCCCAGTATGAAAAAGAAAAGAAAAAAATTATACAGACATAAAAAACATTTCTATATTTAATATGTATATAAAGATAGAGAATGCTTAATTTAGAACAAAGCTGACTAGTGTGAAGTTATAAAATGAAATTAATTCAAATTCCAAAAGATGTTACAGAATAAAAATAACACTTTTTTTTGTGTGTGTGTATGTGTCTTTTTGAGACAGGGTATCGCTACACAGTTCAGGCTGGCCTCGAGCTCACTTTGTAGCCCAGGCTGGTCTCAAACTCCCAACAATCCTCTTGTGTCAGCCTCCCGAGTGCCGGGATTACAGGCGTGAGCCACCACGCCCGGCTTAAAAAGAACGTCTTAAGAGACAAAATGGACAAAAATATTATGTTTATTCTTTATCATTATACAAAGAAACAAAAATATGTCCTTTGCACTCCAGAAGGACTATAATACACCTGTTTACTTACATTTAAAACTAACTGCATAAAAAAACCAACAGGCAAAAAAGACAGGTTACAGAACAGTAATTTAAGATGATACCATAAACACAACTGGTTTTCCAGTGCACTGGATTGACACCAGATAAATCTGGGTGGGTGGGGGATTAATGTTTCTCAAATTTCACGAAGTTGTAAAGAAACCCTTGTGTATTGACACTGATTCTCCAGAAACTCACTCCATAACAAGAAATAAGAGATTTTGGAGTTAACAGGGTAAGCAAGAACCATATTATAGAATTTATATCATAGAAAAGAACATCTGCAAGCAGATGAATGGAAGCAGCAGCCTCTAGAAAGGTCCCAGAACAGAAGTGTGACTAATGTGTATGAGAAGCAGAACACAGGCCACGTGAGAGGAGCAGAGAGAAGAAAAGAAGGTCTGAGCACTGAGAATAAGCATTGTAGACCACTGTAAGGACTTTGGCTTCTCCTCTGAGTAAATATGAGATACTACAACTGAGGCATAAGCGAATGAGGGACACGATAGGGTAGGCTTTGGAAAGACTACTTTAGCCGTTATCTTGAGAAAAGACTACAGAAAGACAAGAATACTTGTGGCTGATAATCCACATGAAAGCTCATGATGCTGTCTGACTATGGTGGCACATGCCTGTAATCCCAGTGCAATGGGAGGCTGAGGCAGGAGGCCTGCAAGGTCAAATCTCTAATGACTTAGCACCCTGCTTCAAAAATTTAAAAAGGGCTAGAGATGCAGCTTAGAGCAAAGGCCCAGGGTTCAATCCCCAGTACCAGAAAATAAAAAGTTTTTTTTAATTTATAAATCAAGGTGCTTGGATTATGGTAGTACCCAGGTGAAGTAGTGAAAAGGTTGTATTTTGGATACAGAAAGACAACTCCATAGTCTTGGCCAGTGACTGGATATGGCTTGTGAGGGGAGTCAAAGATAACTGCACAAATATTATGGCTTAAGCAACTCAAAGGATAAAAGTGTCATTGACCAATGTCAAAAAGGCTACACACGAAGCAGGCCTGGAAGTTAAAAACAAGTACTTAATTGTGAGGGTTTGAGATGTTTATCAGACCACGCTAAGATGATAGACTGCTAGGGAAATAATGAATTTTACACTAAGGAGAAAAGGTCAGAGACATAAATAATGGAGGCCACTGGCAAATGAATTCATAGAGAGAGTGAATATAAAGAAAAAACTTGTCGGGGATTTAGCTCAGCGGCACAAGTGCCTCCTTGGCAAGTGTGAGGTCTTGAGTTCGATCCCCAGTACCAAACAGAAAAAGAGAGAGAGAGAGAGAGAGAGAGAGAGAGAGAGAGAGAGAGAAGAGAAGAGAAAAACTTGGTCTGATGTTTGCCTGTCATGCATCCCAAGCACCACAGAGGAAAAAAAAGATAAGCTTCCTTTTTTTTTTTAAGACAGTGTCTCACTCGGTAGTCTAGGTTGGCCTTGAGAACTCTGGGCAATCCTCCTGCCTCAGGCTCCAAGGATTTTTTTTTTTTTTTTTTGGCTTTGTGAGACAGTGTCTTGCTACGCAGTTCAGCCTGGCCTTGAGCTTACTTTGCAACCCTGGCTGGTCTCGAACTCACAATGACCCTCCTGCCTGAGCTTCTCGAGTTCTGCGATTATAGGCATGCGCCACCATGCCCAGCTTACACTAAATTTTGTATCACCCTTGATAATCAATAATAGGAGGGTAGGAAGAGAAATCCACAAAGAAATTATAACAAAATAGCCAACACAATGTGAGTGAAATCAAGACAATACCCTGCATGGAAGTCAAATGAAAAAACTGTATGAAGTTTTCTGCTTACACTGCTAGAAGCACAGAGGTACAGGTCATCAAGGAAAGGAAATTCTGGATGAGGATCATGCTTGTGAAGATAAAGATAATAAGCTTGGCTTTAAATATGGTGAGGTATGTTACCAACACTGAATAAGGAATGGTAAACTGTAATTTTAAAAGCTGGGTTTGGTCTCTAATGCTTTGTTTGCTTTGTGATGTAGTATATTATTAAATTTCTGAGTCTCAATCTCCATTCCTATAATGTAGAGGTAACATTTATATAGGTAGCCACAAATAGCTACTAGTGGATCAGATGAGTTTTGCCTTTATATTTGTTTTCAGGTTAAGGATCAGACCTAGCCTTGGGCATGCTGGGCAAACACTCTACCACTGAACTACATCCTCAGTCTATCAAATGAGATCATTTAAGAAAAAAAATATTTTTTTGGTCAAACACATACAAGAAAAAGACACTGAATAGAGAAAAGTGGCTGGGCATGGTGGCACAGGCCATAATTCTAGCACTCAGGAACCCAAGGAGGGTGGATTGCTCTCAGTTTAAGGCCAACCTGGGCTACATAGTGAGTTTAAGGCCAGCCTGACCTACATAGCAAGACTGCGTAAAAAAAAAAAAAAAAAAAAAAATGTAGAGTATTTTAAGAAAGAGAAGCAAAACTTGTATTTAATCCATTAAAGAATATTAGAATCCAAACTATGCCTATAAGGAACCATTCACATTGTACCATCAGTTGTGTCCTGTTGAATTCCTACTTTATTTCAAAGACAATCAACTTAATAATTCTTAATGTTTTCCTTAAGCACTTCTTCAGTGTCCCAATATCCTTACTTAATTAAAACTTGACACATCCCTGGAAATATTACTTACCTTGACTCTATTCAAGATTACTTATTATTCTCCACAAACTTTACCATATTTCTGCTCACAAGCTATTTCCTATAATTCCCTAAACCCTCTCCCACCTAGTCTCTATCAAAATTCTAACTATCTACAAAGGACTACAAGACCATCGGAATCATAAAACTTCCATGGTCCTTCACAAAAGAGACTTCTTTATAACTATTACAGCACATAGTATCCACCTGCTATGTCCCATTTTCCCTTAGCTTTATTATACATGTTATATAAAAATCTATTTTAAATAGATTTCAAGTTGGATTATTTATTTCTACCAAGTTTTGTGTCAGTTCTCTTAAAATATTCCCTTGCAGCTGGATATGACAGCACATGTCTGTAAGCATACTCTAGCTAACTGGGAGGCTGAGGTAGAAGGATGCAAGTTCAAGGCCAGTCTAGCACTTAACAAAATAAAAAAGGATGGAGTTGTAGGTCTGCACTCCCTAAATTCAATCCCCAGTACAAACACACATACACATCACTTTCTTGCAAACATAAACTTAATGAACTTGACCTGTTGGAAGTTTTTTTTCTTTTTTGAGACAGGGTTTCACTAGGGAGAGGTTTCACAACACAGTTCAGGCTGGCTGGCCTTGAACTCACTTTGTAGCTCAAATCGACCTTGGACTTGCACTGATCCTCCTACCTCAGTGGGGGATTACAGATGTTTACTTCCATGCCTGGCGAAAGTATTTCTGTTATTGTACTCACGTTTTTTACTCTGCTTTTCCACTTCTGCCTTCAGTCTTTTATACTTGTCTGTTCTGTAAACCAGGACCCAGGTAATTCCTAAAACATTAAAAAAAACCACATGCTAATAGAGAAATAATGGGATCAGTCACATCAAACTTATTAGTGGTTATTGTTGGAGTAGGAGAGATTTCAACACAGGGTTAAATTTTTCAAGCATAAATACAACTGACTCTTCAGCCAAATCAACTGTAACCCGATGTGAAAGGGTTCACAAACAGGGCAGTGGAACCTACTTTTAAAAAATCTGGGCAACTGATTCCTCACCCACCCTCCCGCCCCACTTCACAAGGTGTTGCCCATGGATTTCTTGGAGCAAATGAAGCTCCCTAAGCAACTCAGGCTCTCGATTTTCCTCAGTGGCTCGAGGGACCCCGACTTTCTTCTTCCTTTTTGAGCCTGATCTAAGCTGCAAGATACGGCCGTCCTCACCCTCCGCCAGCAGAGCCGTGCACACGGAGATAAAAACGATGAGGAGAGTGTCTGCAAACATGGTGCTCATCTCGCACCTCCGTCCCTGCACTCCCACCCGCCGCGGGGGAAGCGCTCAAGAGGCAGGAAAAGATGAGTGTAAACGACTTCCCCCAGGATCCCGGGACCACCGAGGACTGATTAGTACACCAACTTTGACAGACAGGAGGGGCACTTCCGCTTCCGGGACACAGCGCCGGAAGGGTACGGTGCGGAGCGCCGCGCGGCCCCGCGGGTCTGGAGAAACCACCCCGCAAGTCTCGCGGGCGAAAGGCGGGCGCGTGGGCCGACGTCGCGAGAGTTGGAATTTGAATCCGGCGAGAAAGGGCGCGCTGTGGCGGTCTGCGAATCCTGTGGCATTTACTGGCGTGCTGCTGGCGGCGGGCTTTTTCTGAGCCAAAATCCAGTTATTGGACTGTTTTGGTCTTGAACCCCAGGACCAGCGCTAGGCACGTGGTATTAGATACTTTGGCCTCATGTTGCCCTAGAGCAGACTGACTTCCGGGGATGTGTGCCGATCCCCCGGGGATTAGGCAGCGGAGTGCGAAGATGCTGGTCACACCGGAAGAGGGAAATTTGTACATGTGGCGTGTTTAGGACTTTCATAGAGGTATGTCAGAATGTCGCTGTGACAAGGTCGCCGGGAGATGAAAAGACTTGAAGCCGGGATTCAGGAGTGCTTTTGGACAAAGCGAAAGACGTGGTGGGAAGACACAGATGCCTGGAAATACGTGATGTGTAGAAAAGCAGCGAGAGGTGTGTCTAGAGAAGGGATCACAGACCCCTCCTGCGGAGGGAACTATAAATTACTTTGTGCCACCTGGGCCTAAAAGGCTAGTGGGAGAAGCCAGCCAGGTATGCTCGCCCTGTGATCCCCGCATCTAGGAGGCTGAGGCAGCTGGAGGAGGGGAGGAAGTTGAGGGCAGCCTGCCTGGACTGTATTACGAAACCCTGTCTCAAAAAAAAAAAACACCAAACAATTGAGAGATACCATGATGTGATAAGAGAGACCCACATTCGTGTAAAAAGAACATTTGATACCCACATCTAACTGATTTCTTTAGAGATCGCCAGTGTCCAATTTCTGAGATCTTTGTTTTTCTCAGGAAAGCCCAGAAATCCTGATGTTTATGTTAAATTCATAAATACCGCTAACTCATTAGAATTTAGAAAGTTGTAGGTCAAAGAAAATGTATTAGCAACCTGATTTCAACCTGTGTAGAAACTTAATTTTTTGAAAATAATTGTGTGTGTATTGAATGAAAACCTGGAAGCTGGCTTGTTCGTTCTTTTAAACTCCATTATATGTAACTTACAGTTCTATAGCTGTACTTTTGACCTTTTAAAAATTATATATGCATATTTTGTTTTCTCACACTTAACTGGAGACTCTGTCTCATTAAGCTTCTGTTGCCAGAAGCAATAGTGAGCCATTGTAGGGTCAAAAAGATGATTAAGATATTATTCCTTCCTTCCAGTATTCCTCAGGGAAATCACATATCATAAGGTATAATGCAAGTATTCCTTAAAATCTTGCTGGCTGAAGTGTTGCATACCTGTAATCCCAGCATTTGGGAGGCTGAGGCAGGAGGATCACTGCGAGTTCAAGGCCAGCCTGGGCTATATAGGGAGTTTAAGACTAGCTTGAATTACCTAGTGAGACCTTGTCTCAACTGAAAAAAAAAAAAAAAAAGGAAAACAAAGATTTTCCTGAAGGAGTTGGGAAAGCATCAAAAGACATTTGTGCTAGACCTTGATTTGAGTACTGGTAGGACAAAATAGGTTTCTGTTCAACCTTGTGTCACCAAAGTAAATGCTGAGATATGAGTGGCCTTTGAAGTCAGGCCTGATTTTCATTTCTAGCTCAATTACTGAAATGAAGTTGAGCTTGAAGATATTGTTTAACGTCTTTAAACCTAAGTTTCCTTATCTGTAAAATGATGAGATAATACCAGTTGCATAAAACTTTTAGGAAGATTGAATGAGAAAGAGAACATTATAAAGCATTTAAGGCTTTGCACATACAATTCATCAAGTCCAACATGTTGTTTATAAGAGTAGACTATTTTTTAAAAAAAGTAGACTATTTATATACCACAAAAAAAACAACTAAACCACAACGCACTAGGGATTGTCAGATGTTCATTCAGAGGTGTTAAAATGTGAAAAAATAAGTCTTAGAATCAGTGAAATTATTGATAAAAAGCATTTCAAATATTCCTGTGTAAATTCACTGTAGAAAAAGACTACTAGGATAATACTTCCCTAACACAATGATGTCCTAACATTGTTTTGAAGAGCAGTTCTGGAGGCAAGTTCAGCTGTCTTTTGCTGGGTGCAGTGGTGCACACCAATGATCCATCCAAGGCCAGCCTGGGCAACGTGATGAGACCCTGTTGCAAAATACAGTAAAAGGGGCTAGAGATGCAGATCAGTGTGTGCACAGCCCTGGATTCAATCCCTCGTACTGCCAAAAAAGGGCAGGAACATAGGAATGTAGTTCAGTGGTAGAGCACTTACCTAGCATGTAAACTGGATTCAGTTCTCAAAATTATAATAAAATCTTTGGGCTAGGGATTTAGGTCAGTGATATAAGAGCCTGCCTGGCAAGCGTGAGATCGTGAGTTATTTTACCATGTCTCATCATATTCTCAATTTCTCAGGGCTCTCAATATTAATTTTTTAGATTTTAAAATTTTCCTCATGAAAACCACTCTTCAGAGCTCACTACTCCAGTCTAATCTCTAGGACCATGGCAGAGTTTTTATTGGAACTCTCTTTTACTGTTCTTTTGGGTGGGATTTACTATACTGGGGTCCATATCTCCCTCCTTAGTTGGTTTACTATACTGGGGTCCATATCTCCCTCCTTAGTTGGTTTACTATACTGGGGTCCATATCTCCCTCCTTAGTTGGTTTACTATACTGGGGTCCATATCTCCCTCCTTAGTTGGTTTACTATACTGGGGTCCATATCTCCCTCCTTAGTTGGTTTACTATACTGGGGTCCATATCTCCCTCCTTAGTTGGTTTTCTTTGTGCTGTAGTCGTCCTCAAGTAACTTCCCATGCAAAGTGTATGTGAGCTAAACCTGTGTTCAGACATGATTAGTAGAATTAATAATAATATTTTTAAATGGTCCTAGGCTTGAACTGTTTTTTTTATTCTCTTAATAAGGAACATACAAAGCACTGTACTCAGGTTCCCTCTTTATCCAGGTCTGTTGGAGACCACTATGAAACAGCTCTGAGCAGGATTTAAAATTAACTACCTGGCTTTCTATGTTTATCTGTGAGTCAGTCATAGGCCTTGGCCAATTGCCTGGCAATGGAAGCTGATTCATAGTAAGTGAATCTCTATGAATCACTGGTGCTGGCTGAGGCCTGTAGTGGCCTGTGAGGCCAGAGATACCTCAAAGGGCAAGATAAAGCCATAGCTGAGGACACGTTGGCTCCTCTACTAATTAAGTAAATAGAGACAGCAGCTAAAGGAATTCACTCCTGGAGTCTCAATCCTACCATAGATGTCATCTTGGAGATAAGACGGTTCTCCTAAATTGGCATAATTTACTTCTTGAAGAAGTCTTTGAAGTGACTCCCAAAGTCTTGCCCATTGCCTGCGCTTTCCTCAATTTCCCCGCCCCTTGTTGGACCTAATAAAAATGGGTGGTCCCGAGAACTCTGTGTTTTAGCCCTCAGAGTCTTGAGTTCAACTAACGGGTTTTGACCCTCCTGGAGCCCTAAAATCATACGACTTGTCTCATTTAAGCCTCCAGCATACACTTATTTGGGTGATCAGGTATATAGGTCAGAACCCGATACAGGTCTGTATACCAAGTTTGATAAATTCTCCTTTCAACACATTTTTTATCTTTAAATCCCTAGTATTACACGTAATTCAAGTTACCATTGTCTTCATAGTCTCCAGTTGTATACCCTGTTCTTCTGTCCATGCCAAGCCATTTTCTCATTTAGACTATGGAGATCTTTGTGAAACACATTCTGTATATGCAGAATTGGGAAGAAGAATTTAAGGGTAGCCTCCAGGCATTTGTTTGTTTGTTTGTTTGTTTGTTTGTTTTTTAAGACAGGCTCTCACCATGCAGTTCAGGCTGGCCTTGAACTGACTTTGTAGTCCAGGCTGGTTTAGAATTTGTAAAGATCTGCCCACCTCTCATTCCCGAGTACTGGGATGACAGGTGTGTGCCATCACACCCAGCTTTTTCTTTTATTTTTAAATGTTGAGATAGGTTCTCATTAAATTGCCCAGGCTGGCCTTGAACTTCAGCTTCCCATAGTGCTGGAATTATAGTTGTGTCCACATTATGGATATGTATGTTGACACTAGCTTTTTTTGTTTTGAACACCTAAATATATTTACACCAAAGAAAATGAGAAGAAAGTTTTCAGGAGTAGCTTATTTCCTTTTTCCTACTAGGCTGGCAGGACTAGCCATTGTCCTTCGGAAATTGTATTGCTTCAGAAACCTGAGCACTGGAAAGAGTAAGATCTTTTTCCAAATATAATTAAGGATTGTTTAAAAATTGAAATAAAAATTAATTTTTTAATTAAAAAAATTGAAATAAAAGTTTATTGCTTTTTAAATATCTTTTCTTTCCTACCAATTTGCTCTGAGAGTCTTGTGTGTATGTGCCCTAAGTATGTGATTAGTCTGTGACCTACCACACACTGAGTTGAGAACAAGAACATGATAGGCCATGGAAGCTGGTGTATAGCAGAAACAACCAAGATGTCTAAAGATGACGTGTGCAGTAGGAAGAGGATTGCAGGTAAGGTGAATCCAGATTGTACCTAAGAACTTTATGGTTGAATATAAGATCCATAAATCTAACACTAAATGCAAAATGTTTTATGTGCATATTTTCCTTATTTGAGTATTCATTATTTCACCCAGCTCACAAAAGAATCAGGTATAGTCTCCACACGCTAAGGGAGGGTGAGGCAGAAGTATTGAGTTTGAGGCCAGGCTTTGTTATATAGTGAGTTCCAAGCCAGTCTCCTAGACCACATAGCAAGACCCTGACTCAAAAAATGAAAAACAAAATTTTTTAATTTTCTGTGTATTGTCCATTATCAGAAAACAGACCTAAATTTAATTCTGTAGCCAGTTAATCCTCAAAAAGTGTTCTACTGTAGCACTCAGGATAGGAAGAAAGGGAATGAGAAGCTAAGATCTAGAAAGTCTAAAGTTTTATATTTATCTTACCATCATCTGCAAATGTTACATTAAGGATCTTATATTAATGGTATCACCCATGTTCATGATTGAGGAATGGGACACAGAACCATTTCATTCCAATGGGAAAAACTAAAACTTAGACTATCAAATTGGAAGAGGTAAAATTCTGTTTGCAGATAATATGATTTTGTGTGTGTGTGTGTGTGTGTGTGTGTGTGTGTGTGTGTGTGTCTTTTTTTGAGACAGGTTCTTGCTATGCAGTTCAGGCTGGCCTTGGGCTCACTTTGTATCCCAGGCTGGTCTCCAACTCACAATGATATTCCTGTGTCAGCCTTTTGTGGGCTGGGATTACAGGAGTGTGCCACCACAGCTGGCTAGATAATGTGATCTTATACTTAAAAAATCCTGAAGGTTAGACACACAGACACACACACACTACCCAAAAATTTTTTTAAAAAGTACAAATCTGGCATAGTGGCACATTCCTCTAAGTCCAGGTACTTGGGAAGCTGAGGCAAGGGAATCACAAGTTTGAGATCAGCCTGGACCACTTAGCAAAGTGTCTATGAATGTTCTGAATTCAGTTCCCAACACTGAAAAATAAGAACCCAACAAAGTTAATGGATACAAAACCAATGCTCAAAAAATTAGCTGTGTGTTAAGAACTTTTTAAAGAATCACGATAGTATAAAAAACAGGAATAAACTTAGCTAATGCATCATATGAAGGCACCATATTGGGCAGTAGAAGTACTAAGATACTTACAAGCCACTTTTATCTTGTAGGAGTCACAGACTCAGGAAATATATAGCGGAATATGGTGTGCACCCATAGTCTTAGCGCTTGAGAAGCTGAACTATATATAGCACTATCTCAAAAATCCAAAAATAAAAATATAAACAACTGCAATGCTGTGCAAAAGACTGTGACAGCAGTACAAAGGATTAAGTAACTATTCATGCCAGGAACAAATGCTAAACAATTCATGGGCATGAAGCCTTATAAAAGAGGCACCACTGCCCTATTATATGCCTCTATGGGTCCAGTTCCCCTTAGCCAACTTCTGATAGTTAAGCAATTGCAGTAAGAAGCAAAAGTTGCCCCATACCTGTTTTCCAATGAACCAGTCATTTGTAAAATTAGCTTCCAAACTTCCTTCCTCATTTAACATTTCTGTCCTTATTCATCTCTGTAAATTTATCCCAGTCTTTGGAAAATGAACTTGAAAAATCTCTTGCAAAAGCTACAGATTTTTCAACTAGCCCATGGGAAATAGTGAGAAAATGTTCAAATGACAAGCAAAGCCATGAGCAAATATAAGGACACTGTGGAAGGTAGACTAGCTAATAATTGAAAAGGAGAAAACTGGTAATGGTTGTGACAAACTGGCACTTCACAAGGAATGATTTGAAAAGAAAAGGATTCAACAGTAAAATACTTTTCATAAATGACTTTTTGGGAAACAAGATTGCCTCCAAACCGGGCATGGTGGTGCACTCCTGTAATCCCAGCACTCAGGAGGCTGAGGCAGGAGGATCATTGCAAGTTCAATACCAGCCTGGGCTACAAAGTAAGCCCAAGTTCAGCCTAAACTGCATAGTGAGACCCTGTCTCAAAAAAAAAAAAAAAAAAAAAAAGATTGCCTCCAACTATGAAAAGGCCATACAAGAAGTATGTTTACAGGTACAGACTAAACATCATTTCCTGTAAGATGTCTATGTGAGTAAAAGCAGTGTGTCAGAACACTATATTTTCAGGGCTCATTTCTATAGTTCGTTATTAGAGAAGTTTGCCTGAATGTTTGAGCATCATATGTACATTGTCTCCTGCATCTAAAGTGATTGTTGGTGTTGCTTTGGTGTAAATTCCTTTAATGATTGTTCTTTTCCTTTAGGAGAGTAACAGGGAGAGATCACAATCTGGTGATTATTTGAAAAGAAGAAAGAAAGGGGGACAGCAGTCTACTTTGGGAGGCTGAGGCAGGAGGATTACAAGTTTGAGCCCAGCCTGGGCAATTTAGTGAGACCCTGTCTCTAAATAATTAATCAAACAAATAAATAATAGTGATGATGAGGACTGGGGATGTAGCTCATTGTGAAGGGTCTCTAGCACAACAAACAATTACCTGAATAGGAGGATCGGGCAATCTAAATAAATAACAAATAACAGAAAATATGTTCTGAGTGAGAATTTAGTTGTCTTTTTCTTTCTCCCCCACATTGCACCAGATGAAGCATCATTGCCTACGCCTCTTCCACTGTGGAGTAGGAAACTGTCAACATCAGCATTAGGCTAGTGCCAAGGCAAAACAGGTTGTACTAGAGCCTGGAAGAAGCAGGGACAGATGCAGACAGACTAGTTGGCTCCACCCACACCACCCCCTTTTACATTCCACCTTATTTCTCTTTAACTCAAAGAACTGCAAGAATTAAGCTTTTAGGGGAGAGCAAACAGGTTCAAGATGCCATGGAGTGTAGATTTCCTGATAGTGTGTAAAGTGAGAGTGGCGGGTAGATAAAAGGAGATGGTCAGGTCCAGACAAGACTTGCTATACACAGTAAAACCACGCACACTGGACAGAAAGACAGCAGTCTGTGTCTTACTACAGAGAATTAGTAAACCAAGCAGAACAAGAATTTTTTTTTTAAATTTCACTAGTATATGTTAGCAGTATGTGGTACAGTACATGGTGATTGCATTCATGGTGGGGAATTGGTACATGTACTTAACTTCTCAGTTCTTTTTTCCCCTCAGATATTTTGAAACCAGATTTATTTATTTAACAAATCAAGTTAATTGTCCATTAAAAACATTATCAGCCAGACAAAGAGGCCAAAAAGCATAAAACAGTTATACTAATTTAAGGTACACTCTTAAATGCATTGGCCATTCTGGATCACATAACTTTTTTTCCTCTCCTTTTTTTTCTTCCTATTATCTGTCTTATTTTGCACTTTATTTACATAGTGAGTTTCTCATATAAGAGAAACTGTGCGCTGGGCATGGTGGCCCATGCCTGTAATCCCAGCACTCAGGAGACTGAGACAGGAGGATCTCTGAGTTCGAGGCCAGGTCGTGCTACAAAATGAGTTCAAGGCCAGCCTGAACTGCATAGTGAAACCCTGTCTGAAAAGACAAAAGAGAGAGAAAAAAACTGATATTTAAGCTTGTGCATCTGATTTACTTTTCATTATTATGGTCTCAAAGTACCTCTATATCCTACAATTGACTCTAATTTATCCTTCTTAATAGCAGGATAGTACTCCATTGTGTATAATAAATACCACATTTTGTTTATCCACTCATCTGTTAAATAAAAATACAGGCTGCTCCAAAGATATAGCTGTTATGAACTCTGTTGCTGTAAACATGGATGTTTACACATATCACTGTAATATATAAGGGCTTTAACTCTTGGGAGGAAGTCTAGAAGGGAACTAGCTGGATCCAGTGGAATTTCTGCTTAGTTTTTTGAGGAATCTCCATACTGATTTCCATAGTAGTTGTACTAGTTTATACTCCCACCAACAGTGAAGAAAGGCTCCTCTCCCCTATCCCCTGGCTCACAGCTTCTCCACATTTGTCATTATTTGATTTCTTGAAGGTAGCCATTCTCTCTGGAGTGAAATGTGTAGTTTCTCAGGGTAGTTTTTGTGTGCATTTCTTGAATGGCCAGTGATGTTGAATTTTTTAATGTATTAATTGACCAAGAAGTATCTATCCAGATACCCAATTCCTTGGGTCTTTAAATCTAGGGAGAGGATAGAGCTGGGCGTGGTGGCTCATGCCTGTAATCCCAGCACTCAGGAGACTGAGGCAGGAGTATTGTTTGCAAGTTCAAGACCAGCCTGGGCTACAAAGTGAGCCCAAGGTCAGCCTGAACTGCATAGAGAGATCCTGTCTCAAAAGGACTAAATAAATAAATAAGTAATCAGTGTGGGGGGGTGTTTTTTTGAGTCAGAGTCTCGCTATATAGTTTAGGCTGGATTCTTCAATTCACTGTACATCCTTGAACTCATGGTGATCTGCCTTCCACATCCTGAATTTAGAGGTGTGTGCCACAACACCTAGTGGAGTCCTTTATATATTCTATACTTTTTTTTTTTTTTAGACAAGTCCTCCTTATACAGTTTAGGATGGCCTTAAATTCTCTATATAGCCCAGACTGGCCTTGAAATCAGTCTTCCTGCCTCAGACTTTTGAACGTTGGGATTACAGGCATGCACCTGTATAGAAGCTTTTTAATTTAACGTGACCCCATGTGTGATTCTTGGTGTTTTCTTGTGTATCCGGGGTTTATTCAGAAAGCCTTTGCCTATACCTATACCTGTTTCATTTATATTCAGAGAGAGACATGTATATCCTTAGAAATCTGAACTGTACACTCTCCTCACCCATGTGCATTGGTGAACTACTTTTTTAAAATTTTATTTAAAGAGAAAAAAAGCAAAACAAAAAAGGGTAGAAACAATACAGAATTTCAGAAAAAAAAAGTAAGAAATTACTAGTTGAAAAATTACATATTCTTAGAGATAGTTGTTCAAGTTACAAAATTAAAGCATACAAAGTGGACATTCAAACAGTGAGGATGCAAACAGTTCTGTTCAATGATCCATTAAAAACTTAGCAACATGGTCACCAATCCTACACATTTAAACATAAATGCAGTTATATCCTTTAGAGCACTTTCTTTTCCTCCTTTTGTTTTTTAAGTCCATTATCTGTTTTGTTATATCATGTTTCAGGTTGTTCAATACCTTACTGATCTGTTTTGTTGTTATTTACTTTTTAATTTTTTCTTATTATTGTTTTTTATTTTATTTATTTATTTTATTTATTTTATTTTATTTTATTTATTTTGAAGGTAGTAAAATACAGCAGAGCAAGATAAGACAAAGCCAATTGAGGCAGTGCAGTGAAATTGGTACAGAACCTCTCAGCAGGTTACCGGGATAACAACAATAGGTACAATAGTATATCTGTTTTTCTTCACAATAGTTGTTCCTTTGATCAGGTAGAGCAATATCAAAGGAAATACCGAAATTATAAAAACAGAATATTGAATAGAGCAATACCATTGATCAGAACAGAGCAAAACAGATAAAAATATTTGCCTTCAAAGAGATGGCAGAGCTGGGCATGGTGGCTCACACCTGTAATCCCAGCACTCGGGAAGCTGAGGCAGGTGAATTGTTGCAAGTTTGAGACCAGCCTGGGCTACAAAGTGAGCTCAAGGCCAGCCTGAACTGCATAGAGACCCTGTCTCAAAAAGACAAAAAAAAAAAAAAAAAGAAATGGCAGAAGAAAATCCCCCCTTATTTGCTATATTGCATATAGTCAAACTTGCAAGAGATGCTCAGGTCTCTGGCTCTCAGAGGGGGGGTGTGGGGGGAGAATGAGATGGATGTTTGATTCTTAGCCCGCGTGCCGGTAGGCTCACAGCCGCCCACCAGAGCGGCATGCTGGCTGCCTGTTTTCCCAGTGCCCCAAGTTCCAACATGGCATGGATCTCAGGAAACGCTGATATGGTTCTTGCCCTGGGGCAGCCGCGGCTTGGGAGGCCACAGTCACTTACCAGAGCAGTGTGCTCACTATCTGCGTTTGTATCAGCATTCAATTCTTCTGAATTCTGACTAGTATTACCCATCAAGCTTAGCTTATAGCACTCTAGGGTTTTCCTTACTCAAATCTCTAATCTTTTTCAAATCTCTCCCTCAAACCAAACTGGTTTGAAACCAAAGGCTTCTAAACCACTGGCACTTATAATATCAGCCCCATCCTGATACCAAGTTTCTGTATCAGCTTTCCCATTGCTGAGATACAATACCCAACACCTCTAATTTAAAAGGGGAGAGATTTAATTTGGCTCATGGTTTCAGGGTATTCAGTCTATGGTCACCTGGCTCTAATGCAGGTATGGTGAGAGGGGATGATTAAGCAAAGGTGCTTAGTTCACTGTGGCAGAGAGCAAAGCAGGGGAACTATGTCATCAGCCTGGAGCCAGAGGCCAGATATGGACCCTAAGATCATGTCTCCATGACCCACCCAAACACACCTATGAGTGTGCTCCATCAATCCCTGAGGAGGATCTCAAAGCCAGTCAAGTTGACACTTCACCATAACTAACCACCACATCTGGGACCTTCATGCCTTCGTGTAAATGCAGCTTTCCATCTGATGTTATTTTCTGTGAGCAACAAATTCTCTGGGATTTACCTGAAAATATCTTGTCTTATTTTTTTTTTTTTTTGCTACCTAAAATCAAATTCAGGACCTTGTGTTTGCCAAGCACTGCTGTACTATATCCCCAGCCTACTTGCCTTAATTTCAAAGAATATTTTTACCACACAAATATTTCAGGCAGGTTTTTCTAGATCTGCTATCTTCTGACTTGCATAGGTGCATTTAATGAGAAAGCTGCAGTCATCTGAATTTTGTTTATCTGTGCAAAATGTACTGTTTTACTCTTGGCTATTCTATCTTCTCTGTACTAGTGATTTTCAAAAATGAGGTTTTTGTTTTCTGTGATGTGTTTTCTTCTTACATTTATCATGTTTATGGTTAGTTAACATTCTTGGACCTTGGAATATAGTTAAAAAGCAATATGACACAGTATTATATCTATTCCATATGGTCAAGAAGTAAGAGGAAAGACTGAACATGATAAGCAAAGACAGGGAAGATACTAAGAGTCCCAAATTGAACCCCTACAAATGGAAACTACAATATCTTAGGTAAAAAATGCACTAGATAGAACAGCATATTAGCAAATTTGAAAACAAAGCAATAGAAACCCTCCAAAGTGAAACACAGAAGAAAGTCAATTTGCCACAGAGTATCTTTAATTTCTGAGAAGAGGTAAGATCACTACACATAGTGGCATGAGCCTGTAATCCCCAGTACTCAGGAGTCTGAACCAAAAGATGGCAAGTTCAAGCCTAGGCCAAGCAATTTAAAAATATCAAATAAAAATAAGTAAATAAAAAGAGACACGTAGCTTAATGGAGGAGCTTTCCTGGGCTCAATCCCCAGTACCAGAAAAGTGAAAAAGTGAATATGAGAGAGAAAGAGAGAAAAAAAAGAAGGGAGAATAAAGAAAGATGAGATTATTGACTAAAAGTGAGATGGACTCCAATGTGATAAAAAATTTCAGAGAAGAACCATGTGTCCTGGGAAGAAAACCAAGAAGACCCTGTGAGCCAGCAGCAGTCATGAGCCAGGCCAACACCCTCCTGTGATCCAGCAGCATTCATGTATCCTAGGTAGAGAACCAAGAAGAAGCTAGCCCCTTCCTGTGAGCCAGCAGCAGTTATGGGCCAGGCCAACACCCTCCTGTGATCCAGCAGCATTCATGTATCCTAGGAAGAGAACCAAGAAGAAGCTAACCCCTTCCTGTGAACCAGGGCAGCCATGTGTCCCGAGAACAGAACCAAGAAGCAGCTAATCCCTTCCTGTGAGTCAGCTGGTGCATGGGCTAGAAGACAAGCAGTGCCACACCCCCAACACACACACACACCCCACTCCCATAAGCAACCAACTGATTTGGAGAAACACAGGCTGAGATGATAGCTACTAAAGTAAAAAAACAACTTAATACCTGTATTGTTTGATTGACTTTGGGTGTCTATCTAAGAGAAACCAGAGCATTAGTTAGACTTTGGGTGTCTATCTAAAGGATAACAATTACAGTATAGTAACTGGGAGATTTGCTTCTGAAGGTGGTAGCCATTGTTAATTTCCTATTGTCTTGTTTTAAAGTCCTGTATCATTTTCATTGTTTTGCTTGGTTTGATTTTATTCTGTTTTGTTTTGTTTGATTTTATTATAGCTAATGGCATGGGCAGCTATTTCAAAGATAACAAAATATATTGTGGTAGCCACTGGTGATTTCCTATTAGCTTGTTTTGAAGGCCTGTATTGCTTTCATTGTTTTGTTTTGATTGATTTTATTCTCTTCTATTTTTTTTTATTTTAATATGTCTGATGGTATGGGCAGCTATTTTGAAGATAACAAGACCATTATGGTAACCATTATTGATTTCCTATTACCTTGTTTTAAAGTCTTGTATCATTTTCATGGTTTATTTTAATTGGTTTTATTCTTTTTTATTTTATTTTATTCTCTTTTTTTGTTAAAAAAAAAAAAAAGGATGTCAGAGAGGTTTAAAAAAATTCCAACCGAATGTGGTGGCGCACTCCTATAATCCCAGCACTTGGGAGACTGAGGCAGGAGAATCATTTGCAAGTTCAACACCAGCCTGGGCTCCAAAGTGAGCCCAAGTCCAGCCTAAACTGCATAGTGAGATCCTGTCTCAAAAAGATAAAAAAAATTCCAAAATGGAATAGGGATTTAATGAAGAGAATAAACAAAAATATTGGCAAAGACCACGCTGAATATGTATAATGTAATTTGTGCTATACGCTCATTCTTCCATCAGCTTTCCTAGAAACACCAGAATAATTTTCAACCTATTTCTCCTTTTTCTGTAAACTATGTCAAACTATATGAGTTACTTTCTGGCTTCTTGCATTCTTCTTTATTTTCAGTAATGACAGCCTAGTTGTAGCCCTCATTTCTGTACGCCTGCACTTCGGTATCAGTGCACTGACATGCCATTCATTGCAACCTGTACTGCCAAATTAACTTTCCTAAGGCATCACTTTGATCAGAACACTTTTTTTTTTTTGCTCTAAAATCTTCAAAGGTATAGCTGTCACTGTTTTCTGAATAAAGTTTGTGCTTGTTCTTACCTGCAATCCAATGTCCTATTTTTCCAGTTTTCTAAGGCTTCCATTTATACTAAATTATATGTAAACTCTAAATAAATTTCTGCCACTTACTTTAATAATTAACAAATACTTACAGAGAGCTTACTATGTAGAAGGATTAGTTAAATTCCAGAGGTAAGTTATTATCTGTCACATTTCACAGAGGCAGATATGAATCTATACACTCTATTTTCTGAACTTTTGTGATGACCATCAGACCTCAGATAGGAGTACAATCATTTTAGTACAGATGCTTTAGGGGTTTTCACCTGAAATGACCAATTGTCTTCTCTCTGTGTTCAGAACCCCTGGAGGAATTGTTTAGTGAGACTCAGAACACTGAGAATAGGCCATGGAAAAATGACAGAACTGTTTTAGAGGAACAGCAATTAGTTCTGTGAAGAGCGCAGAATAGTTCTGTGAAGAGCACTGGATAGTTCTGTGAAGAGCAATTTTCCTTTGTCTAAGAAACAGAAAGTGATGTATATCACAATAATTGAAAAATAAAGATTCCCCATGCTTTGGTAGAGTACATTCATAGGCAGAACTTATACTGCATCACTTTCACATACATATTTTTTTCACATGTATATTTTTAGTATGCACTATAGGATAAGCTGAAGTTGGGGGCTTGAAGCTACAGACATTCAAGAGTATTACTTATGGTATTGATGTTCCTTTGTGAATAAAATCAGTGTCTTTTTTGCCACACAAGGTAAAAGGTAAAAGTCTAAACAGTGAGAAAAAGTGGATTATTGACCACAGTGAATCATGGGAATACTGAATAAGCTGTGAATAAGTCAGTGAGTCTAATGGGCAAAGTCACCTCAGGTTTTAGGCTTCTATTAAGCTGCCTAAGAACTCATAAGTGAAAAAAAAAAAAAAGAATGTAGATCTGTTTAGGTATTTAAGTATTTTGTATTCTGTTCTTTAAAGAAAATTATATATGGTTCATGTCACATAGGACAACAAAACAATTCTGGAAAAAACCTTAAAATTGATGATGTAGGGCTGGGGATTTAACCCAGGGGCATAAGCGCCTGCATATGCGCTTATGAGTTTGATCTCCGGTACAAAAAAAAAAAATTAATGATGTATTCATAGATTCTTCATAGTCACCCCACTTCATTTAATCCTAAAAACTACTATTTTGTCTTTCAAAATGCTCCTGGATTTTTTTTCTTTCTTCTCAAATTCTGATGATACTATTTGCTTAGTCCTTGCCTTCCTCACCGAAGACCGCATCCTGGTGACAGCCAGACAACTTTCCTGTCCGCGGTCTCTCTCCCAAATGAATGTCTCCTATATACAGCAACCAGAATAATTATTTTTAAAGAAATCCTGTTTACTTTGCACAGTTCCTATCAATTTTGGAATATTTTGATGACTTTCCTTTATCACTGAACTTCTAAAATCAAGAGTAAATAAGCAAATAAGTAAGTAAAGGAAATAAATAAGCAAAGTCAGGCGTGGTGTACAGGAATGCTATGGATTTTGGAGTGTTGACTTCATATGCAGCTGTACTACTAAAGATGGTTATTAAATCTATAAGTCTTTTGTTGGAGTTTTTGGGATCTTCTATGTAAGACATCATCTCATCCACAAATAATGATAATTTAGCTTCTTTTTCTCTCCTTATTCCTTTTATTTCTTTCTCTTGTCTAATTGCTCTGGCTAATATTTCCAGAACTATGCAGGATAAGAGTGGTGATAGTGAACATCCTTGTCTCATTCCTTATTTATTCATTCATTTTCTTTTTGAGGAAGGATTTCACTGTAAAGTTCAAGCTGGTCTTGAACTCACTTTGTGGCCCAGCCTGGCTCAACCTTGCAATGATCCTCCTACCTCAGCTTCCCAAGGTTATAGGTGTTTGTCACCATGCTTGGCCTAGTCCTGATTTTAGAGTGAAAGTTTTCAGTTTTTGTCCATTTATATGATGTTGGCTGTTGGTTTGTCATTAATGGCTTTTATCAGATTGTGATGAAGGCCGTCTATTCCCTATTCTTTTTCCAATACCATTTTGTTTCAAGGAGAAAAAAAAAGACGAAAAAAAAATTGAAACTAAATTTCAACAAACATCACTCAGGTGACAACAATGCTACATACATTGCACATTGTCACCCCAAATCATTTACCCAGAGCACAAGACATCTGCATTTAATTGTCTGAACATGCTGACACAAATTGTTCTCTTCACTGAACTCAGAGAAGTCAGTAGTGTAGCCATCTTAACTTTTTTATAAACATATACATATATATATACATGTACATGCACATATACATGTTGTTTCTTTCAGCTTCTCACACTAATGAGACAATGCAATATGTGGGTCTTTATATTGTGCTAATGAGTATGGTCTCAAGTTGCAGTCATTTACCTATAAAAATCTCCAGTTTATCCTTCTTTGTGGCTGAGTAATACTCTGTTATATAAAAATACCACACCTTTTTTGTCCATTCCTCAGTTGATGGGCATTTAGGTTGTTTCCAAAATCTGGCTATCATAAACTGTGCTGTATACACATGGGTGCACATACATCACTGATCACTGTGGTATGATGCTTTTAATTCTTTTGAGAAGATACTCAGAAAGGGAATAGCTGGGTTGAATGTGACCTCCAATTCTAGTTTTTTGAGGAATCTCCACACTGATTTTCACAGTGGTTGCACCAGTCTGCATTCCCACCAACAGTGGAAAAGAGTTCCTTGTTCTCCACAGCCCCTCCAGCATTTGTTATGGGTTGATTTCTTGATTCTAGCCATTCTTTCTGGGTAAGGTGAATCTCAGTGTCGTTTTAATTTGCATCTCTCCAATAACCTGTGATGTTGAACATTTTCCCCCATATTTACTTATTGTTTTATTTCTTCAGAAGTGTGTATTCATCTTAGATGCCCATTTTTGGATTGAGTCTTTAAATCAGAGAACTGATTTCTTTGAGTTCTTTATATGTTCTCAATAGTAATCCTTTGTCTGATGAATAGCTGGCAAATATTTTCTCTCACTTTGTGGGTTGTCTCTTCACTTTATTGGTGGTTTCTCTTGCTGTGCAAAAGCTTTCTAGTAAGTTGAGATCCCAGTTGTTGATTCTTTGTGATAGTTCCTGTGCAATCTTGTTTTTGTTTATAAGGTCTTTGCCTACAATGTCCTCAAGAGTTTTATCTACTGTATCTTCCAGCGGATTTGATGTTTCTGTTTTAATATTGAGATCTTTGATCTATTCTGACTTTAGCTTGGTATATGGTGAAAGATATGGGTCCAGTTTTCATCTTTTGCATGTGTAGAGCCAGTTTTTCCAGCACCATTTCTTAAAGATACTATCTTTGAACCAGTGAGCAGCCCCTGAGATCCAGCCACGGCCATGGTGGAACCCAGGTGGCTGCACAAAGAAGCAATTTGCCCGCCCTCTTGGTGTCTTCCTCCAGAGTGACCCAGGAGGAGACCCAGTAGTGTCTCCTGTGAGCCTACCAGTGCGCAGGCTTGGAATCAAACATCCCAAACCCGCCCCCCTTAGCAACTGGGGGCAGAGGTCTGAGCATCTCTTGACAGGATGACTATGCAATATATAGCAAATATGAGGGGGTCTCCTCTATCTTCTCTTTGAAAGCAAGTGTTGTTTTCAGTTTTGTTTCATTATGATTAATTGCTTTACTCTATTCAATATTCTCTTTTGATTGATTTTATAATGTTCTGTCTTTGGCTTGATTTTGCTATACCTAATTGACTAGACAACTATTGTGAAGATAATGACATATTCTATGGTACCTGTTACTGTTATCCAAGTAACCTGTTGTGAAGTTCTTACCAAATTCACTGCACTGTCTCAATTGGCTTTGTTCTGTCTTGTTCTGTTGTATTTCTACTACCTCCAAAATTTAAAAAAAATTTTTAAAAAATTACATCTTCAATTTCATTTATTGATGCTGGGCCAGTTAGGATTTTTATATCTTCATGATTCAGCTTTGGTAATTCATATGAATCTATCCATTTCTTTTGTATTTTCCATTTTGTTAGAATACAAATTTTCAAAGTAGGGTAGATGATTTTCTGAATTTCTGCTGTGGGGTCTGTTGTGATTTCAGCCTTTTCATTCCTAATTGTGTGGATTTGAGTCTTTGTTTTTTTTTTCTTTATAAGGTTGGCTAAGGGTTTATCAATTTTATGTAATCTTATGTAATCAACTCTTCAATTCATTTATCATTGTTGTTATTATTGGGGATCGAACCCATGATCTTGTGCTTGCCAGGCAGGTGCTTACTCTGTTGAGCTAAATCCCTGGCCCGATTCCTTGATTCTTTGTATTGTTTTGTTAATCTCAGTGTGTAATTTTGCTCTGATCTTTATAATTTCCTCCCTTGTATGAGCTTTTGGCTTAGCTTGCTCTTTGGTTTTTTTGTTTGTTTGTTTGTTTTGTTTTTGTTTTTGTCTTTTGCATAAGCCTGCAGGTGACTTTTTTTTTTTTAATGGGTACCAGGGATTGGACTCATGACCACGTGCTTTTAAGGCAGGCACTTATGCTGCTGAGCTAAATCCCCAGCCCCCACCCCCCTTTTTTTTTTTTTTTTTTTGTCTTTTTGAGACAGGGTCTCGCTATGCAGTTCAGGCTGGACTTGAGCTCACTTTGTAGCCCAGGCTGGTCTCAAACTCACAACTATCCTCCTGCCTCAGGCTCCTGAGTGCTGGGATTACAAGCGTGAGCCACCACACCCAGCCTATCTTGCTCTTCTTTGTCTAAAAGTTTGAAGTTCAGTTTTAAGTTGTTTATATGTACTTCATCAGTTTTACTTACATGAGTATTTACTGCTATAAATTTACTTCTTAAGACTGCTTTTATTGTGTTCCATAATTTTTGGTAAGTTGTATTGTCATTATCATTCCACTGTAAAAACTGTTTAATTTCTTCTTTAATTTCATCTGTGACCTATTGGTTGTTCAGTAGGGCACTATTTAATTTCCACATGTTTATGAAGTTCTTGTGCTTTCCTTTGGCATGGATTTCCAATTTCATTGCACTGTAGTCTGATAGTGTGCATGGGATAATTTCAGTTCCTTTGCATGTATTAAGCATGTTCTATGAACCAGTATATGGTCTGTTTGGGGCAGTGTCTCATGTGTAGCTGAGAAGAATTTGTAGTCTGATGTTGTGGGGTGGCACACTCTATAGATGTCTACTAAGTCCATTTGTTCAAAAGTTTGATTTAGCTCTAATATTTCATTATTGATTTTTTTGCCTAGTTGATCTGTCTTTTTGTGACAGTAGGATATTGAGGTCTCCCAATACAATTATATTTGAGCTTATTTGATTTTTCATGTCTATTAGTAATTGTTTTGTATACTTGGGTGCATTGGTATTTGTTGCATATATATTTATGATTGTTTTCTCATCCCCTTGGATTGCTCTCTTTATCAGGATATAGTGACCTTCTTTATCTATCTTACCAGTCTTTTTTTTTTTTTTTTTTTTTGTCTTTTTGAAACAGGGTCTCGCTATGCAGTTCTGGCTGGCCTTGAGCTCACTTTGTAGCCCAGATTGGCCTCAAACTTGCAACGATCCTCTTGCCTCAGCCTCCCAAGTGCTGTTATCACAGGCATGATAAATGTGTTTCTTGCATGCAGTATATTGTTGGATCTTGCTTCTTGATCCATTCTGCCAGTCCATGTCTCTTGACTGGTGAACTGAGATATTTAACATTGATGGTTATAATTGATACACATTTATTTACCCTTTTCATGTTCCTTTTCCTTTTGTTTGCTTCCTCCTTTTATTTCCTTTCCTCTAATTCTTTGTCTTGCCTAGTGGATTCCAGCAGTTGGGGTTCAGGCTGCAGTAGTCCTTCTTATCTCTTTCTAGAATGTCCTTCAGAATATTTTGGAGTGCTGGTTTGGTGGTCATAAATTTCCTCAGATGTTGTTTGTCATGGAAGTATCTTATTTTTCCATGAATTTTAAAAGATTGTTTCATGGGCTACATCAATTTGGGTTGAAGGTTGTTTTCCTTTAGAACTTGGAGTACTTCACTCCTAGCTCTCCTTGACTTGAGAGTTTGTGCTGACAAGTCAGCTGTGACTCTGATGGGCTTTCCTTTCTAGGTGATTTTTTTCTTTTCCCGAATAGCTTTTAAGATAATATTCTTGTGTTGAATTTCTGGAATCTTGACTATGATTTGCCTGGTGTTATGGATTAAGAACCGAAGGTCAACTTAATGCCAGCAGAGTTAAATCACCATGGTGCTAACCATAGATGTTACACCTGAGGAAAGTTGCCAGCATAAATAGAGATGTGGAGAAGGAGAAGCAGAGGCATTGAGGCATTGTGAGTTTTCCTACGTGTTGCTGTTTGAGCTGCTGGTTCTCTGGAGAATCTCTGGTCCTCACATCAAGCATTGCTTCCTGGCTCCAGAGGAGAAGACATGTGCCACCTAATCTCAATGTGATGAACTCCTCACATTGGTTTCCTGGCATGTACTCGACTATGCTTATTGTTGGAGGAGCTCAGGGCCTCCGTGTCACTGAGGATGACTTTTCAGGGCATCCCTGGTCTTTGTTTTGAGTGTGACTTCTCAGCTCCAGTATAGAACCCTCAATCTATCAGTACAGCTCCTTCACCCTGTTAGCATAAACTTTCTAGATTCCACCGCTGACCTTTGGGCCTTTCTAGCACGGATCCATAAAAGAGACTAGCATGAGTCCTTCTTGTGGGCTCTAGACCTCCAGCTGGACTTGTGGGAGGCATTGTCATGAGCTCTGGGTCTTCATCTAGGCTCATGTGGAACATTGCTGTGGGATTCAGGCCCTTGGCTAAATATTCTATGTCTTCAGTGTTGTGGATAGATTTCTTGCACTTTCTTATGTTAACTCTGGGTGACCATCATAAAATAATATTATAAATTCCATGTCCTGATTTTAATTGTTCTCCTCACAAACGCTGACTACAACACTTGGCTACAAATATTTTTTTATCATTGCTAATTAGAGTTCTATATGCCTCACTTATTTGTATGTCAAATTCTTTTTCTCTACCAGGAAAGTTTTCTGTCATGTTATCTGTGAATTTGTTTTTGATGTCATTTGTGGTATCTCCTGCTTGTTCATTGACTCTGACTAACCTTAAGTTATTCTTTGTCTCATCTAGCAGCTGCTAGATTGATTTGTCATGGTCTCTTGCTGTTTTTGAGAAAGTTTTCTTTTCCTGGTTGCTAACTGCAAGCCTGTCTTCACTATCTGAGATCCTGTTCTCACACGGACCTTATCTGCTTTGAATACTTTCAGTGGGGTTTTGATTCTCCTGGATATCTGCTTGAAGCTGCTTTATGGATTCCATTTCTTTCCTATGCTTTGCTTCCATAATTTACTTAAGCTTGTCTTTTTTATTTTTATTTTTTGTCTGTGTTTGCTAAGCATGGTGTGTATTTTGGTAATCTCTACAGTTACTTCAGAGATTATTTCTGATTTCATTGTTTCACTTAATTGCTTTGTTGTTTACACTTCAGAGAGACTTGGTGGGCATCTTTCAGATTGTCCCACCTCACTGCTCCCTGGGTTTGCCTTTGTTGAACTGGATGTCTGCGGTTGCATCTTGTTTAAGTATCTTCTCATTTCCTTTTTTGTTTGTTTATTTGAGTTTGATCCTGGGGCAATTCTTGTAAACTGCCTATGGTGGGTTGCTTTCTTGGTAGTATTTAGGACTCTAGGGAGATGATTGCCTCTCTCAGGTATCTACCAGGTGTAGCTAGTTTTGGGGTTTTGAGTGTGTTGGAAGATCTTACCCTTCAGCTTGTTGGAGATGAGAAGTTGTTGCTTGCTTGAACTAGTCCCTGGTTCTTTCACACAGGTTCACCATATTTTCTGTGACTCTTAGTAAATCTCAGTCATGGAGTACCAGGACCAACAGCTCCAGCCAGTGCAGTCCCCCTCATTTACTGCTCTCCTCCACTGCTGCTCTGTTTCATGGAAGTATCTTTTTCTCCATCAATTTTGAAAGAGTTTTGTGGGGTACCTCAATCTAGTTAGAGGTTGTTTTCTTTTAGGGCTTGGAATATTTTACTCCAAGCTCTGCTTGACTTGAAGGTTTGTTTTGAGAAGTCTGCTGTGATTCTGATGGGCTTTCCTCTATAGGTGATTTTTTTTTCTAACAGCTTTTAATACTCTGTTCTTATGTTGAGTTTCTGGAATCTTGATTATTATATGTCTTGGTGTAGTTGTTTTTTATAATAGCTAATTTCAGTCTATATGCTTCACTTATCTGTATGTCAAATTCTTTTTCCTTGCTTTGGAATTTTTCTCCCATGACTTCTATGAACATTTGTACTATCTCCTGCTTTTTTCGTTGACTCCAATTAATCTTGTTATTCTTCTTTGCATTGATATTTTTGTTGGATTGATATTTTTGTGATCCCTTGCTACTTCTAAGAAATCTTTGTTTTCATGATTCCTCACCCCAATCCTGTCTTTTAGATCTGATACTCTTTCCTCACATTGACTCATTCTGTTGCATATACTTGTAATGGAATTATTAATTTCCTAGATATTTGTTTTGATTTGTTTCATGGATTCAGTTTTCTTTCCTGTGTTGGGCATTCATGATTTCCATAATTTTTCTGAGCTCTTCCATTTTTTTCTATGTATCTGCTCTAGAATCACTAACTGTGGTTATGGTCATCATCTCTATAGTTACATGAGAAATTTTTCTGACTTTGTTTTTCATAGCCTTATTCATGTGCTTTTCTACTTCACTGTTACCATTTCAGAGTGTCCAAGTGGGTGGCTTTTGAGTTATTGTACCTCATTGCCCCATGAGTTTGCCTTTTGGTGAGCCGGACATCTGAGGTTGTTTGTTTTTTTGTTTGTTTTGTACTGGGGATCAAACTCATGACCTCATACTTGCCAGGCAGACGTTTATACTACTGAGCTACATCTCCAGCTCAGTTGTATCTTTTTAAAGTGTCTTTTCATTTTCTACTTTCTGTTTTTAGTTTAATTACTGAGTTGATACCTGTAAATTGCTTATGGCAAATAGCTTTATTACCTTTAGTAGTTTTTTCGTGGAGTTTTTTGTGTCTTCTATATAGATCCGTTTGCAGTCTCACTGCTTGAGTGTCCACTTTGTGTGCTTTAATTTTGTAACTTCAACAACTATTTCTAAAAGAACAATATGTAATTTATCAACTAGTGATTTCTTACTGTTGATCTTTTTTTTTGTAATTCTGTAATATTTCTATCCTTTTTCTGTTTTTTCTTTCTCTTTAAATAAAAAAAAGAGAAACAAACAAACAAAAAACCCAAATAGCTTTATTGCCAGTATTTAGAACCCTGAGGAAATGACTACTTCTCAGAAATGTCTTCCACTTGTAGAGAGCTTTTGGGTTTTGAGTCTGTTGCAAGAGCCTACCTCTTCAATTTATTAGGAATGAAAAGTTACTGTCCCTTCTTCTTTGGCACTGGCTTATAGTATTGTTAATGACCCTTAGACAATCTCAGTCTTGGCATACCAGGAAGAACAACTGATTAGAACAATTATGTCACCTTGCATAAAGTAGTACAATCAGCAATAACAATAGCATTAAACACAGCAAAGAAAATGACAGACTGTGGTAACTATTAATTTGCCACCTTTAACCATCTGAATTAGTTTGTGATTGTATAGTTAAACCTAAAACAAACCAGAAAATCGTATGCCATTAATATGCCCTTAGTATGGCAATTTTACCCTCAGGGGAGAGAATTTAAAAGAGCTTAGAGGGAAAACAGAGGAAGAGGAAGAGATTAGAAGCAAAACTGGAGGACAAAGGAAGATTACACAAGCTTTGGGAAACAAGTAAAGAAGACCAGAGGGGAAGAGAAAAGGAAGAAATAAAAGCTAGAATAGAATAGAACAGAATAGAACAGCGTCAATAAGAAAACTGGAAACTATGTTGACACTCATCTAAAAACAAGAACATAGAGTCAAGAAAAAGGTCAAGAAAAAAGGAAAACCAAACAAAAACAAGAGAGGAAAAAAAAAAAGTGTCTTCAAGACATGTCTCTGCTGTCACTGGTAAACAAAGTGGGCAGACAGAGTCCAGATCCATGCTGAGCAAGCTTGCAGCACCCCGTGTGCATCCTTCCAGCTTGCAGTCAGATTCCTGCTGGCTTGAACTTGGCTCCTTGACCTCCTGCTGACTTGAACCTGGTTTCACCTCACCCTGACACTGGGAGCTGCTACACGGAGCCAGCAGCTCACAGCCTGTCCAAGATGGCTACTGGTCAATTGCCCTTTCCTGGGGGACATTTGAATCTTAATAACTCACCAACCGCTGCAGTTTGTTTGCTGTATCTGCTTCACCACACTGATGCCTTTCTCCATGGAGGCCTCTGTGGTCACCAGTTGTCACCTTGTGATTACAGGTTTGAGCTCCCCTCCCACACAGTGAGTCAGGGCTCAGGAAGAAAGCACTGTTTGCCACTTCCTTCTCCACTGCAGTCTTTCTTTGTTCTCCCCGTGTGCTTCAGTTTTTGCTGCAGATCCTTGCTGGGTCTTGGGGACCTACTTCCCTCCTACTTCTCTTCCTCACATTGCTTTAGTCCAGTGGCTGGACCCCAAATCTCACAGAGGCTGTTTCTCTACTGTTCACTACTCCACTATCTTCTTAGAAGTTTGATGGTCAGTAATATAAAACATTGCTTTTTCCCTCTCTACCCACTCTGTATTCATAGCACAAAGATATAAAGTTAACCATAAAAGGGAAACATTCTGAGCTTGAGTGCAAAAGTGAGGGGGAGAATTTTGAGGGGTGTTAGTGACAATGGGTCTTTTACTATATATTGTTTCAATTTAAACATTCATCACATTTTTTTAACATGCCATATATGTAAGGGTTCAGGACTGACTCTTTGCACTCAGTATTATATTGCTAAGAGTAATTCACATTGTGCCATATAATTATAATAAATTCATTAAGAGTCCTCTATGAAGGGCTGGGGATTTAGCTCAGAGGCATAAGCACCTGCCTTGCAAGTACTTCCCTGATACCAAAAAAAAAAAAAAAGAGTCCTCTATGAATACATCATAATTCACATGTTCCTTTGCCTAATAATGGACATTGGGATTGTTTTCAAGCTTTGGTAGGGGCTCTACCACCAAGCTACATCTCTAGCTTTTCTTAGTTTTTATTTTAAAATTAAGTGGCCCATCTGGTCTCAAACTTGTGATCTTCCAGCCTCAGGCTCCAAAGTATCTGGGATTATAGGCATGGATCACCACACGAAATAAAAGGTGTTTTTTTTTTTTTTATTAAGGGCACATAAAAATTGTTTCAGACCTTGAATTAATTACTTTTGAAGAAAGCTGAGTAGCTATTCAAACATAAATGATTGTAACAAGAAAAATAAGAGGAAGCTATTTTTTTTTTTTATGTACTAGGGATCAAATTCAGGACTGCACACTTGCAAGGCAGGCACTTATGCTGCTGAGCTAAATCCCCAGCGGAAGCTATCTCTTTCTCTGCTTCCCTCCCTCTCTTGGATAAATAAAATGTGGCATATATATATATAAGTGGATATTATTCAGCCCTTAAAAGTAGGAAGGTCTGGCTCATGCTACTGCATAGGTGCAACTTGAAGATATTATGCTAATTGAAACAAGCCAGGTGCAGAAGGGTGAATGTTTTATTCTTTCATTTACCTATCTAGAATAGTCATATCCATAGACACAAAGAATGGAAGGGTAGTTTGCAGGTGCTCAGGGAAGGGGAAAATACTTTTGTTTAAGGGGTACAGAATTTCATTTTCCAAAGATGAAGAATGCATTTATGATACTACATAGAGAGTTCAAGCCTACCCTAACCTATATAGTGAGACCATGTCTCAAAATATCAAAAAGCGCCATACATGTACATTTGTGCTTGTATGTGTGCATTTTATGATATGCACTTACTGATAATGATACATGAGAAACCAATATGGGTAACTATCTTCAGGAAGGGCCCATGGGGAAGGACATGAAAAAGACTTACTATTTTTGAGGAAGGCCACATTTTTTCTTTGGGGAGCGAACTCACAACCTCGCACTTGCCAGGCAGACTCTTATACCACTGAGCTAAATCCCCAGCCCAAAAAGTCTTACTTTTTGAACATGTACTCCTCAGTACTATTTAATCATTTTACTTCATACAAATATAAATGACTATATGTGTTGCGTGTGTGATTTTGCTTTACAAATTTTTCACCATTTACAAAACTTAAAATAACCGGAAAGCAGGAGGACTGGAATAAATTCAGGCTACACAAGTACTTAAGCACAGATTTAATACATGCCTATTAGAAGAATGTAAAACCAAAAGTCCAAAACTTTTCCCTAGGGCTGGGGAGTGTAGCTAAGGGGCAGACTGCTTGCCTAGCACACATGAATGCATGAGACCCTGGGTTTGACTCCTAGCCCTGAAAAATTTGTCTTCATTTACATAAAGGCTTACATACCATGGTTGGGGATTTAGCTCAGCGGCATAAGCACCTGCCTTGCAAGCATGCAGTCGTGAGTTTGATCCCTGGTACCAATTAAAAAAAAAAAAAAGCTTACCTGCTATACATTTCAAATTGGCCTAATTGTCATAGAGAAGCAAAATGGGTTTAGATTTAACCTACACTTTTGGTTTTTCTAAGCAATTTCTACATTCTTCCTCATATAATTTGGTGTTGCTGTTTTAACTGTATCTCTGGCCATGTCAGGTTTTTCTGTGGTTTTCTTTCTATTTTATCATGGGTTTTGATGCTAATTTTGTGTATTTGGGGGAGGGAGCCTGGGAACTGAACCCAGGACCTTCGTGTTGAATTACATCATCAGCACTTTTTTGTTTTGAGATAGGATCTCAATAAATCACTTAAGTTGCCCAGGCTGAGTACAAATTTGCCATTCTCCTGCCTCAGCCTCCCATAGTGTCAGTATTACAGGAATACACCACCATGCCTGGGTTTGCTATAATTCCTATATATGTATAACCTGAAATATCCCAAATTTTAAAAACTGTACACAATTTTAAGTTTCTTCCTGAAAGCGTGGTAGACCCTGCCAGTGCTCTGCCTACGTCTGGGTCTGACTATTGTGTTTGTACCAACTTCCAGCCATGTGAGGGCTTCTGGCAACACAAGCCTCTGCCTTACTAGTGAAACCATCCAGAAATGCAGGCCTACGGCCTCTCGGGAGCAGCTCTGAACCGAGACGGATGGAGTAGGTTTATAAATACCCCAACCCCTCTCCAAGTGGGTTACTCTGAGCCACACATCTCCACTGACTCCCACAGTGTCACTTAGCCAAGGTGACCCGGCTTCATAACTTGGTGGCCAGCCTTTCTTCTTTCCCTTTCCCACTCTCTTATAGGTATTTTCTGCAATCACCCCTCGAACTATTGCAGTCAAACATCTGTCTCACTGGAGGGGAATCCAGACCATGATGAGTGGTTACCCTTGATTGTCAAGGTGTTGAGAGGCACCTAGAGATGTTAGTGTGTTGTGAGGGTGCTAACCTCCATGTAGGGTTCACCCACTGGTGAGTTCTGAACTGAGTGGGGTATTGAGAGACCTCGCCTAGTTGGAGGGGCTGGATCAGGGCTGCACGACTTTAGGGCTGCATGAGGTGAGTGACTGTCCTCACCACAGGCCAAAAGCGATGGTGCCAGTAAACCATGGACTGAATCCCCTAAAACAGTGAACCAAAGTAAACCTTTCACTCCCAGCGGGTTGCCTGAGGATGACAAGTTTGAGCCCAACCTGTGCAACTTAGTGAGACCCTGACTCAAAATTTAAAAAAAAAAAAATTACAAGGAACTAGGACCAGGCATGGTTGTGCCCACCTATAATCCCAGTACTTGGGGGGCTGAGGAAAAAGATCGCTGAAAGTTTGAGGTAAGGTGAGGCTACATAGTGAGTTCAAGGCCAGCCTGAACTGCATACTGAGACCTGTCTCAAAAAAATAAAAAGAAAAAAAGGGACTTGGGAAATATCTCAGTGTGAAGGGCCTGGGTTTCATCCCTAGTCCTGTCCTACACAGAAGCACATACAGACACTCCCATGCACACATGCTTCTTTCAGTTGCATATGCTGGATATTTTGTCCCAGCAACAGAAAGGGGACTAACATAAAGACGTAAGGACCTAAATATGGTAGGGTATTACAGAATCCCAGATGTTTTCAAGGGTATGTGATATCAGAAGTGGAGGAGGCCTTAAATATTATTTATTCTAATGAAACAAATCATTCAAAAAGGTCTATTTGTGAACTGATTTTTTTATGGGTTGGTAGGGGCCAGGGTCCCACTATGTAGCCCAGACTGGCCTCAAATATGCAGTAGTTCACCTGTCTTGGCCTTCTCAGTGCTGGGATTATAGCTGTGCACCACCACACCTTTCCCAATAACTGAATTTTTGTAAGTAGAAACTTATTTGTAGTGTATTTACATTAATAATATGAAACCTTTTGTTATAATCCTTTAATTAGAAATTTGCTTTAGTGTTCATCTTTTATCTTATGGCATTCATAAGCTTCTTCAGTGGAAAAAAACCAAAATCCTGCAAGACAGAAGAATACTGAGAGGGGCAAATAAGATGTTCTAGGAGTTCCAAGGAGGAAAAAGTCGATGTGGTTTTAGGAAACTGCGAAGGAAGCAGCACTAAAAAATTCAATTTAAACAGGTGATGAAAAGGAACAAGTCCATGTGACAAAGGAAGCAGAATGAAAGCAGATGCAGGAAATCAAGATGAGGAATTGTAGCATCACCTCATTGGCTGGAGCATTAGTATGTAGCATAAGGATGAAGCCCATCAGCCAACCAGAAAGACCGAAGTACCAGGCTGAAGAGTTCAGTCTCAGAGCTCAGGTGTAGGTCAGTGGTAGATGATGTGCTTGCATGTGCAGATCTCTAGGTTCAATTCACACACACACACACACACACACACACACACACACACTGGAGTTTGTGCTTAGTTTACTGGATTTTGAAGACCACCAGAACTTATTTGTTTACTTGGTTCTGGGAATGAACCTGGGGCTTCATGCATGCTAAATAAATGCTCTATCACTGACCTACAACTTGAACCCCAGACCTCACTTTGAAAAGAGATATTAGCTAGGTGTGGTGCCACACACCTGTAACCCCAGCACTCGGGGAGCTGAGGCAGGAGGATATCCATAAATTCAAGACTAGCCTGGACTACATAGTGAGCTCAAGTCCAGCCTGGCCTACAGGAGACCCTGTCTTTAAAAAAAAAAAAAGAAAGAAAGAAAGAAAAGAAAAAAGAAGAGGAGGAAGGGAAAGGATTGATTAGAGTTTCCATTGAATTAAAAGAGGGGAAAAGCTTATAGAAACTAGTTAGAAGTTTTGAAAATTGTATAAGAAAAATATGTGAGAGTTTATAGAAAGCTTAAAATTCTCTCCTAAGTAACTGAATACTCCTAAATTTGAATGGGTATCTGCTCATTTTCTCTGTAATTATGGGTTTTGGGATATGTAATTAAGTTTGCTTAAAGGAAAGCTCTGAAAAATAGTCAATGTCGAGACTAATAGTGAATCAAAAGCAAGACGAAAGACCACAGGTGCTCACGTACTGCTGGTGGGAACCTAAATTGTTTTAAACCTTTTGTTTGTCTTGAGAAAGGGTCTCATCATGAAGTCTGGGCTGGCCTTGAACTAGCTGGGATTACAGGTGCGTGGACACCACCACATCTGGCTGGAACAGGGTCTCGTGAAGTTGCCGGGCTGGTCTCAGACTTATGATTCTCCCATCTCAGCCTCCCAGGGAGCTAGGATGCATGCATGCACTTCCATGCCTAGTTGGTGGTGCACATTTTTAAGAGGTGGAGGCTCCACAAGGGAGTCCACTCTCAGAAGGGATTAATTCTGTTCTCATGGAGTGAATCTGCTGTGGCAAGAGCAGGTTATGATAAAGCTAGTCCATCCCGTGCAGCAGTCCTGTCTCCACACAGCCGCTTCCCATTCCTCTCCCTTAGCACAGTGCGGTCCAGCCAGGTGGCCTCCACAGGACCCTACCCTACACTATTTGGACTCTCCACCAGAATCGTGAGTGAAACAAGTTTTCTTTTTGAGACAGAGTCTCACCATGTAATTTGGGCTGGCCTTGCACTCATGCTGATCCTCCTGTTTCAGCCTCCTCAGTGCTGGGATTACAGGTGCGCGCTAACATACCCGCCAGTTTTCTTTACTAAACATCTAGCCCTAGGTATTTTGTTATAACAGCATGAAGTGAACCAACACACTTATCAAAACTCCAAGTGGCATTTTTTAAATATAAAAATTCATATAAAATCTCAGAGGAACACTAATAACCAAAACAACTTTTTTTTTTGGTACCAGGGATCAAACTCACAACATTGTGCTTGCCAGGCAGGTGCTTGTGCAGCTGAACTATTTCCCCAGCCCCAAAAAACTTTAAAAAGAAGATCAAATTTAAGGGAGTTACACTTCCGGAACCCAAAATATATTTTGGAGATACTGTAATCAAAACAATATGGGGCCAGGCGTAATGGCTTACGCCTGTAATCCCAGCACTGGGGAGGCTGAGGCAGGAGGATCGTTGTGAGTTTGAGACCAGCCTGGGCTACAAAGTGAGCTCAAGGCCAGCCTGAACTGTATAGTGAGACCCTGTCTCAAAAAGACCAAAAAACAAAACAAAACAAAAACAAACAAACAAACAATATGGGACTGACATAAAGACAAACAGATCAATAAAAGTGAATAGTTAGGGGCTGAGGATTTAGCTGGGAGGCAAATGCACCTCCCTAGCATGCATGAGGTAATGAGTTCAATTCCCAATATCAAAAAAAAAAAGTTAAAACAAATACATTTGTACTAGTTATTTTCTCATTGTTGAATTATAAAATACCCAACAACCACAAGTTAAAGAACAAGTTTATTTTGGCTCAGAGTTTATAGAAGTTTCAATCCATAGTTGACTGGCCCAAGGCAAGGCAACATGGCAGAGGAAAGCAGCCAAGGAGAAACAGTGCATGGGAGGTTAGTGGGCAGGAGGCAGGGAGTGTTTCTTTTTCTTTCCCTTTTTATTCCATCCAGGCTATAAGCCTATTGGTTGGTGCCACCCACACCCAGGGTAGAGCTTCCCTTTTCAATAACCCCATCACCCACAGCCATGCTAAGCCAATCAGTGGACTGACCTCGTTATCATACCCACACACTGGTATCACACACCCATGCCACCTCCCCAAAGTCCACCTACGAACTCGTGAGGCTTTGGGGGGACGTCTAGACATAAACCATAACAACACTCCAAGAAGGAAATATAGGAGGAAAGTATCATGACATTGAATTTGGCAAAGATTTGGATGAGACACCAAAACTACAGGCAACAAAAGCACAAATAGACAAATAGAACTACATCTGACTTAAAAAATTTTGTGTGTTAAAGGATACAACACAGTGAAATGGCAACCTACAGAATGGGAGAGAATATTGGCAAATTATGTACAGAATAAAGGGGTAACTTCATGATACAGAAAGAACTTCTGCCATTTAGAAACAAAAAGTGAGTTCCATCAAGAATTTGGAACAAGGGGGGCTGCGGACATAGCCGGCAAGCACACAGTTGTGAGTTTGATCCCCAGTACCAAAAAAAAAAAAGAATTTGGAACTAGAGGCCAGGGATATAGCTCATGGCACAGCCCCTACATGGCAAGCACGAGGTCCTACATTTGATTCCTGGTACCAAAAAAAAAAAAAAAAAATTGGAATTCGGTGTGGTGTACACACCTGTAATCCCAGCACCTGGAGGCTGAGGCAGTCGGAAAGCCAGACCACGGGGATTTTGAGGCCAGCTTGGGCTACATAGTGAGTTCAAGATCAGCCTGAATTACACAGCGCAAAACACTATCTCAAAAAACAGAAAAAAAAGCAAAACAAAAAAAGGAATTTAAGGGCTGGGGATTTAGCTCAGTGGCATAAGCGCCTGCCTGGCAAGTGTGAGGCTGTGAGTTCAATCCCCGGTACCATTAAAAAAAAAAAAAGGAATTTAGCAGGACTAGGGCATAGCTTAGTGGTACAGCCCTTGGCCTCACATATGCAAGACCTTGGTTTTGACCTTCAGTGCCACACAAAAATGAACAAATGAATAAATAAAAAATAGGTGGACAAACACTTCTCAAAAAATGATATTCCTATGACCAGTAAGATTTTGGAAAGGACCAAGAGTGGTGGCACAGCCACATGCCTATAGTGACAACTACTCCGCAGGCTGAGACAGGAAGATCACAAGTTTAAGGCCAATCTGGGCAGTGTAGTGAGAATTTGTCTCAAAATAATAAAAGGACTGTATCTCACCAGCAGAGCAGTTGCCTAACAAACACAAGGCCCTGAGTTCAATATCCAGCACACACACACAAAAGTACTATATGACTCGTACTCTACTTACATGAGATATCTAATGTACTTCAATTAAGCAAGACAGGGGTGGTTCCAGGGGTTAGAGAACCCAGGAAAGGGAAGTTGTTGTTTAATGGGTATAGAATGTGTATTGGAAAAGGAGAAGATTCTGGGGGTCTGTTTCACAACAGTGTAAAAGTACTTAACAACTCTGTATTATTGCTACCCTTTTTTCTGTTTTGCTTTTTTTCTTCTAAAAAAAAAATTCAATTGTGAAATTAAAAATTGTTAAGTTGAACATACCAGCTGTTTGTTTCTTCTTTGTAAGAATCGGTTTTTGTCTCTGAGTAACTACTTTGAATACAATGATATGCGTATCAACTATTGTTAATCTCTTACTGTTTTGTTGCAAAATTTCATTTTATTTAAGGAAAAACAGTAGCAGAAAAAGAAGAAAAAAGGGAGAAAAAGAAAGAAATAATGAAAGAGAGACAAAGAAAAAAAGAAAAGAAGACACTAGACATTAGCTAGCTCGGGTAACATAGTGAGAACTTATGTCAGAAAAACAAAAAGCACTGGGATGTACCTCAGTGTGAAGGCACCGTGTTGGGGGCAGCGACCTGCTTCTATGCCTTCGTGGGTTTTGACTGCATTGCTACCACTGGTGAGGAGGTCAAGAACCCCCAGAAGGCCATCCCCGTGGGTATCGTTGCGTCCCTCCTGATCTGCTTCGTTGCATACTTTGGGGTGTCTGCCACCCTCACACTCATGATGCCCTACTTCTGCCTGGACACCAACAGCCCCCTGCCCGATGCCTTCAAGCATGTGGGCTGGGAAGGGGCCAAGTATGCAGTGGCCGTCGGCTCCCTCTGTGCACTTTCCACCAGTCTTCTGGGTTCCATGTTTCCCATGCCACGAGTGATCTATGCCATGGCCGAAGATGGACTGCTGTTTAAATCTTTAGCCAAGATCAATGATAGAACCAAAACACCAGTAATTGCCACACTAGCCTCAGGGGCTATTGCTGCTGTGATGGCCTTCCTCTTTGACCTGAAGGACTTGGTGGACCTCATGTCCACTGGCACTCTCCTGGCTTACTCTTTGGTGGCTGCCTGTATGTTGGTCTTTAAGGTATCAGCCGGAGCAGCCTAACCTGGTATACCAGATGACCCGAACAACCGATGAGCTAGATCAAGTTGACCAGAATGAACTTGTGAGCATCAGCGATTCCCAGGCAGGCTTTTTACCCAAAACAGAAAAGGGAGTGGGACTTGGTTTTCTTCTTTCGCCTCAGGTGATGGGGTTATGGTGATCGACGGGACCATCCATCCTGGGGGTAGGGGAGGACGAGGTCTCCTTCTCCTTTGAGGCAGCTGCAGTTCTGATGAGGCGATCGGGTATCCAAATGGGGGATTTTTTTATCCTGTGGAAACACACAAGAATAGCCTCGCCCAGAGGCTAGTAAGATATCTGGGCCTTTCCATAATCCAGTAGTTAAATCTTTCCATTTGACAAAAACCTGAGGAATTAAGGTAGGATATTTCCAATGTCTCTCCATATTATTTAACTGATCATGTCCAATATTTAAATAATTAATAACAAATAGGGCATGTTGCAGAGTGTGATGAGGAGAATAATGAGGGTGACAGAACCGCAGTTTCAATAGCAGGAAATAATCTGGTCACGTATTGAGAATCAGAGTAGAGGTTAAAGGGTTTAGGGACTTGTATGAAAACTTCAATTACCGCAATTAATTTTGCCCTTTGAGCTGAAGTTTGGCAAGTATCTATCACCTTTTTGACATGATCTATTTGATAAGCAGCTTTTCCATTAGAGGATCCATCTGTAAAAACAAGGGCAGCATAATCTAAAGGTTGTTCAGAATAAAATTTAGGAAAGATAAAAGGATGTTTTTGCAGAAATAATAGTAGGGGGTTTCCAGGGAGATGATATGTAACTTCTCCTAGAAACCCAAGAAAGGCTTTTGCCCAGCTTAAAGAATTCTGTAACAAATTTACAAACTGCTGGGCTGTAATTGGAACAGTTATAATCTGAGGGTCTTGTGCAAATAATTCTGTGTTTCTTTTTCTTTCTTTGCTAATTAATTGGGCTTGTTTGGTTTCTCCTGATTGTTTCCCTTCAAGGGGCATTCCCTAGAAAAATGTCCTGACTTACCGCAGGTGAAGCAGAATCCTTTTTTAGCATTGTCTCTTTTATTATTATGTAAGTATTATTATGTAAGTATTATTACACTTATTTAGCGACTGCATAAATTTACTATATGTTTGACCTTGCAGGGCTGCAGCCATGGCAAAGCCCTGAATATGTGCCGGGGAGGCATCCATGCACATCTTAATATAATCTCCTATAGATCCTTCTTTTCTTTTTTTTTTTTATAGTTTCTTTTAGACCCATCAAGCGAAAGTGGTCTGCCTTCGTCCAGATTTATTTCTTTAGCCATGCAAACCATTTCGTGTGTAGGGTCAAAATAATCCTTTAGCACATTCCAAAGGGGAAAGGCATTATAAGGAACTCTCTCAGGCCCATAAATCTCATAATGAGCCTTCATTTCTTTGCCCACCTTCATCCATGTTTCTAAATCTAGTGACCCTTCCTCAGGAAACCAGGGGGAAACTTGGTGCACAAAAGCGATAAAGTGCACAAAAGCGATAAATTCCCGTAACTGTTTAGTAGATACAGCAATACCTCTTGCTTTTAGCATATGTCTCAGAATTTCGGCATATATATGCCCTTCCTTGGACTCTGTATGTCCCATTACGATTATGATTTCTTGCCTCCGTACTTTTCTCTCTAAGTACCGTACCGTGTCCGCGGGTCTGCAGCACCCTATGCAAGAATCCTATCCCTGACGAAATAGAAAAAGACTTACCTTCAGGTCCCTGTTCGGGCGCCAGATGCCGGAGTCCAGCTGTGGCAGGGCTAGGGTTTCCCAAAGGTGGTCAGGGAGTCAGCGATTGAGAGACAGAAAAACCTGCACCCCAGTTTGTGAGTGAATCTGAATCCGCCTTTATTTTTTAGAAGCTGGAATATATATTTGCCAACCCTGGCAACAACCCCCAGCCCCAAGCAGGAAACGCCCCAGGCCCAGGGCCAGGCAGGGACAATCCCAAACAATAGGTGTTAATTGACCTCAACTCCAAGGCGCCCCAGGTTCAGGGCAATAGGTATCAATTAACATTTTAATCTTGACATTGAGTCAGCCCAGGAAATGCAATCCAACGTACCGGACGCCCACAGGAGGACCGGACGCCCATAGGAGGAAGAGATGTGTGAGATTATTAGGCCACTCCCTACATTGCTTTTCTTATCATTTATGGGAGTGGCAGTCCCTGCGAGGACAGCGCCTGTCTTAGGTCAAGGACTCTTCACATGTACCCAACCAGGCCTTACCTGTCATGGGCCTGCAGGACAGCAATTGGTCCTGTGCCTGTCTTAGGCGGCCGGTGGCATAACATATGGGTCCTAGTTGCCCGTCTTTGGCTGCCTGTCCAGTGTCTCAGGGTAGTTGTCTCACAGGAAGTTTGTAAATCCTCCTCCATGAGCTCTTTCACTTCTCTCACATTATTCACAGAAGGCAAAACCCCACAACCAGTCCTCACAAAGGGGTTATCTAGAGGGCCTCCAGCAACCCCCCTGGAGTCTCCACCCTCGACTCCATATTGAGCATTACATAAAAACATACACATGTGAACTATATAAATTACAATTATCAGTACAAAACATTTCAAGATCCCCGTGCCCAATTCCCACATGCGGCGTCCTTTTCCTGGAGAAGCGATTGTCACAAGGCGTGGATGGACTAGGACGCGGCATGGACAGAAAAGGGCGCCGCAGCACCGGGCTTACCCAGTACCACAAATATAATAAAATAAAACTGGATAAAAATTAAAATTAATGGAAGTCGGGAGTAGGGATATAGCTCAGTGCAAAAGCCTCATAACACACACACACACATGAAGGTAAGTTGATAAATTTCTATGTTATGTGTTTTCAACACTAAAAAGGAAAAAAATGTAATGAAAATATATGTAAAGTTTATTTCTGGGCTGATAGAAAACAAATATCACTGGACCTAGTGACACTCTTGTAATCACAGCTCTTGGGAGGCTGAGGCAGAAGAATCCCATTTTGAAGGCCAGTGTAGCAAAACCCTGATTCAAAAAAAAAAAAAGCCAGGCATGATGGTGCATGCCTGTAATCCCAGCACTCAGGAGGCTGAGGCAAGAGGATTGCTGTGAGTTTGAGACCAGCCTGGGCTACAAAATGAGTTCAAGCAGCCTGAACTGCACAGTGAGATTCTGTCTCAAAAAAACAAAAGCAAAACAAAAAAATTTAAAAAGATCTTTAAAATTATATATTGTCCATAGAAAAGCATGTACAATTTTGACATGTTTGTAATATATTGTCTATTCTAGATCTTGTAGAGAGTTACAGATATTTATATATTTATTAGACTTTTTTTGTGTGTGTGTCTTTTTGTGACAAGGTCTCACTATGCAGTTTAGGCTGGTCTTGAGCTCACTTTGTAGCCCAGGCTGGTCTTGAATTTGCAGAGATCTCCTGCCTCAGCCTGTTGAGTGCTGGGATACAAGCATGTACCACCACACCCAGCTATTAGACTATTAAATAATAAATACACATGCTGGATGAGGAAAAAGAGTTACAAAGTAAGGGTTATGGTTAATTTAGATCTGTGCTATCGAAGTCTGTTCAAAAGTAAGAGCGAGGAAAAGGAAACAGCACTGAGGTTGTGAGACACTAAAGTGGTAACAGTTACCTTCACTGTAGCCCTAATGGTAATTCTCTATCTTGTCTTCCTTTTATTCAGTTTCTGATTTGTCTCTAATTCTATAGTACATGTAAAATGGAGGAGCAAAAGTCAAAATCGTAAAGTGTAATATAAAAAATACTCAACAATAACATCGGTGAACCCTTAGTCTCTCAAACACACAAAAGTCCATTGTGCATGCAGCCAATTACGTCCCTGAGTAGTGCATTCCACGGAGCATACAGCCTGCTGTCCTGTGAACAATGGCTGGGTTAGAGCGCGCTAGACCCAGGTCACCTCGCATGGGCCACTTTTGCACAACATGTAGAGAAAATGCTAAATTGTTTACTGGTGACTACATGAAACAAAAGAGTCAGTTCCTCCAGCTATTAGGAAATATTAAACCATTTGGCAAATATTCTCCATGGTTAGAAGACACAAAAATATTTAAATGTACCTAATTTTTAAGAAGAAAAATGGGGAATTTTAAAGTGTTAATACTTAATTAATACTTTTTAAATAAAGGAGGGCTGGCCAGGTGTGGTGGCATACACCTGTAATCCCAGCACTCAGGAGGCCGAGGCAGGAGGATTGCTGAGAGTTCAAGCCCAGCTTGGGCTATATAGTGAGTTTGCTGGCCTGAACTGCATAGTGAGAGCCTGTGTCAAAAAATCAAAATAAGAATAAAAGAAAGACAGACAGAGACAGAGAGACCTGTAGAGATATGACTTGTTTAGAATGTCCAAGTTTCAAAACTTCAGTTGAGACATTTGTAGCTAAATGGATACACTTTGAGACCGTACTTTTATAAGAAGCAAATTGGACACACATGTTTAATTACCACATTGTTTCTCTGGTGTGAGAAACTGAAAGTGAAGTAAAGATAACATATAACAGATATTGGAAAATGGGAAGAAAATGTTCAAATGGGGAAACAAAGAAAGGGGAGAAAGAAAGGAAAAGAAAGAATAGAAAAGAAAAGAAGGAAAAATGGAAACAAAGCTTTTATAAATGAGGGAAGAGGGGTTGAAGGCAGGGGAGGGAAATGGGAATAAAGGAGAATCAAGATATATCATGTACAGACACAAATTCTCTATGATGACTGTGATCATTATGTGTACCTGAAATGTACCAATAAAATTTAAACAAATAACAGGCTGGGCGTGGCGGTGCATGCCTGTAATCCCAGCTCTCGGGAGACCAGCCTAACTACATAGTGAGTTCAAGACCAGCCTAACTACATAGTGAGACCCTGTCTCAAACAAAACAACTAACAAAGTCCCTTCCCTTTATACTGCAGGTGACTAAGCTTCCTAACCATGTGGCCACATTCTCCTTAGTTTTAAGGAACGGTACAGAGATAATTGAATGTCCCTAGTTTTTAGAAAGAAAAATGGAGAATTTTTAAATGTTCATACATATTTATTATTTACACTTACATCTTGTATAGGTGTTAACGGCAGGAGCTGACCTTGAGATGAACTGTCTGACTCGCTCCCCTAGGCTTGAGGAAGCACTAGTTATTACCTAAACCCAGGAAAGGAGGGTGAACGTGTCTAGCTTGGCTCTTCAGGAAAAAAGACTGTGGTTTGGTAAAAGACTGGTTTATTTATCTATTTATTTTAAATCTTATTACTATTATCCTTGTTTGAAGTGTTTAGAATTGGACTCAGGGCTTTACACGGAGCCACACATCTTTCTTTTGTTGTTTTTGGGGGGTCTTTGTTGTCTTTTTGAGACAAGGTCTCACTATGCAGTTTACACTGGCCTTGAACTCACTATGTAGGCCAGGCTAGCCTCCAATCCGCAGAGATCCTCTTGCCTCAGCCTCTCAAATACTGGGATTACAAGTGTGCACCTCCACACCCAGCCTCCAGCCATTTTTGTTTTAATTTTGAGGCAGAATCTTGCTAAATTGCTTAGTCTGGTTTTGAACTTGCAATCCTCCTGCCTCAGCCTACCAGAGTACCGGGATTCTAAGTGTGTGCTACCATACTTGGTTAAAACATAAGTATAAACAAACGAGTGTCTTTCCTGCATTATATTTTTTAGGAAATTTAACATGTTAATGTACATTGTGGGTTTCTCTGAGAAGTCAAAATGGCAATGGAAAGAGAGATGCAGGTTTCCCCACTTATTTCTTCCCACTATCTTTTTTCCTCCTAGGACCATTGTTCCAAGGAGAACATTTTGGGACACACTGTTGTAGGTAGTTCAAGAAAGCATTGCTTTCGTATTAAGGAACGCAGAAGAATTTCACACCTTCTTACCACGGCACTTACCCATATTTAAAGGTGCACTGCTAATTACACAGAGTTTATGATCCAGATCTAAGCTAGTCAAAGTATAGATTTTTCAAATATTAATCTGACTTTACTTAAAAAAAAAAAAAAACCAACCCAAAACCTAGACTAGTTGTAGTGATGCACACCTGTAATCCCAGCACTCAGGAGGCTGAAGCAGGAGGACTGCCTGCAGTTTGAGGCCAGCCTGGGCTACAAGGTGAGTTAAGGCCATCTTGAACTGCACAGTGAAACTCTGTCTCAAAAAGACCAAATCAAGAAACAAAACAAAATAAAATGCCTTTGATCATAATGTATTGCCCTTTTTAATGTGTTGCCAAATTTGGTTTGTTAAAAATGTGTTTAGCACTTTTCACAAAACTCAGGAAGTGGAACAACATGTGCCCATCAGCAAAAGGGAGCGTGGTACACACACACACCGGAGTGCCATTCACCCGTAAAGAAGGGCGAAAGGAAGCTGTTACAGACAGCAGGGCTGGAGTGAAGGTCATTGCATGAAGTGAGGTAAGTCAGACACAGATGGAAAGTACTGCATGATCTCACTGCGTCTCTCGCTTTTCATTATTGTGACAAAACCTGAGAAAAACAGGTTAGAGGAGGAGAAGAGGCTTTCTTGAGCTCAGGGTGTCAGAGATTTCCATCCACAGACAGCTGATTCCAGGGCTTCAGGTTTGTGGAGTGGCTGATGCTGGTGGTGGAAGGGTGTGGCAGGGCAGCCAGGAAACGGCAAGACAGGGAAGGAGCAGGGCGGAGCAGGCTGGGAACCAGCTCCCATGATGCACTCTGCATGGCCAGGCCCTGCCTCCTGTTCCCGTGGCCTCCCAATAATGCCATCACATCATGATTCCATCAATGGCTTAATCTACTCCTTAAATTAGAATCCTCCTGATTCTACCCCTTCCCTCAAAACTCCTTAGCAACCATGCCTTCCACGTAGCCTTTTTATCCAAGCTGTAACACTCACTTTTGATGGCACATCCCTGTAATCCCAGCACTTGGGAGGCTGAGGCAGGAGGATAGCAGATTGGAATCCAGCCTAGGAAATTTAGCAAAACCCTATCTTAACATAAAAACTGAAAAGGGCTGTGGATGTAGCTCAGTGTGAAGGCCCTGGGTTCAATCCCCAACATCACACACACAAAGTTGTTGAATAGGAGTTAAATGCTGGCACAGCTGTGTAACCTGTAGACAGTGAGAATGGACTGTGTATTTATAAAAGATGTACAACCAGTCTGGGAAACAGACTTCTATTCTGGTTACTTTTTCTCATTGCTGAGACAAAATACCCAAAGTTAGAGGAAGAAAGATTTACTGCAGCTCACAGTTTGTAGAGGTTTCAGGATTACGTAACAAGACCTTGTCTCAAAAATCCAAGGAGAAAAACAAAACAAACCAGGTAAGAAAAACTCCAGAATGACTTTTCAGCAAGATGCCATGCATGTTGAGCAAAAACAAATCAGTTGATTCTGGTAACTCATTTGGCCTCCAATAGCTATCTGTAGACACCACACTCCACCACCTCAAAAGACAGCCAATCCTGCCACCCTTGGGTACCTAGGCTAAAGCTAAGTCACCAGACTAAGTGTAACCTCACTGTGATGTTGATGCCATACCTGTGGCATCTGCTGGTTCTTTTGTTGTTAAACTGTCACCAGAACTGGGAGTAGGCTGAGGCAGGGAGGTCTCTAGCACATGACATTTAAGGAGCTGCTCCCTTTTGAGGCACACTCTGTGCTTGTACTTGCTCCACCAAGAGTGAACTCCTCCCTTCATTTTGGATCTTAGGTATTTCTCTTGTCTTATCCTAGTCCCAGACCTGTATCCCCAAGTAGAATGTTATCTGTCATGGTGTGATGGCAAGGGAGACAGCCCCAGGTGGGGAGGAAGGAGGTGGAGGTGGGTTATTTGTAGAGAAGGTGACTTGACCTAACTAGGGAAGGTGAGGGTCATCACTACAGAAAAGTGAGATAAAAAGGATTCAGTCTGAAGGTAGGAAAAGACACAAAGGATGGGGCAGACATCTGGGAAGTGAGTGGCTAAAAGGATGAAATTGAACAGATAGTTCACAGCAGTCTTCCACCCCTGGGCCATGGAGAGATACCAGTCCATGGTCTGCAAGAAACTGGGTCTTACACCAGGAGGGAGTGACAACTGGGTGAGAGAAGCTTCATCTGTACTTACAGCAGCTCCCCATGGCTCCCATCACTGCCTGAGCTCCACCTCCTGTCAGGTCAGCAGAAGTATTAGGTTCTCCAAGGAGCCTGAACCCACTGTTAACTGCCTGCTTGAGGGATCTAGGTTACATGCTCCTTATGAGACTCTCACCAGGACCTTCACCCACCCACTCTCCCTATGAAACAGGTTGGGAACCACTGGTTTAAAATATGACAAACAAAAGAGAGGTGCTGGGTCTGATCTTGCTGAGTGCAGGTAGCTTACTGGGCAAGACAACTGAACCCTTGACTATCTCAGCCTGTTTTCTTAGATTGTCACTAGAAAGCAGCCTGGGTTGAGAAGGAAAGAGAAAAATCAGCAAATCTCTACGAAACTATGAACTAGGGGACTGGAGATGTAGTTTAGTGGTAAGGTATTTGCATACACCCACAAGCTAACAAATTAATACCCCCATAAATTCTGCATTAAATTTTCAGTGTCTTGTAAGTCTTCCTGTGTCCACAGCATAAAGGACTTATGAAGTTGGCTCAACTAAAATTCCAGAGCCCTCCTATGATCTTCTTTTGGATGGAGGATGTATGTTGCATTCAACAAAATTAACAACATGCCCTGCATATGTTATTTAGGCTACAGCCTTTGTTATTTAGGCTCTGACATTGCTCTCCTTTTAAAATTTGTTTGTGCTATTCTCCATTTCTGTTTCCAATTCCTAAAAATCTCTTTTCCTTCTAGCCTGCTGATTGATGTCTACTTTTGAAAAGATTTAAGGATATATAATTGCTAGGACTTTTTTTTTCTTGGTACTGGGAATTGAACTCACGACCTTGCTCTTGCCAGGCAAGTGCATATGCCACTGAGCCATACCCCCAGCCTGACTATGTAATTGATAGACCATACAATTTACCAATTTAAATCATACATCACTGCAATCAATTTAGATATCCCTCACCTCCTACCAAAAACCAATTCTGGGCCCATTAATAATCACATCCCTGCTCTCCCAGGACCTCTCTAGTGGAAGCAACTAGTAATCTCCTTCTGACTATGGATTTCCCTACTCTGGACATCATTTTAAAAAAAATTAATTGATTAATTTTTTATTGCTGGACATGGTGGCACACATCCATAATCTCAGCTACGCAGAGGCCTGAAGTAGAAGGATAGCAAGCTCTAAGCCAGTCTGAGCAACTTTTCTTTCTTTCCTTTCTTTTTTTTTTGGACAGACTCTCTCTATATGGTCTAGGCTGTCCAGAAATTTGCAATTCTTTTGCTTCAGGCTCCCAAGGCTTGAGAGTAAACATGTGCCATCTCATTCTGTTCAACCTGGGTAATTTAGCAAGATCCTGTCACAAAATAAAAATAAAGAGGGCTGATGACTTAGTTCAGCAATAGTGTCACTGAGTTTGATTCTCAATACCAAAATGAAAAAATACTAAATTGATAATATAAAAACATAAGAATTATGCACGTTTCTGGGGGTACCAGATAATATTTGATACATGTAAGTGTTGTATAATGTCAAAATCATATTTATCTTAAAGGTTAATGATCAAAAAATATGATGATTTTTACAATTTAAAATTTTTTTAGGGCTGGGAATTTAGCTCAGCAGCATAAGCGCCTGCCTTGCAAGCATGAAGTCGTGAGTTTGATCCCCAGTACCGATAAAAAAAAATTTTTTTAAATTTAAAAATCACAGTAAAACATTGCCACATTAATCATCTTTATAATACTTAAAATATCTCCCCTTACTTCAAACATAATTATCCCATAATAAATGGTAATGTGTCTTTTAGTAATAGGTTTGTTAAAAACAAGTATTCACCAAAAATCTTTTTTTTTTTTTTTTTGTCTTTTTGAGACAAGGTCTTGCTCTGCAGTTCAGGCTGGACTTGAAGCCACTTTGTAGCCCAGTCTGGTCTCAAACTCGCAACGATCCTCCTGCCTCAGCCTTCCACGTGCTGGGATTATAGGCATGAGCCATCATGCCTGGCTATTCACCATAATTTTTGATCAGCACCTCTATATTTATCTTCTCAAACATTTACCATTTCTTGATGGTTGGGCATTAAGTTTTAACTTTTACTAGAAAGTGCCTATGGAGATCAGGTGTTCCTTTTGGTAATGGTCATGGCTAAGGATGGATTTCCGTGATAAACCAGAGAGCTATGGCGGAAACAGGAGGGGAAGAGTCTTGATATTTAACAACTACTATGTTTTCATTTCCATTCATCATTTTCACACTCATGCTGCCCGCTGGGTTGCCATTAAACAGCTGAAGAACCAGAGATTTATAGAAATGAAGTATCCCGTGGAAGGTTACAAAAATAGTAACAAGACCAGAATGGGCCCTTGGTTTTCTGCCTGGAGCTTATTCACCTTTGCTGTCCATCAGTGTTTCTAAGCTTTGGTGAGTGGGTCCTGGGGTCATCCGGAACGCTGGCACAAACCAGTCTCGGCCCCACCCGCAGAGGCAGAGAGTCCCGATTCACCACTTCTGGGGAGGAGCTCAAACATTTGCATTTCCAGCCGCCTCCACTGCGGCTGGTCTGACGCTGCTCTCTCGAGGGTTGCTGGTGAGTGTCTGCGGAGGTGCTTGCTGAGAGAGCTTTAATCCTGTGGGGGACGTCTTTGGCTTTGCAAAACAGCACTCGCAACGTGTCAGAGCCACGGCTGATGGACCCGCAGTGGAAGGAAGTTCAAAAGATAGTGAAAAGTCAGAATGCATCAGACCAAGGCTGAAGTGCGGTAGCATCTATTCTGGTTCGGGATGAGATAAGCCAGGAGAAAATTGAGCATGGGTACAAGAAGCGACTAGAAAATTGCAGTTGGATACAAAGTGTTCTGCTCCTTGCCTAGTTGCAAAGTAGGGCTCCTCAAAGAGAGAAGACAGACAAAGCACTGTCCACAGCAGTGCCTCTCATTGTTCTTTGGCTCTGGCTGCAACTGCACACTCATGCTGATTTCATCCCAAATGTGAACCAGGCCCCGACTTAACTAACCAAAAGCTGTTTAAGGGAAAACAAAATATCACACATACCAGGCAAACGTCATTTCCTTGAACTTGTTGTCATTCTTGGTTTTATTAAAAATATTTGTGTTTTTCTGTTCTCTCAGTGGGAAGGGGAGGAGGACAGCTTGAAATCACTTAATTCAGAATCTGCAGTGTAACTGCTACAGTAGGCTCAAGTGTGATTTGAACATCTCCAGCTATGGGATTTGGTGACCCAGCTCCCCAGAGAGGATGACACAGCGCAGGGACCAGCGCAGCCAGCTTGCCCAGCTGTGTAGACAGCAGAGATTCTTTTGAAAGTCCTTGTTGAGGTCACTGCTGCTGAGTCCTCTTAATAATTCAAACAGGGCCGGGCGTGGTGGCTCACGCCTGTAATCCCAACACTTGGGAGGCTGAGGCAGGAGGATTGCTGTGAGTTCGAGACCAACCTGGGCTACAAAGTGAGTTCAAGGTCAGTCCGAACTACATAGCAAGACCCTGTCTCAAAAAAAACAAAACAAAACAAAACAAATTCAAACAGGCCTGGGGACCAGTCCGTGTGGAAGCCACGCAGCCCTGGGGACAGGGAAGAGACAAGCAAAGCCTGGCTGTCCTCTGCTGAGTTAGCTCAACTAACTCGCCTAGGAAACAGATGACCTACTGCACTAGGACTTTTGTGGACAGTTTCTGTGCAGTGCCAAGGGTAGCACCTAGGAGTGGGCTAAAGTGAGGGTGAGTGTGAGTGAAGGGCACACACGTGTGGAAGAGACAAAGATGCAGGGAAGGAGGAAGGAAGCAAGAGAGGGCCAGGGAAAGCTGAATTTGCCTTCTACCCACCTGATCTCCTGACTTGAACTCAGTCTTGTGGGAACTGCATTACACTCTGTGTAAGGGTGGGGCCCCTATGACCAAATCTCTCTTTTCTTCAAGGTCCCAAATCAGCTCAGTGCTCTGACACTGGCAAATAAATTTCAGCATGAGTTTGGGGGTGGAGAGAAGCAACACCCGCACCATAGCAGGCAGGCAAACAAAACATCCATATGTAAGAGGAATCATTACATAATAACAACAATCAAAGGCACACCACCTTTCCTTTCAAAATGTTGATGATGTTCGCTTGTTTCTTACTTCATACATATTTGTCCATTTGTTCATTCATTCAACAATCATATTGATCCTTCCTGCTTGCTGGCCATTCTGCTCCATGGGTGTCTTTTTCTTCATTTATCCAACAAATATTTGCTAGGGCCCTACTCCTGTAGAAGTGATAAATTGTTCTAGGTGCTTAGATACATAGTAATTTTTAAGAGGGGCAAAAAATGTTTAAACCAATTCGGAGTAAGTCAACTGAAACAAAACAGTGGTGGGCGTGGTTGGCTGAGACAGGCCTGTAATCCCAGCGCTTCCGGAGGCTGAGATTGATTGGAAGACTGAAAATTAGTGATCTAGGTAACTCAGTGAGACACTGTCTTAAAAAAAAAAAAAAGCAGGCATTGGAGATGTAGCACCATTTCTCAACTCTGAAAATTTTTATGATAAAATATTAAAAGAAAAAGCACTAGGACTAAGGCAGGTAGGGATTTGGGAAAAGTTACCAGAGGATCCAGCGTGGTGCTCTCTCTTCTTTCTCTCAGCTACCTAACATCCCTGTGCTAACCCTGAGCTATGGACTCATCAAATTTCAAATTCTAAATGGCCTTATGTTGGGCTATAGAGAATTCTAAGACAGTCTCTGCAGTGTGTTAGGTTTCCATCCTGGAGAAGAGGTCAACTGGAAGACCAGGTAAAATCCACCCACCCTACTGTGCTTGGTGAGGTAGCCACCAGCAAAGCTCCCCCCTCCTCCAGCTGCTTCCTGGTACTAAGAAGCCACTCTGTCTATCACAGCTGCCCATCTGAGCTGCTTTGGAGATTGGTGAAGGGTCCCATAAAATATCTTAAGAGCAAAGAGAACTCTGGTGTTCTCTGATACTCTTAATTTTCTTTAGTATTGTTTCAAAATAATTTTCCACTTAGGGCAATTTAGTACAATTAAAAGAAAGTTACTAACTTCAAGCCTGTCTTAGACTGTAGGGCGCCATTGGGTCCTAGATACCAGTCCCAAATTCCGAGAAGCAGAGGCTGGGAATTACTAGTCTAATCCTGCCTTCCTCCGGGCAGCTGGCAAAAACACACACTCTCTCTGTGTCTGTCTTTCTTGTTACTGAGGATTGAACCCGGGGCCTTTTTATTAAGTTACATCTCCAGCCCTTTAGTTTTTCTTTTTCTTTTTCTTTTGAGATACAGCCAAGCTAAGGCCCTAAATTGCCCAGGTTGGACTCCAGTTTGCGGTCGGTCCTCTTGCCTCAGCCTCCCAGAGTGCTGGGATTATAGGCGTGGGCTGCAAAACTCAGCTCAGGGGTCTTTTCTCTTAAACACTAATTAGGGCTAGACTGTACCAGGCATTATTCTTATTCTCAGAATTTTACCCATCATAGTTCATTTAGGAATCTATTTATTTTTTATTTTTGGTGTTTTCGATTCAAGGTCATGCCATGCAGTTCAGGCTGGCCTTGAACTTACTCTGTAGCTCAGGCTGGCCTCAGATTCACAGTGATCCTGCTGCCTCAGCCTCCTGAGAGTCCTGGGATTACAGGCATGCAGTGTCATGACCAGCCATAATGATTCATTTAAACGTCACCAAAAACTTCTGTTGAAGGCATCCATTGCAGTTTGCACCCCCCCCCCCAGCCTTTTAACCCTATAATCCCAGGACTCTGAAGACTGAGGGAGACTGATCACAGCCAGTTCCAGGCCAGCCTGAACTACACAGCGAGACCCTGTCTGAAAACAAACAAACAAACAAACAAACAAACAAATTTCCATTCAACAGGACAGCACAGGACAGCACAGGACAGCACAGGAGCATCTGGCTCTTGGACTCGATCATGAAGGCTGCCTGCAGTCATCAGCGGGTACTGGCCTCCTTAGCTAAGGGATGAATTGCATCTCTGAAAAACCAGTTCAACGAAAGATACTGACGGATCAAAATGGCACTGTTTTAATGTTCCAACCAACCCTAACTCCGCAAGCACCTCAGTATTTCGCATGTGAGATCCCGTGTCATTTTCCGGGGAAGTCACCCTGCCAGTAAAGCCCCCAAGTCACCTTTCACTAGGGCGTCACGGGAGGACAGGCCTGCTAAGCAGAATGGCGCTCACTCGGGGCTTTCCAAAGCAGGAAATATCCGAAGCCAGCGGCTGGCACACTATTTTGGGCAAATGAGGAGGAGAAAAAAAAATTTTTTTTTTTTTTTCCTGAAAACAAGTTTCTAGCCTGGGTAAATGGCAAATGAGATTAACTCATTATGTCCCTTTCATTTTAAACCTTCCCAGCTTGTTCTCATTTTGTTTCTCCAGCGCGGGGCACCCTCTCTATTATTTCATCTATTAGTCCCTTGTCCCCCCATCCCCTCTTTTTAACTTCCCTTTGGAATAGGTGGCAGCATCCCACACCCTAACGACCCCCCGGGCCTGGGTCCCCCGCAGGGCGTGGGGAGGGGGCTGATCGGGCGTGGGCGGGGGCGGCAGCCTGGGGCTCACACCTTTCGCCTCGGGCGGCTGCGGCGGGGCCGGGCGGGGCGGAGGCCGCGGCCTCGGCGAATAGCAGCGCGCTCCCCGCGCGGATTGGAGCAGCGGCATCACGCTGACCTCGGCCTGGGATGTAAACCCCGCCAGCCGCTGCGGGCAGAAGGAGGCTCGCAGCAGCTCGGGGAAAGCCAGCTCATCCCCGGCTCCGAGCGGTGGCCTAGATCTCGGCAGCGCCCAGCGGCAGGAGGAGCCCGGCGAGGGCGCGGGCGGGGAGCGCGCGTCGGATCCCTCGGCGGCGAGAGAAGGGGCGGCGCGAGCCATGGCCGGGGACAGCGAGCAGACCCTGCAGAACCACCAGCAGCCCAACGGCGGCGAGCCCTTCCTGATCGGCGTCAGCGGGGGCACAGCCAGCGGCAAGGTACGACGCGCCGCTGTCCTCCCTGGGGCGGCGCATGTGGCCGGGGCGCGCGCGGGCCGGGTCCCTGGCTGCAGCCACCGCGTGGCGTTCGCAGGCGCTGGGAGCAGCGGTGGGGGCGGGCGGATGCTGACGGCGGCCCTCGGGGCCAGAGGTGACCAGCCCAGACCTGGAGGCTGGCGGGCTCCCCACCCCCACCCCGCGGCTCTAACTCGTGGCCAGGGTCCCATGGGGGAGGGGCAGGACAGCAGATGCTTATTGTTTTACAAGTCCGGGGTCCCAGGCTAGGGTTCTTCGCTGGCTCCCCCGGGGACCCCCGAGGCGTCCCTGGCCCTGGCCTTGCCTGGACGCGTGGGCCCAGCGGAGCCGAGGGCGCAGCGAGCCGGGAAGCCTGCCCGAGAGTGCAGCGCGCGTGACGGGAACGCGCGAAAGGCGGTGTCCCGGGGAAGGGGAGCTGCACCGGGGGATCGCGGGGCTCTCGGGGAAGAGCCTGAGCCTCAGAAGTGCGGTGGCATCCGCGACAGGAGAGGAGAGCGTCTGCCTTTGCTGGAAAGGGGAAGCGTGGTCGGCTTCCAGGAGAAAGTTGCTCTGCGGCGCCTGGTGGTGCGCGCCTCTGCGCCCGGGAACGGGAACGGGAGCGGGAACGGGTCGCCGCATGTGGCTCCCCAGAAGCCCGTTTTCTTTGTTTTATCAACGAGGCGAGGAGAGGCGTCCTGGCTTCACCCCGGGCTCCCGCAGGTGAAGCAGGGTGGAGCTCCCGCAGATGGTTCTTTCTTTGCTCCCTTCACTGCTTCTGATGTGGGGCTTTTTGCTCCCCTCACCCTGAACCCGGGCTCCAACTTCCTGGGCGCCCTGGGGGAGCCGCGCGGGCGAGCTGTGCGCCCTGGCTGGCGAGGCTGCCGGGCAGAGCGGGGCAGGAAGGCTGCTTGGCGCCATGAGGAGCGAGCCACGAGGTTGGCGCTGCGAGCTGCCTCCTGCGAGGCCCCTCCTCCATTTTGGTTTTGCATTTTGCACCAGACGCGCCTGGTGCAGGGAAACTTCCTTACTAAAGGAAATTCATCGCATCCTGAGCTCCTAGTTTTAGGGTCCGGAAGTTTATGATCTGTTTGCTTTGAAGGTTAAGCGCTTTTTTTTTTTTTGTAACTGTGACTTGTAACGTGTTCTTTACTGGTAGTTTTAGTAATTTAAAGCGAAACTGGAATGCCAGTAGAACGTGTTTCTGTCACAGGAGACACTTTTTTTTTTTGGTTCTGGGCTGTATTCCCAAGAGTGATGCCTGGCATAGAATTGAAGTCCCTAGGTCAACCTGAAGTCCAATCCTCCTAGTGGAGGAAGAGACAAACTTGCAGCTGAGTGGAACATTTAGCAACAAAATGACCTGGATGATCCTCTAAACAATTTAGTCACTGTAGAGGTGAACGCTGAGATCAGAAAAGGTGGAACAACCCCGTTCTCCTTATTCATGTGTGCCCCCTCCCTCCAGCACCCCAGTCTTGTCTCAGCTGATGGTGGTGGAAGTTGTGTTCCTCACTTAGGTACCATGTGGCCGGGGGGGGGGGGCACAATTGGCCACCGCCTCTGGTCTCTTGGGGAGAAGAGGCGAGAAGGGGCTGTTGTCACGCTGGTTTCAGAGCCTGTTGTACATTTTGGGCATGTGATACTTTGTCATCCTTTAAGATTACTTTATCTGTTTTTTTTTTTGTTATTAAAAATGGTCCAAAGCGGCACTGCAGTAGTTCCATAAAGCATTCAATTTGATGTAAATCTGTCTTGATTTTATTATTCCAATCCTTAGTGTCATTCCAAGGGACTGGAAGTTCAGTGCTGTGTGGCTCCTCTACCTCCTAGTACTTGGGACCCAGGTCTTTTTTTCCTGAGCTACATTGTCAGCCTTTTTTTAAGTTTTAATTTTGATGCAGGATCTCACTAAGTTGCTAAATTGCCCAGGTTGGATTTGAATGTGTGGTCTTCCCGCCTAACTCCCCTTCAGTGCTGGGATTATAGGGGTGGGCCACCACGCCCAGTTGCATCAGCAAACTGTTTCTTCTGTAGAAGTCTCAAAGCTGAACATGCTAGTGCGAGAAGGGGCTGGAAGCAAGTCAGGTTGAAATCTGTATGCAAGAAGTCATAGAACCATAAAAAAAAATTCGAGTTATTGAGATAGAGGGAACCTTAGAGCTCTGGAATCCAGGAGTCTCTGATCCCTGTTTCTTACTGGGTAATAACAAATTCCAATCACAAGGTTGATGACAGAGCTGGTACTAGGTACCCATTTGGGCTGGGCCCAGGTTTGCACTGTCTTTGTGGAGTGGAGCTGTTTGGAAAGACTGGCGAGTATGGGGCTTCACCATTTAATCCAAAGGAGATGGAAATACAGGCAGCTCTGTATACCCTGTTCCCTGCAGGGTAGGTAGGTCTTGACTGTGTCTTCCCTTCCCGGTCCCCTCTTTGCAAGAAGAAAATAATTCTTTGCTGGGACAGGAGGGCCTTTTCCCATGTGACTCTAATTTGTCTCAATGTTATGGCTGCCAGAGTACAAGTATTTTATCTCAGACTAAATTAATTATTTGGGTCATGGAAGCTAGTGATAGCAATACTGTGTATCACAATTTTTTCTTAGTAGTTCGTTTTGTAGATGAAGATGAATTAGAACTTCAGAGTAAATTTTGCTAGGTTGACATGGCGAAACGTTAAAGAAAAAAAAGTCTTAACATTGGTGTGTTGAGCAAGTTATTCTGATCTTTGTTAAAAACCGGGTTCTTGTGTTTCTGGATAGTGAGCTATAACACTGGAAAGAAACAAAACTCAACTGGTTTAAACCACTCTGTGTGCATTTATATCCCTGCCACCTCAATACGGCTCCACTCTATTTTCTACTCAGGCAAATGTACACAAGCACCATATATCTTTTGGTTTTGTTTTTTAAAAGGTTATGCTATGTGGTTCAGCCCAGCCTCAAATTCCTCTTGTCACTCAGGCTGACCTTGAGCCTCCTGCCTCAACCTCCCAAGTGCTGGGATTATGGGCATGTCACACCACATCTGGCTCCCACAGATATCTTTAAGAACTACCTTCACTAATTAATACTTTTGTTCATGATCCTCCTAGGAATGGGCTGGGGGACTTTCAGGGCTCACTGGTGTTACTACTTTCTCCAGGGAGTTCTGATATCCTTTTTCTTCATTGCAATTATGTCTTCTGTCTTTAGCTCCCATAGATTTACCACTGTTTGCTTTGTCCTGTGCCTGTTTGCTGACTGCTTCCTCTGTGAGAGAATATTGAAATGTTATTTAAATGTTTGGGACCAAGGGGACATGGAGATAGAAGGTAATAGGCAAGAAGGTCTCTGTCTTGAGTGTTTTTACTGTGTATAGACTTTGTTTTCTTTGGGACTGAATCCAGAGAACATTGAGATAGATCCCGAGGCCTTTCCATTCTTTATTGTAAGACAGGATCTTGCTAAATCACCCAGGCTGCTGGCCTCCCAACCTGTGTTCCTCCTGCCTCAGCCATCCAAACAGCTGGGGTTATAGACAATTACCACCACCCCACTTAACTGTTTTTCCTGTCAGGCTGATTTATCCTTAGAGAATTTAATTATCTCTTCCCTTTGAAGTTGGCCAGACAGATGTTTTCACAGTCTCTGAATGAGAAAGGATGGAAGCGATTAGAAGAGCTTTGATGTGATAGAGTTGGAACTGGGATTCACCATTCTCCTTTCTGTGCCCACTCTAAACTTTTATGCATGTAGAGACCACTGGTAGTGGGTATTTTTAGGGGAGGTCGGCCTGCATGTGTGAGTAATATAGGACTGGAGAGGAAATTATTGTCCCCTCAGAGGTGCAGGCTGTCTCCTCAGCTCAGCTTGACCATGAGTCAGCATCTGCTTTTGGAGTGCTTCACAAAGTGCCCTGTGCTGGTGTCACCTTGGCTTGCATGCCCTGTCCCTGGGACTCAGCAGCCACCCATCTGGCCAGATGGCTTGTTCCGGACATCTTTGCTCTTTTGGCTCAGTTTTTCTGAGTGACAATTGTGTGTTTTAAATTTTTTTAAGCTCTTTTTTAACATTTAAATTTCTTCCTCGATTTTTCCCTTTTATTATTATTGTTACTTACTTTTTTTTAAGACAGAGTCTCCCTATGCAGTTTAGGCTGGTGTTGAACTCACGGCAACCCTCTTGCCTCAGCCTCCCTAGTGCTGGAACAACAGGTGTGTGCCACCGTGCCTGGCAGTATTTTTTTTCCTGGCAGTGTATGTTTTGCAGTGCATAATAAATACATCCAATTGTAGAGAATTGGTGCATACACATGGCGAGATTTTGGTGCTTTTTACTTCCCCTTTCCCTTTCTTCCCTCCCCCGTCTCTCCCCATCCCTGAATCTTCTTCCATCTGTTTTAGTTACTTTTCTTGTTGCTGAGACAAAATACCCAACCACCCACAAGTTAAGGGAGGAAAAGTTTATTTAACTCACAGTTTGCAGAGTTTTCCATCCATAATCGGCTGGCTCCAAGGCAGGGCAGTGCATGGCAGAGGAGCTTTGCAGAGGGGAAACAAAGTTCAGTGCAGGCAGAAGATAGCAAAGCAGCACAGGGCCAGCTTGGAAGCCGCTTTCTGTCCCTGGTGTTGTGTGCAGGCTACTGGGAATAGGGCAGTGACAAACCGGTCAGTGGGCTGATTTAGTAATCACCCACCCTTCACCCTGCCACACTGTAGCTCCAGTCACCTCTGAAAATGTCCCTGCTATGACCGTGACCTCATGAGGCTTTGGGGGACATCAGGACATAAGCCATAACATCATCTCTACTAAGCCTATCTCTGTTTCCTACTGTTCTTTATTTTACTTTTTAAAGTATTGTACCTTGATTTTCTCCTAAGAAACCAAATGGCGTTTAACCTTGTGTCTGACTTATCCTTAGGGTCTCACTCTGCACCAGTTTTCTTACCGCTGACTCAAAGTTACCTTCCGTGATAGCTGAGTAGTGAGCTGGACCTGCTGTCCCCACTGTACCCCTTGCTCTCCTGATTGCAGCGGGCACCAGCTGCCCACCCACGTCACTTTCTTTCCCCTGCACAAGGGTGTCGCTCTGCACTGCTTGCTGTTCCCTCTGCCTGAAATCCTCTCATCTCGGTTGCGATGCGCCTGTCAGGGCTAAGCAGCCGTATACAGTCCTGGTGGTTCCGGGCCTGCAGCTGCCTCCTTCCCTCTGGGATGATCTTTATTCCCTGTGTGGGGGTCTTCGATGTGGTGTTAGAAACTCACCCTGTCTGGACCCCTGACCATGGCTCAAAGAGCTGGTTATTCTGCTTGCTGTGGTTTCTTTGAACAGCCTTTCTTGTGTGGGGTCTGCGGTGTGGACACGTTGTACCTGGGAATTCCACTGCTGAAGGCCTTTTTTTTTTTTTTTTTTTTTGCTAGTGAGCACTGTGGTGGTGCTGTTAGAACTCTTCAAGGTTTGGAAATCTTTTCAATTTGTGTCTCCTCCTCTCCCACTCATGGTGGTGCTGGGTATTGTGAATGGAACCCATGGGATTTGCACTGAGCTACATTCCAACTTTATGTTGGGACACAGTCTCACTAAATTGTTTAAGTTGCTCACCCTTGGCTCAAGCCTGTGATCCTCCTGCCTCAGTTTCCCAGGGTACTGGGGTTACAGATGTGTGTCACCATACCCAGTTTGTGTCTTAACTTTTTATTTAAATAAAAAAGTCTCGTGAATATATTTCTAATATATTTGTGTATATATAATTGTGCTTTAAGCCACTTTTTATCATTAAGTTGATTTGTTAAAGCATAATTCAGTCATCTTTTTGTCGAATATACCATATGCGTGATTTATAATCCATGTATAAGTACGAAATACAAAAATAGGAATTATGAAAGGATGGACACAATGAAATATTTAGAAATATAAAGCCTTTATTAAAATATTATAATTAAAATATAAAACCTTTTTTTAAGATATTATGGTTAAAATATAAAGCCCTTTATTAAAATACTGTGTTTAAAATATTTCAGTATTTTTTAAAGAGTAATTGATTCTTGAATGACTTCAGTGATATTTTTCTTTCCTTTTTTAGTTTAGTTTTTTTTTTTAAGATCATCTCACTGTTTATGTAGTTTAGGCTGTACTCCATACCTGGAGATGTTGGTGATATTAATTTTGATGATAAAAAGGAATGGTTGGGTCTAACTTTAGTCTTTAATGATTGTCATATTTGAAAAAGGTACCCCATGGAAAGATTCACATAGAAGAAACTTACCATTTGCAGTGCTTACAGATCAGCACATTCCCACACCCCAATTATGCAGTGCTTTTTGTTAAAAATCTGCTAGAAGAATTTTATATTCTTCTATGACCCGTCAAGATTTTTTTTTTTTTAGACAGGCTGTAATTCAGGCCAACCTTGAACTGACTATTTAGCCCAGGCTGGCCTTAAACTGCTTGTGACCTTCCTGCTTCAGCCTCCCAAATTCTGATATTACAGATGTGTGCCACCCCTGGAACATCAGTTGTTTTTTGAAAAATAACTTTAGGATAGATTCTGAACACACTGAAAATCTTCATTTGGATTTTTTTCCCCCCAAGGTACTGGGATTAAATGCAGGACGTTTGCCTTGAGCTACACCCCCAGCTTTTTTTTAACTTGTTTTGAGGCAGGACCTCATTAAGTCACTGACTCTCCCAGGCTGGGCTTGAATTTCTGGTCCTCCTGCCTCAGTCTCCCAGAGTGCTGAGATTACAGACATGTACCACCTTGCCCAGCTGGAATATTTGTTAAAAAGTTAGACATTTCTATTTACAACTTTGTGTGGTTTCTGTTTAAGAGATGTAGGGGTGTCTCTTTACTTGTTGGCAACAGAGTTGTCCAACAGTGGGAACGTGTGCTGATACCTTTTTAACAGATAATTTGACAACTTCAGTAAAATCTTAATTTTCTTTCAGTCCTACCTTCAACAGTAAGAGATCAAAACATTTTAAAGGTGAAATATTTCCATAAGTGACCCCCAAAAATTTACATGAAAATAAAAAGGGAAAAGACTGGGTTTATCAAAAAACAAAATGGTATAAAAGTTGACAGCAAATAACAATCAACTTTCAGATTACACACAGGCCAGTGAAATCGAGGTGCAGTCAGTCTTCACGGACTCATAAAGGCAGCATCGCCAGACAAGTGAATAGAACGGTCTGAAGAAATAGAAAGAACCAAGGAAAACATGAGCTTTCGGGCAGTAATTTTTCCTGCCCTTTTTGAAGAGGCAATATTTCCATCAGAGATGGGGGCAGTAGTTCCGAGTATGTGCTTTGAGGATTTTGAGCAGTGGGAGAGGGTAGAAAAGTCTGCCTTGCCAGGAGCTGTTACAAATGCTTGTTTCTGTAACATTCTTTCCCTACCCTGTCTTCTTTAAAACCATTATTTTCATTTGGTTACTGCTGGGTAAACTGTCGGGACAATGTCCAAATAGTCCTGTGAAGCCCACTTTTACCTGTCAGGACCTTATAGGACAGGGGAACAACGGCACCTCTTCTTCTAGGCTTTTGGCAAGAATTTTATACTGTGTCTGCACAGCTGAAGCCCGGGCGCGCTGTGTGTCACTGCTTGTGTGCGGTGTTGAACTTCTGTGCTGCATTCAGGCCGCGTGTGCCAGCTGGCCTGAAGTTTTGCCTTCTTTTTTCCCCCTCACCGGGGAGTGAGGGCCCTTCTGTCCTGTCTCAGCACAGGGATGCTTGTTTACCTGACCTCTAGAGGTCTCCGGCCTGCAGACATCCCCAAGACTGATTCTTTTTTCTGTTTTTCTACAGGGGCTCACGCTATGTAGTTTCTAAACTCATTGCATAGCCCAGGCCAGCCTTGAACTTGCAGCCATCCTCCTGTCTGAGCCTCCCTCGTCCTGAGATTATAAGTCTACACTATCACATCTGGCTGTCTTTGCCTTTGCAAACTGGTCTCTTGCTTATCGATAGAGCTTATTGTAGAGTAGGGTGGTGACAGAGTTGGCTTTGGAGTACATTGGTTAAACATTAGGAGAATTTGAAAGTTTTACTGATTGATTGCAGTACTGGGGACCAAATCCAGGAATGTTCCACAACTGAGCTACATCCTCAGCCCTTTTTATGTTTATTTTATATTGAGAAGGGTGTTGCTAAGTTGCCCAGTCTGGGTTTGAATTTGTTGTCCTCCTGTGTCAACCTCCTGCCTCAGCCACATTCCTGTGCCACCACGCCTGGCTGTTACCTGTTTTGAAGAAAGTGCGAGACAGATGAAGACCTCTACCCAGTGGTTTCATGACTCTGAAGTAGTATTGTCGGATCTAGAATAAGATTTTCTAGTTGCCTGTATACTTTGAGGAACCTGTCCTACAGAGATAAGTAGATGACATAGGAGCTTTGTTATGTTAAGATCGCTCAGGTTTTCTTTTCGTTGTATGTCAGAACTTGATGGATTTTTATGAATCAGCCATTTTGTCATTCATTGGCCTCTTCAAATTTTGTGGAAGACCGGAAACTGCAAGCCTCTACATTTGTAAACCTGACATATTCATATTCTCTCTCTCTCTCTCTCTCTCTCTCTCTCTCTCTCTCTCTCTCTCCTGGCACTGGGGATTGGACCCAAGACCTTTGCACTGAGCTACAGCCCAGCCTTTTAATTGAATTTTTTTTTTTTTTTCAGACAGGCTCTTGCTAACTTATCCAGGCTGGGTTTAAATATACGATCCTCCTGCTTCAGGCTCCCACATTGGCTACCATTGGGAGCTGAAGGGGCAGAATATCAAGTGACATTCTGAACAAGAAAAGCAATAAACGCTTTGTGTACAGGGTACAAGCCAAGTGTGCCTTCCTTGCCTGACTACTGAGCACAGAAACTCAGCTGAGCTCAGGGCTGACCATTGGGTTTCTGGAGGCAAAGCCATTAGCAAATCGGGGTACCTGTGCAAGTTGCTTGTCGTCCCAAATCGGGGTACCTTGGAGGCTGAGGCAGGAAGGTCCCGTGAAGCAAGGAGTTGTAAATCAGCTTGGACAGCTGAGGCCAGGAGATGCAGCAAGCAGGTATCCATTGTCATCTGCCGCAGATGGGTATTGCTAGGTCATGGTGAGGTTTAAGGTCTGCGTCTCTCTTTCTGTGAGACTTGGAAACCCCTGTTTGACAGGGAAAGTGCTTTCTGGGTGAAGTAGGCCTCATGGACTTGACTGGGTGGGAAAACCTGGGCTTTCCAGCTGTCTGGCCTGTGTACACGTCACGTTTCACAACCCTTCCCTGCTGCGTTCACCCTGCACCTTCTGAACTCTGTCCTAAGCCTGTGGAGCGGAGGCGAGGTCTCACTGCGGAGCTTTGGGGTTGAATGAAGTGTGGTGTGCACAGAGGTGGGGTCCTCGGGGTCTTTGGTTTTTTTGTTTGTTTTTTTTTGTTTTTTGAGACAGGGTCTTGCTTTGTAGGCCAGGCAGGCCTTGGACTTGTCATCCTCCTACACCTCAGCTGCCTCATTCTCAGCTGAGATTACAGGAGTGCCCCACACTGGATGACTGGTCTTCACTTGAGAGAATTTTTTCTCACTATACATTTGCCTAATTGGCAAATAAAAATGGGCCATGTTTGTGTCTGTATATTGATGTACACATTGTTGAGTGACATCGTCAAGCTAACCCAAACATCCATCTCCTTTTATTTTTTTGTTGAGAGGACACTGAAAATCTACTCTCCTGGTGATTTTCATGATTGCTGTGGATGGTAGTTAACATCTTGTGTTATTTTTGTTTTTTTGGCCTTACTGGCATTGAGCTACACCTGCAGCCTTCCACCCCCACCTCTTTAAAGTTTGGGATGGAGGTCTCTACATTTCTGAGCTGGCCAGTCTGGGCTTGAATTTTCAACCTTCCTGCCTCAGCCTCTTAGGACCCTGAACTTTCTGGTGTGTGGCACCGTGCCTGTCTTCACAGTTAGCAGAAATCTTCTTGCACTAATTTCCCTACTTACTTTTGCTCTCCAGTTCTAATTGGCCCAGCTCCCAGGTGGTGTCCAGGAATGGAACAAATGACCCGTTAGTTACAGTGAGTTGTCACTGGCTAGTGTTCACAATAGTTACTGCCGATCCTGGACTGTTCCTTGTTAAGGCTACAAGGAGTCAGGGGCCACGCACCTCTCTGTCTTCCATGGCAGATGTCTTTTTTATCTTTTTTTTGTTCTTTGATTACCAGTTGTCTGCCTTAGCTATTCTTTGTAGTTCAGTTGGCCCTTTTCTTTAATAGTATTACAACGACTTGTTTTATGACGGGTAATTGGGGGAAGGAAAAGCAGTTTATCAACATTACCTTAAAAAAAAAACAAACCACTTTTAATTAAAAATAGAAAACATCCCAGATTGAAGGTGTATAGCTCGGTGCAGGATCACAACGTGAACATGCCGGTGTTAAGTGCCAGCAAGTACAGAAATGGCTTATTCCCAGCCACCCCTCCTCTCAGCTCCTCCTCGCTTCCCTGCCTACCACAAGGCAGAGTTCTGCTGTCGTTCACAAGATCTGAGGGACTCTAGGAGCCAGTCTTGGATGAGGAGATACATAAACAGGAAAGTCAAGTCTCATATGCCTAAGAAATGCCTGCTGCCCCTTTAATCCAGATCACAGATGTCTCCTGAAGCTTTCACCCTTTCCTGCTCCCAAAGGAGCTGGTCTTCATTCAGTGACTGATGAGTTGACGACTTTGTGTGCAGTGGGCTTTTGGAGGTGCTGGGATACAGCAGCACATTCGTGAAAGCCCCAGGCCTCTGGAGGCCTCCAAGTGTATCTCTAACTTGTCTCTAGTAACCCAGAACCCAGGCTAGTAGCTGCCCGCTGGGGTGGGGTTTACCATCTGCCAAGCTGAATCCACAATGCTCCCGGTTGGTTCCTGCATCGTGTCTCCTGTCTCATGGCTGGCTGTTTTGCACTTGAGTTCTAGATTCCAGGATGCTGGAATGCATTGCCCATTTATTTTTTTCCCCAGCCTCTTGCATCAAGAGGGCTTCAGTCTGATTGTTGAAGGTGTGAGAAGTGCCACGTAAGTGGTACAGTCAGTATGTGCTGCCACGCGTCAAGAGGGATTGGCGAGTGTTAATGGCTGTGGTGAGGCTTTTCTTGCAAAGTCACTGACAGTCAGCCAGGCTCTGAGTCCTGTTGAAGCCATTGATTCCTTCACACACGTTGCTGTAACACTGGGCAGTGCCCGTTTCCGCTGGGAAGCTTCTTTGTTTCCTGCTTTTGGCTGGCTGGCTTCCTGTCTCTGTGCTCTGTGTGCCCTGTCTCAGAAGCCTCTTTGTGGCTCTCTGGTCCTGCCTTTCTCTGGACTCTGGATTCTCCATTTATTAGAGGCCCTCTGAGCAGTTAAGTTAGGCCCCATGTCCTTTCTTATTTATTTATTCAGCTGTCATTGGACTTTCCGCTTGACGCCCGTGAGCTACCTTTGCCCAGAACTAGACTCCTGACCTGCTGCACTACTGACTTCTCTCCACCCATGTGCAGGTCATTGTCGCCTCTGGCGCTTCCACCTCCCACATCCATGCAGTCCACTGGCCCTCAGCCTTATTCTTTCTCCTGAACCGCTTCCCCTCCCGACCCAGGTCCATCATTCTTGCCTGGGTAACTCCAGTGGCTGAGTCCAGTGGCTGGCTGGACCTCCTCCAAAGCGTTCTCCACAGGCTGCTGAGGTCGTCTTTTGACAGATCCGTTGGTGGTCATGCCTGTCCCTCCTGCGGAATTCTTCAGTGGCTCTCTGCCTCCAGTCCTGAGGGCTGCGTTCCCTCCCAGCTAACCAATAAGAGGCTTAATCTCCACATCTTCCTTGCTGTTCTTCCCCACGGGCCACACTCCCCTTTCCTACCCTGTCAGCTCTTTCCACTCTGCAGATCTCAAAGCTCACCCCCACCCCTTTGCATGTGTGGCGTCTCTGCTTGACATGCTGCCATCTGTCCTGTCATCTGGCCACCTTCAGCGCCTTTCTCTGCCCACTCCCCTTGGGTGTGTTCTGTCCATCCCCTGCAGTCTGAGTTGAAGTTCGCATTCCGGCGCTTCACCTTCTACCTCTTTACTCATTTATCTTCCCAGTAGACAGAGTTTTAAAGACCTTTTTTCTCTACCCATGATACCTAGAATACAGCAGGTGCACCACATGTGTTGAGTGAATGTATTGAGGTTTTTGTTTTTGGCATCGAAGTGGGATTGGGTTGTGTGGGATTCAACTTAGACTTCTTTACATATGTATTCATTGTCTGCTTCCTTTTAATATGCTTCTGCTAGTAATAGTAAATATTTCCTGCCCACTAACTGTGCTAGGTGCTGTGTTAAGTGTTTTGAGTGGATGTTTTGAGGGTCTTTCTTTCTTCTCTCTCTTTCTTTTTTTTTGCCATGAAAGCAGGATTGGGTTGTGTGGGGTTTATCTTTTGGTCTTTTGTTGTTTCTTTCCCTCTTGCTCTAACATCAGAATCTGAACCCAGAGACGTTAATCTCACATGCAGTTCTTGGAAAAGTCCAACTTGAGGCCATCCCTAGTTTATAGCAGAAACTCTTTTATTGCTTCCATATTGAGCTCTTGAGCAGAAATTTGAGTTTCAAGAAACTGTTGATTCACAGGGTTTTTGAGAGGTGGTCCAGGCTTTTTATTAAACAACTTTTAATCATATATTGCCATATTTTCTTAATCAAAAATAACATATGCATGTAGAACATCAACAGACCATTGGAGTGAATGCCTAAGGCCACACTGCCTTATTTTCATCACCTAACATTGCCCGGAATTCTTTCCGTGTGTATTCATTGTCTGTTGCCTTTCACTATGCTCCTGCTAATAGTGGCAAATATTTCCTGAGCACTAATGGTGCTACCTTCTGTTCTAAGCGTTGCATGTACGTCAATACCTGTGACCCCTCTGACTCCCTGGTGGTGAGTTGCTGTAGTTATTTCCCACTTCTACTTGAGAGGGTGGTGGAAACCCCTGATGTAGAGCCCTAAATCTCAACCTCGGGCTCATGCTTAGGAGCTGAACTGCGGGGCAGTCTTGTGGGACTGAGCCTCGATCTGCGCCTGGGATGCTGTGTAGGGTTCCCAGCTGGCATCTCATGGAGAGTTGCCTGTTGCTATAGGGGAGCGGGCGCCACACATCTTGGTGATCAGAGAGGAGGTGCTCTGCCGGAAGTCCAGGGTAGGAACTCTGCGACTATATATATATTTTTTTTCTTCACCTTTCCTCAGAGGACAATTTGTTTCATAAAACGCTTTCTTTTCAATTACATACATGCATTTATGCACAGATACAATACCTTTTACATAAACCTTCCCCTGCTTGGGAAACATTGTTTTCTCCCTGTCTGGGGGATCATGTCCCTTAAAGTGTGACATTATCTTGACTGGGCATGATGGTGTGCCTACAATCCTAGCACTCAGAGCCTGAGGCAAGAGGATCACTTCGAGTTTGAGGCCAGCCTGAATTTCATAGTGAAACCCTGCCTCAAAAACAAAACAAAACAAAACAAAAACAAAAACAAAAACAAAACAGAAGTCACATTATCTTGACTGTAGGAATTAACTGGGGTTGGGGATTTAGCTCAGTGGTATAAGCGCCTGCCTGGCAAGCGTGAGGTTGTGAGTTTGATCCCCGGTACAAAAAAAGAATAAAAGAATTAACTGGATCTGAGCTCATTATAGATTTGTTAAATGTCAGTCTCCTTGAGAAGTGGGAAGCGTTGTAGTCTCTGCAGCAGTGTCCTGGGGGAGGGAGGGCTTTTGCAGGTGGCTGCTGGCATCTGTTTCTGTTGGCTTTATTGCATGATGGCATTTCCTATAAAGAAAGCTAATGGTAGCTTACACTTGGTAGCTCCTAGCACTCAGGGGTCTGAGGCAGGAGGGTCATCATGAGTTCAAAGCCAGCCTAAACTACATAACAACAACAACAACAACAAAAACCTGTCTCAAAAAGCCACAAGAAAAAGAAAAGCAAGCAAGGAAGCAAGCAACCAAGCTACCATTCTTGAGTCACCAAGGGTATATACCTCCTTTGGAATTTTGAGCATTGTGGTTATTGAATGTGTTGGTCTCTTTTGTCTTCCTATAACAAAATGCCTGAGGAAGAAAAGAAGTGTTTAGCTTGGGCTTTTGGAGGCTGAAAGTCCCAAGATGGAGCAGGCCCATCAGTTTGGCCTCTGGTAAAGGCTGCAGGGTGGCTGGCATTGTGGGCAGGTGTGAGAGGACGCGATGGCATGGAAAGACAGGAAACCAGACAGCAGGGAACTGCCTGTCTTGCTCTTTTATCATAACTCTCATGGGAACTAGCATGATCCCATGAGAGCAGCCTTAATCCCTTCTGAGAGCACCGCTCTCGAAAGATGGAACAACCTCCAGTTGGTTCCATCTCTTCAAGGTTTTGCCAACCCCAACATTGCCACACAGAGGACCAAGCCTGGAACCCTCACATCTTTGGGGACCCACCATATCCAAAACATAGCACCGACTGGTCTGTTCCTAGTGTCCTCGACACTAGGTAAGGAGATAGAGGTGGCTTTCTCCTGGGAGGTGGCTTTCCTGTCTCCTTGCTCATTAGTGTGGTGCCCACGGATGGAACTCATACAGACCATCGGCCTGCTGAAGCTGCACAGAGGGTGTTTTTAGGGGCACATTTTGCTGGGGTGAACACTGTATCCCAGATCCCAGGATGAGCTCCTTATTTTTGGTTTGGGTTTCAGAATACTTGGTCTCCTTAGCAGCAAGGGTTGTGGAAGCTACCTTGAGAGGGTTAGAAAGGTGTGTGTGTGTGTGTGTGTTTGTGTTTTTCTTAGTCCTAGATAGCTGAATGAGGAGACCAGAGAGTGCAGATTGTTCCCCAGGAGTGTACAGGTGCTCTCAGACCGGGGACCTTAGCAGTGACATTCCGCTGCTTTGTGTAACAGCAGGGTCATAGCCGTGCTGTCCCCGTCTGAGCCTTTCATTGTAAACCGTGGAAATAGCTCACATCTCATTTAATGGGTCACTGTTATTTCCACATGCTGCTGGGGATGTGTGTGCACGTACAGCATTAAAATCTTTAGCTGATAGAGCTGAGCATGGTATTGCCCTGTAATCCCAGCTGCTCTGGAGGCTGAGGCAGAAGGGTCCTAAGCTTGACTTCTTTCTCGGGCAAGATTGTGAGACTGTGTCGAAAAACAGCAACTGGAACAAGAGGAACAATAATTATGGGTTTTGGTAAAAATAAAGTACATACTATAAGGAGAAAAATGTACTATCTTAGCTTTGCCCCCCCCCTTTTGGTGGTGGAGGGGCATCAGTGTTGGGAAAAGTTACTGTATCGTGTTTTCTCATCTGTAGAATGGGTACCAGGTTCTTGCCTGTTATGAAGATCGCAAGGATTACGTGAAGTAACATGGAGAAGGCAACTGAAGTGTTGCTTGCTGGTTAGTAGACAGATAAGCAGTGGATGTGGTGGAGACTGATAACCGCGACAGCTACCCCTGCTGCAAGGTCTGTAACCCAAGTCAGTAGCCTTTTCTCCTTGACCTCATCTCATTTCCCAGAGGCAAACTACTTTCAGCATTACCAGTTAGGTCTCCTTTTATTTATCTCCATATTTCATTAAAAAAAAAAGATTATACTGCTGGGCCTGGTGGTAACCTTATCACTCAGGAAGCCGAGGTGGGACTCTACGAGTTTCAGGCCAGCCTGGACTACATAGCAACACTGTCCCCCAAAAAAGATCATACTGCTAGTTCCTTGTTCTTCTTTTCTAGTATTTGGCATTCTTTATTGATTTGCTGTGGATCAGGCTTTATTTATTTATTTATTTATTTATTTATTTATCGGTACTGGGGATCGAACTCACAACTGCGTGCTTTCAAGGCAGGCACTTATGCTGCTGAGCTAAATCCCCAGTCCCTGTGGATCAGGTTTTAATTTGACATCTTCCTTCTCACATCTCTCTCTCTCTCTCTCTCTCTCTCTGTCTCTCTCTCTCCTTCCTTCCTTCCTTCCTTCCTTCCTTCCTTCCTTCCTTCCTTCCTTCCTTCCTTCTTTCTTTCTTATCAGTCCCGGGGATCAAACTCACAACCTCACACTTACAAGGCAGGTGCTTATGCTGCTGAGCTAAATTCCCAGCCCTTCTTTTTGTCTTTTTGAGGCAGGGACTCGCAGTGCAGTTCAGGCTGCCCTTGAGTTCACTTTTTAGTTGAGGCTGGTCTTGAACTTGCAACAGTCCTCCTGCATCAGCCTTTCTTGAGTGCTGGGATCACAGGTGTGTGCCACCACGCCTGGCTCCCACACCTCTTTCTGATGTGACTGCATTCAGTTTTGGTTAAGCTGTCACTCAGTATTTAATCCTGTGATCTATGAAAGATTTAACTGCTGGGCTGAACCGATAAAAATGGACAGGGTGTTGTTGATAGGCCTTCAATTTTAAGTGAAGCTAAAAGCTGTTGAGAGGTTGAGGTTTGTCTGGTGATTTGCTCATTTTTCTCCTTAGGTGCTTTGTTTTTACTGATTTGATTTGCACAGTCTGGAGTCTTAGGAAATGTTAGTGGAAGATAAACTTTAGGGAAGAAACCTTGGTTTTTGTAGATGGATGATTTTGGGCTAGAAATGAGGGACTTCAGGCTTGTGTTACTGTTTTTGCTTTGTTTTTGTTTTGGTTTTTGAGACAAGGTCTTGCTGTGTAGTTCAGGCTGGCTCTGAACTCACTATATAGCCCATACCGGCCCCAAGCTTATGGGAATCCTCCTGCCTCAGCCTCCAGAGTGCTGGGGCTACAGGCATGTACTGTCGTGTTGTTATGACACTAGCTGTCCTTCCTGTCCTTGGGCAGATATCATCGTGGCTAAGGAGATTTAACTACTGTGAGAAAGTACACAGGGTCTCAGGAAAGCGCACAGATGGTTCAAAGTGAGCACAGTGTGTGAAAGGCAAGTCAGTATGATTGTGAGAGGCAACAAGCATGGTAGGAGGAGTCAGGCGTTGTGGTGCACTCCTATAATCCCAGCTGGGGGGCTGAGGCGGGAGGATCATTGCCAGTTTGAAACCAGCCTGGGCTACAAAGTGAGCTCAAGGCTAACCTGAACTATGTAGCAAGACCCTGTCTCAAAAAGACAAAAAACAAAAAAAACAAAGGAGGAGAGAGCAGAGGTTGCATTAAAATGCACTCAGCCAAAGCTTTTGGTAGATTCTCCTGGTTGGACTGTCAGTGCCTACTAACTTGGTACAGGTCATGGGAGAGCATTGATCTGGGGATCCAGACTGCAGGGGAAGTGTTGTTTTGGCATAGTGCATGGCAGAATTTGTGGGTTCCAGGAATGGGAAGGAACTGTGGGGACCCCATAAACCAGGGCCATGGGGCCGTAGAGGTGAAGCCAGGTCAGGAAGGGAATAAAGCCCGTAGGCCACTGCGCAGGCAGTAACTATAGTTTGATCATAATGACAAGATCAGTACAGGTAGAGAAACTGAAAATTAATTTCTGCTCAAACCATGCTCCCCCCCCCAGGGGCTCTAAACTTTTGGGGGGGGGTGTCCCTCCACCTTTGGAGAGTGTCACAGTGAGGGAATGTGGGCAGGACCTCTTTTGGGTAGGAAAGCCTGGTTCGCTGCAAGTGGCACAGGGCTTTCTTGTTCATGAAGTGTTCCGGGGGTGGTGTCTATTGCCCTGTTTTCATCCAGCCCCAATCACATTTTGCAAAGTAGGGACTGGCAAGTCACAGCCTCTATAATGTGGTCCTTAGTCATTCTGACACCTGCTACTCAGAGCATCGGCTGGATCGGCAGGCATAAGACATTTGACCAGTGCAAGTGATGTGAACTGTTGAGAACTTGAGCTCACTGCCTGGTGAAGAGCAGGTGCCTTCAGCAGGTAGAAATGGAAGGACTCTATTTGGCAGCCTTGCAAGATCCTTTAGCTCAGGCAGGCTGTCTTGGAGAAGTGGGCCGTAAGGTTCTGTTCCCCTGTTATTTGGATCTCTGGCTCTTGCTATGGAGATCTGAGATCATGCCCCAGGGTAGCCGGAGTTCCTTGTCCTGGTGGTTTTTTCCTCTGTTGTTGCTCCTTTGTCTCCTGGACTCATCCTCAAGCACAGATCTGTAGCTTCTTTTCTTTCTTTTGCCTCCTTTTGAACATTTGAAATCTGATTTTGTGTCCCTGTTCTTTGTGTTGAATTTGGGTGTGGTTTTTAGGAGTTACCTCAGAGCCCAATCTAGATGCCCGTTTGAGCACTTTAGAAAGGTACCTTAGAGTGATGAGAATCAGTCAAGCTTGGAAAGCTGCTCCTCCATATTTATTAGAAAGGGACCCCAGGGTGTGCTTTGCTAAAGGCTCCAGGGCCAGGGGTCCCTTAGCTATAGACTCCTGGACTGAAGACAGGGAGCCTAGAAGGAGAAAAAGGATCAGTGTCTTTGTAGACAAACCAGGCTGGGAAATACAGATGGCTCTGAAAGTATTCCCACATCTCTGGAAACTGCTGGGGTGTTGTGTCTGATTAATAGACACACATCTCTGAAAATCAAAGAATGGTCATCCTAAGGTTGTCATTCCCAAGACTTTCCTTTCCTGCTGCCTGAGCCCTGGTTTCTTTTCTTCCAAGATGTCCTTTGATTGCAAGTTGCTCATGTGAACGCCAGGGTCTCCCTCCTGCCTCCTCATGAGCTCAGGGGCTTGTGTCCAGCATTGGTCACAGAGGACACACTTACTTTACAACCATAGACTTGTGTGAGGCTTTTTGGGCTAGTGCTGGAGATGACATCTGAAGAATCTGTTCCCTGGATCTAATTGGCAATTTAGGGAAGTTGGGTGCAGAGTAGATCTTAGTATTTTTGTTAGTTTCATTTTGTTCTTTGGTTTTTTGAGACAGGGTCTCACTATGCAGCCCAGGTTGGTCTTGAATTCACCATGAAGTCCAAACTGGGCAAACTCAGGATCCTCCTTGCCCCAGCCTCCTGAGTGCTAGGATTACAGGTGTGTGCCAGTGTACCAATTGCCATCTCTGAAATTTGGATGCCACCTGTTTGCCCCATTTATATTTTCTACCCTTAACTTGTCAGGCATATTTGACCTTTTTTTTTTTCATGAGAAAAAAAATGCAAAAAATACTGAATATTTATTTTCTTATAGAGTCAGCCAAGCATTGTGTCTGCCTTCTGAGTCCTTTGGGGTCTTTTCCCTTGGTCCCTCCTTCACCCAGGCGTTTGCAGCCAGGATTCTTATCTGGAAGGCGTTTGAGACCTCAGAGCACCAGGGTCTCCCCTGCCCACCATGCTTATTGCCCATGAGAATGATGGGAAGTGTGTTTTGGCCTCCTGTCCTTACCAGGTTTGGTACTGAGGGTATCCCCAAGTCGTTTACTCTTTTCTCCATGGCCTAGCGTGTCCTGTCTTCCTTCTTGACACAGAGTTATTTTCAAGGGAACCCTTCATTCGTGTGAGGCTCAGGATGACACTCAGGGCTTTTGGAGCAGTTGTGTGTGCTTACCTGACTATGAAGATCTTTCAGAGTTTTCTCCTCTACAATTTTGGGTGCAGGATGTGCACCGGCTTTGTCAGCTAGAGCCGTGCACCCAGGACTCCCTGCACTTAAGGTGCCTTTCTTTCTTTTTGGGTACCAGGAGTCAAACTTAAGACCTTCTGCTTGCCAGACAGGTTCTATAAAGCACGTTGCAAATCACCTTTTCTTTTTTCTTTTGTCAGTACTAGAGATCCAGCCCAGGGTCTTCACACTGAGTTACTTTCCTTGCCCTCTTATATGCAAATTTTAAGATTTTGGGACAAGGTCTCATATAGTTGATAAATTGTTCAAACTGGGCTTGAATTTGTGGTCTCAGCCTATCAGAGTGCTGGGATTACAGACGTGTGCACCCCCATGCCTGGAACCTCCAGCTCTTGTCTTTTTGAGACCGGGTCTCACCATACAGTTCAGGCTGGCCTTGAGCCCACTTCGTAGTGCAGGATGGTCTTGAACTTTCAGTGGTCTTCCTGCTTCAGTTCCCGAGTGAGTGCTGGAATTACAGGCGTGCACCACCATGCCTGGCTCCTCTGACTCTTACATTTTTGTTTTTCCTACAAAAACATGCAGAACTCTTTATTTTTTTGTTTTGTTTTGTTTTTTGAGGCTGGATCCAGCAGGTCATGTAGTTCAGGCTGACCTTGACATCACTAAGGAGCCCAGGCTGGCTTTGAACTCAAGGTGATCCTGCTGCCTCATTCTCCTTTGCTCTGGGGTTACGGGTGTGTACCACCATGCCCAGCAGAAGTCTATTTTAGAAGAACACAGTTGAAAACATTTTTCTGCATTGGAAAAATAAGGTGTCATTATGGGAAGGTGTCATTAATAATTTGCTTTGTACACTTAAAGAAGAGAAAGAAGACTACACCTCTATAAATAGGTCCTGGGGGAAATTACCATTGCTACATTTTCAGTCTTAAATAGAAAGTATGTCCCTCTCCCTAATTTGTTCACGGTTTTGCTTGCCGTGGTTTCAGTTATCCGCAGTTGTCTGGGGCCTGAAAAGATCCAAAGGAAAATTCCAAAAATAAATAATTCATCAATTTTAAATTGTGTTCTATTCCAAAGAGGCCTTGATGGGTCCCACTGTCCTGTGCAGGTCATAAGTCACCAGTGCCTGTGTCCTGCACTTTACTTTTTCTCATCCCTTAGGCCTCGTGTCATCTCAGCAGGAAAGTGGGGCTGTTACAGCACACTGAGGTATCTGGAAGGAGACAAGACTGCATTTGCATCATTTTTATTTATTTTTTGGGGGGGCACTTGAGACACGATCTTGTTATATAGTCCAGGTTGGTCTTCATCACTGTGTAGTCCAAGCTGGCTTCGAACTCACAAGGATCCTCCTGCCTCAGCCTCCTAGGTGCTGAGTTTACATGTGTGTTATGTCACCATGCTCACCTCACATAACTTTTATTTTTTTAAGTTTTATTAGTGCATGTTTGTTGTACATCATGATTCCGTTCATTGTGGGGAGCTGGTACATGTACACAGCCTGTCTTAATTCTTTTTTTTCCCTTTTCCTTACCCTAGTTCATGCTAGTCTCTGTCTGTGCCTAATTTATAAATTGAGCTTCGTCATGAGTATGTGTAGGAGAGAACCGTGTGTGTAGAGTGGAGTTCCATCTGTGGTGTCAGGCATCTGCTTGTGGCTCCAGAACACAGATCAGGAGCCATGACTGCAGTGCAGAATATCTCCCAGCCTGGGGTTTTCACTTTTTTCATTCACTCTTTTTATTTTTTTATTATTTGCGGTGGTGGAGATGGAACTGAGGGTTCATTCAGCAAGTGCTCTACCTCTGAGCTCTCTCCCCGTTTTAAACTCAGCTCCTCTTCTCAGTCCCTGTCTGAACATGAATTGTCCTTTACTTTGCAGCAAAATGGTTCCAGAATAAGGTGTTTATATATAGCATCAGATCCTACTTCCTCACGTCTTGTTTCAGAACAGCTTGTGCAATTGAACACGTTGCAGCGGGCGCGGCAGGAAGTAAAACTGGCTTTTGCATACATGTTCAGTCACTTTCCAGTTATTTTCTTCTCTTCTCTTTTCTTTTTCTTCCTTCTGTGCTCTGTCTGTCCTTGCCCAGCTCATGGATCTACTCTGTGAGCTGAGCTTCGGGTGCTCAGTTGCAAGTTGCTGTGTCTGAGGCCCTGCAGGCCCTGGGGCCACCTGGGGGGTGGGGACAGGGAGTTTGTCCCTGTGCCAGCCTGGCTGGGCAGAAGCTCAGACTGTTTCCTGGTCCCAGCCAGCGTGGGAGCTGGGAAGAGCTGTGGAGTAGGGAGGTGGAAATGCTCTGAATGGAATCTCTGCTTAGCTTTTCTGTGCCTGAGTACCAGGCAGTGAACTTCCATGGCTTTGAGAATCTCTGGCTGCTGGAAAGGAATCTGTCTGGCTATGACACTGGAGTGTCAGGAGAATAAAATGTGAAAATAGGTGTGAAATTTTATAAGCCATAAAGAGCTCTTGTGTGTTCCCAAGTAGCAAGTATTGTACATTATGTGTAAATATCTAAGTGTGTGTGAACTGCACTTACATATGTGCTCTATGTACAGCTGTGTCCCTTTGCTCCTACCTACCGAGGGAGATTTTTTTTTTTTTTTAAAGGGTGCAATTGGTACTGGGCAGTTTTTTTTTTTTTTTTGATTAAGGTTATTGGTGCATTTTAAGTACAATAATGATCACATTCATCGTAGGGAATTTGTAACTGAGTGTGGTACATCTTGATTCTTTTTCACCTCCCATTTCCCTACCCTCCCTTTAACCCCTCTTCCCTTCCTTATTTACAAAAGCTTTGATTCTATTTTTCCTTCTTGTCTTGTTTTTCTTTCTTTTCCATTTCTTCCTTTCTCCCTTCCCTGTCTCTAGTTTCTCTTCCCATTTGAACATTTTCTTCCTATTTCACAAGGATGCTTAATTCTTAAATGAAATGACATAGTGTTTGCACACAACCTACATTCTTCTGAATTCTGTAGATCATGTCTGGGTTATTTACCATACTCAATACAATGTAAAAAGTATGTAAGTAATTGTATTGTTTAGAGAATAATAGCAAGAAAAAGTTTGTAAGTGTTCATCACCCATGTGATTCTCTCTCTCTCTCTCTCTTTTTTTTTTTTTTGTTTTTTGATTTCCAATTGGTTGGACCTGTGGATGTGGGACTTGTGTCTACAGAGCTCATAGCTGTGGATTGGTGGTAAGATTTTAATCCAGGACCTTGGCACATGCTAAGTGGGCGTGGTACCACTGACCCACTTCTCAGCCTCTGAGGAAATCTTTGATTTCACTGTTGTTTGAATCAGTGAGGTTAGAACTAGCAGATAGGACCAGTTAACATGTTTCATGTCATATAAGATACATATGCCTCCTTAAATAGATCAAAAAATATGAGTACCTTCACAAAAGTCATAAAGCTGGACAGGCTGGGGATTTAGCTCAGTGGCATAAGCGCCTGCCTGGCAAGTGTGAGGTGGTGAGTTCAATCCCTGGTACAAAAAAAAAAAAAAAAAAAGCTAGACAGTGAAATAATCAGTATTTGGAACTTTTAATCTTTTTCAGCCATTCCATCCTTGTTTCTCATCTTGCAAAGTCTGACATTCCTCTGCATATTTATCCTGCAATTGGCTGGAGGAACATCTAGTAGGAAAAAAGACTTTCACTGATTTTGTAAGTGACTTGGAGTTATGACACTTGAGCATATCAAATTGCTTGTGTTTAGTTTTCTGTGAGTGATGTAACTGTTAAGCTTTCTAACTGTTCAGTATTGGACTTACGTAGTAAGAGTTGGAAAGCTAAGGTAATTAATTGGAACACACTTCCAGCGTGTCGAGTGTCACTCTTTTGGCAGCTACAGATGTCAACTGGGATAAGTTTCCAAGGTCTAGAATGAAGGGGATGTTTAAATAGGGCCTTCACAGGACTTGGCGGTGGTGGGGCTCTTTCTCCCCTTCCCTTTATTTGGAGACAGGGTCTGTGTAGTCCAGGCTTCCCTTGTACTTGGTATTTAGCCCATTCTGTTCTCAAACTTGTGATCCTCCTGCCCTGGGTTCCCAAGTGCTGGAATTACAGGTGTGTGCCATCACATCTGGCTTCTTGTTTCATTTTTGCTTATACTAAGATGAGATGACACCCAGCAGGTGGTTACCCACCTGCCATGGCTTCCTCCCCTGCATAGAGCGTTTTCAGGGCCTTGGGAAAAATCCCTCTGTTACTTGAGTGCTTGCACCTGCTTTCTCAGCTACCATATCATTCACCACCAAGACTATGGCTGAATCAGAATCAGCCACCAAGACTATGGCTGATTCTGACTCAGCCATAGTCTTGGTGGTGAATGATATAGCATTTGTCCCGCTTTCTTTTAGTATTGTCCTGTTTTCTGCCCAGCTGATCATAGCCTACCAATGCAGTGGGCAGCTTCAGGTCTAAGTAGCACCTGAGTCATTTATTCAGCAATCAGAGGGTGTTGTGTCTCTAGATCCTGGCATCAGATGAGTAACTTGATGTGGAAGGACAGCTGATACAATTGATGACACTGTGGTTGACGTAGAGGCATGGCATGGAACAAGGGAGAATTGCCTGGGGTGAGGTGATGACTGAACTGGAGTTGGATGTGCGGGAGTTAGCTGGGAGGAGAGGGCTGGAATGTGCAAGGTGGTACTGGAAAAGCACCCCAGGGCAGGTGGGCTCTGGCCCAGAACAGCAGGACTGAGAGTGGGAACTGCAGTTTGAGGTCAGCAGTATGACTTTCTCAAAGTACAACATTTGACTGATGTGCAGGATTACTGTAAGCTGTGGTCCTTCCCCTAGGGAAGAACAGGTTTGTCCTCCTGTCACTGTGCCTCATCTTGGCAGTTTTCTTTGTCCTTCTTATTTTCTCAGGGTTCCTCAGCCTTGGACCTAGTTAGATGCTCCCAGCAGCTGGGGAGATTTCCCTGGGTCTGCACGTGCTGGAGGTGTGGGGAGAGTGGTAAAGAAGTTTTGCAGATCACTCCATCTAGAATGAACACTCTTGAGAAAGTGGGGCAGACTAAGCACAAGGTGACATGGAGTATTGTTGGAGAAAGACTTGTCCTTTCTGGGCTACCATAGTTCAGGGCATCTCAAGTCTATGCGAGAGGAGGTTGTGTAAGGTGCAGGTGCCAGTTAATGAGCATTCTAGCTACTGTGCAAAATGCACATGAAGGCTGCTACTTCTGTTGGGAGGTGTGAGGTACTGGTTGTTTGTTATCGGGGGAAGTGGAAGCACAGAGAGGGTAGTTAAACCACCTACCCACGATTGCCTGGCCAATAAGGAATGGAACCGTGGATACACATGCAGCTCTGCTCAGTTCTTCCAGTGCCCCGTGCACACAGATGACAGTGTCAGTACTTCTTGAATGTAGTGTGGAGTGGCTGTGGCCGCCAGTTGGCCCCCTGGCAGTCCTGCACACATTAGCTCCATCTGTGGACAGGGGAACAAGCAGGAGCCGTCCGGTTCTGATGAGCCTGGGAACTTGTCCCTGGGGAGCGCTGCCAAGCTCAGGAAGGTCATGCCAGGCTCTGCGGTGGAAGTGTCTGGACATGTCACTGAATTGCTGAGAAAGCCGCTCTTGCTTTCTGGCTCTTGTCCTGATTCCCTGCCTGGTGCCCCTCCCTCAGTCCAGGAAGAGGCCCAGCTGGAGAAGGCTGAGAATCAGCGGGAGCTAACAGGAAGTTTCCCTTCTGGGTGTCTGCAGCAGCCTGGCCAGGTTGACCAGGAGGGCGGGCCTTCCAGGTATATGACCAGCATCAGCAGTTACTGTGTGAGCTGGTGTCTTTGATGTGTACTTTATTTGGAATCCTTTACCGACTGTTGTTAGCACTGAGAGTATTGGGGCTGGAAAACTCTTGAACTGAATTTTCTACATGGGCATTTGCTGGATGAATCCTTAGCTGGGATTGCTTTTAATTCCTACAACATATTTCATATCTTTTTTTTTTTCTTTTAAGTGGTGGGGGTTGAATCCAAACATCTTTCTTAGGCAAGTGCTTTGCCCTTGAGCTATACTTCCAAGCTCTTTCTTCTTAAAGTTTTATTTTGAGACAGGGTTTTGTTGAGCTGCCCAGATTGGCTGTAAGTTTGCAACTCTCACCTCACCTCATCTCAGCCTCAGCCTCTGGAGTAGCTGGGGTTACAGGTGTGCCCCATTGTGCCAGCAATAATAACTGTGTTTTAAAGAATAAGAAAGATAAATGTCACCAGATTGCTACCTTTATGACCCAGGGATGAAGGACTGTAATTAAATCTACATAAGTACTTTGAACTTCCAGGACAGGTGTTCCCGCATGAGTGCCACCCTTCCATCTACCCACCCTCCCCTCTGAAGGAGGCTGCTGGCTTGGGAGTGGAGGTTGGCACCTGTTGCTCCCCCTGGGTTTTCTGGGTGTCTAGAGAAGCAGCCCCTCTCTAGAGTCTTGGTCTCCCTGTGGGGTTGGCGACATGCTGCCCGTCTTGGCCTCTGTCTGACTTGGTTAACCTTAGCTGAACCCCTGTGGTCTCTCACCTACTGCTATGTACGTTCCAGCTCCTGGTGCAGTGCTATTCAGCCCTCTTGGCCCAGATCTCTGACGTTTTGCCTGCATCTGAGACCTAAGTAACACTGTCCACAAGATCAGTGGAATCGAAAGTCCCTCTCCAGCTCAGATAGAGAAGAAACCCTTGCCTTGCGTGCTGCTGCCCTCCCCTGCCCACCTGGCCTAAACGCCAGTCTCTTTGGGGGCAACTCACTTCCACTCTTCTCTGTGTTGCTGCTTAGGGCCAGGGTTCTTGTTATTCACTGTGCACTGTTTTGAAGCTGACTTGAATTCCCGTCATATTTTGCTCTAGTCCAGACCCCTGGGCTTGTTCAGCTTCCGCTTGTGTTGCAAATCCATGCAGGCCTGTGGTGCTGCGGGACAGATGGGACATCTTCAGTCGTGTCTCCTGTGGTCTTCAGGTTGTACTGACCCTCTCTCTGCCCGCTGCCTCTCAGTTCAGGGTGTCCTCACGGTTATTCTCTTTATCCATCGTTTCCCCCTCTGCCTTATCTCCAAGCTGTGTACCAGCACTGTGTCTCTGGAAACCCTTTGATTGCTTTCCATTGTTGGTAGGAAAGGAGACTCAGTAATGGTATCTAGCGCACACCTCTGCAGTTGTGTGGGATGTTTACACTGCATAAATTCTTCTTAATTGTTATCTTGTCACTTTTTTTTTTAAAACTTGTTTCTGTTAGTATTTTTGGAACTGTAAAGATTAACTCCCAGGAAGGAGAGACCTAGACTGCATACTAGACCTAAAATGTGTAATGGTTTAACAGGAGTAATTAGGTGATTGAAATTGCTCTTCATTGAAAACAAAAATGGGGATGGCAGGTGGGGGTTAGGGTGGTAATGGTGATGGTGAAGCAACTGTCCCTGTGTGCTGCTTTAACAAAAATGCCTTCTCTGGGCAATTTGTAAGCAGCAGAGATGTATCAGAGTCCTGGAGGCTGAATGTCCAAGATCAAGGTGCCAGCAGATTTCAGTATTAACCTCCCACACCCACCCAGTCCTGTGTCTCTCTCTTCTTTTTGCTATACTGGGAATGGAACCCAGTCTCTTTGTATTCCAGCTTTTAAAAAAATTTAGTTCTAGACAAGTTTTTGCTGACTTGCTAAGTTGCCCAGGCTGGACTCGAACCTGGGATCTTCCTACCACAGCATCCCAGAGTGCTAGCACTATAGGTAATGTCTGTGTTTTAATATCCTTGCATCGGAGATTTTCACCATGTCAATTCTAGGGAGCAGAAATATGTAGACAAAAGCAGCGCCTTGTCAAATGTAATTTATCTTAACTGCAGTAAAAGCAGTTGGCTCTGGCTTAGTGAATGTTGACTGCTGCTTCTGTAAAACAGGTGTTCCCCACCTGGCATGTCACAGATGAAACTCAGGCTCAGGAGCCGAGCTCAGAGGCAGCATCAGATTCCCACACAGACTTGGGTGACTTGGGCCTATGTTTCTTTTCATGACTCTATCCTGCCTTCTGCAGAACACTGACTTAATGATACCAATTGCATTATTTCAGCCAATTATTCTATCATTTCCACTAACTGATAATTACTGGGCAGTCCTTCAGATAAAAGGGACTCTGATGCCCCCCCTCCCCAACCCCTGCCATGATTTCTCCTGAAAGGTCTTGTGTATTTAAAAGTTCTAAGCCCCAAAACCCTTGCAAAATGTGTTGGGAAATACCACAGACACCTGGCTTGGTTTTCATCTGTCCGTATGCATGGTCCCTTCCCTCCCTGTACTTAGTCTCAGGGGGAAGCAGATCCTTCCCCTGCTCTGGCTTTTGTCCCCCGGCTGTTTTACAAGCAGAGAAAGAGGTGACCTGCTCTTGCCCAGCAGCCAGGACCAGCAGGGTGTTGTGTACACACCAGTAGGCGCAGGCTGGCCACGGAGAAAGGTGACCAGACAGAGAGGATCTGAGGCCCCTTGGTGTACAAACTCCACTCTCCTGGAACCCCAAACTCAACAGCATTTCAGAGAGGCCTTTTTAAGTTCTGACACTTAGGACGGCTTAATTTTAGAAAGAATGACAGAAAGGTCTTCCACACACCCCTTATTCCCCTGAAGAGCTGTTGGTGAACGGAACCAGGGCAGGCTGAGTCTGTTAGCTTTTATAGCAGGTGGTATCTGGCTGCTGCAGCCACTGCTTCCATGCACGTTGGCAGCCAGGAGGGTTCTAGTTGCAGTTCACAGGTGTTAGGACACTTAAACCCTTCATTTCCTCTTGTGTCTCACACAGGGAGAGGCACTTGGCGAAGGTTACAAACCTTCTTTCACTTCCCTTTTTTACAGCACTTGAAATCTGGAAAAGAAGCTCGAGTCAGATTTGTCTGTGTAAATGAAGACTAGATTAACTTTCCCGTGCAGAAAAGAAAAACATTTAAATCAGTGATTATGATAGGCATTTGGCCTTGTAGAGATCATTTTTGCTGTCTAGTTGTCAAGTGGCCCAGACCGAATGGGGAGATTAGGAAACGTTGGGTCCAGAAAGAAACAAACAAGAAAAAAGGGAGCCACATGTCTATGATGTGATGTCTCCGGGCCACGATTGACCCTAACTAACAGCGACTTATGCACTGGCTAAGCTTTGGGGACATCTGAAAATGAGCAGGGCAGGGGTTGTTTGGGAGGAGAGGAGTCCGTGGGGAGTTGAACAAGTTGTATGTTGCAGAACAAAGTATGTTGGCTGTTTGCTGTGAATGACACAGACCCAGGCTTTCCTCTGTCTGCAAATGCCTGTGTTTGTGATGCTGTTTCTCATGTTATAGATTTGCATCAATATTATCATCTCTATCTTGTTAAGCAAGTGTGTGGGGAGGGGGGGTTCAATATTAGGATGTGAATTTGGTGGAAGTTAGGATGGGGGCTGACGGTGTAGCTCACTGATAAAGCACTTGCCACTGTGCAGGGTAGGGATGGGGGCGGAGAAAAAAGTTATGCAGGGAATCTGCTCCTTCCTCATTTGTATGGAAAACTACATTCCCAGTCTTGTGCAGCAACTGAACTTTCCAAGAGAAGGAAAAATTCTTTTCAAGCCAAGGGCTTCTGTGGGGTGAGGGGAGCTGTCATTGGAACCAGATGCTAAAAAACGCACTCTGGAAATTAGTTTTGACTTGATCTTGGTAGAATGGAGCTTGCGTATCCTCCAGAGGAGTCTTCTGACAGTTCTCAGTATTACTAGTGGAGTCATGGAGATCACCTAGCTGATAGCTGGTTTGCAGGCTGGTTTGTGATGTGTGATTAAGTTTTGCAGATTATTATATAGAAAGCATGTGGGATGTCTTAATGATGCTGCGAATTTGTTAAATATGGCAATCACTTAATGCACAGAATGTTTTTTTTTTTTACCCCCACATTCTCTTTTGTGCCTTTTGTGACTTGTGGTGGTCATACCAGGGTCTGGATGAGGACAGCTGGTTTCTGTTTGGCAGTAGTCCTGGGATTGAATCCCAGGCCTCCCATGTTGTAGGCAGGAGCTTTGCCAATAAGCTATACTCCCAGGCTGTTTTATTTTAATTTTGAGGCAAGGTCTTGCTAAGTCACCTAGGCTGCCCTTGAACCTGTGATCTTCCTGTGTTGTCCACTTGCAGCTGGGATTATAGTTGTGTGCCACTGTGCACAGCAGGACAAACTAGGAAGATTGTTGTCCCCAATTCTTCTGTCCTTGCATTTTTTGGAGGATTTCTATGCCATATAGCCCCATGTATATGTTTCTTTTTTTTTTTTTTTCCTGTGTAAAAACACAGACCTGGGTTTGCTGCAGTCTGTTTCATTTCAGTAGGAAGCTCTTCTACTATGACAAGACAGTGGAGGGGGTGAGTACCCCTCTCATCGCTAACCATGCACCCCATGAGAGAGCTTGGGAAGTGGGGGGCAATCAGCCAGGGTAGATTTCAGAACACGCTCATTTAACCAGGCTTGACTTCCATCAGGAGTGACAGATCAGGCTGAGTGTGATGGTACTTACCTGTAGTCCCAGCATTTGGGAGGCTAAGGGTTGGAAAAGCCCTACCACTTTGAGGACAGCGTGGACTACACAGTGAGACTCAGTCTTAAAAAGAAACAAACAAGAGTGACAGACCTGGGGCCGGGATGCTGACTGTAAAGGCAGGGGACCAGGCCTGATGCTCACCACCTGCTGAGCAGAGCTTGCACTGTCCTTTTAGAGCCTGGACTTTGGGAGCAGCCTTTTAGGGTGTGACTGGGAACCCAGAAAGTGAGTGCCTTTAAAACTGAATGGTAGACTTAATGTGAGGAGAGTGTCAAGGGGAAGAAAAGACCGGGAGCAGTCTTTGACGTTTTCTTGGAAGGTGTAGTGAGCTGGAGATTGTATGTGTGGTACTTTTAGCAGATACCTGTCTTGAAGATGGGAATTAGTAACTCACACAAAATTGCTTTTTTTTTTTTTCTGATTTAGTGTTTTGTTAATGAACAAATTAAGTTTTATAACTGAGAAAGGGGTTGTGGGACAAAATCTCCTCTGCCCAACTATGGTTTCAGGTGTTATTTCTCAGCCTCAGTCTGGGGAGCATCTTAGTTTTAGTGACTTTATCTAAGAAGGGTCAATATTTCTACTGGGCTTGGCACTGGTTATGGGTGTACAAAGATTAACAAGATAGGATCGTTGGCCTTGAGTGATGTAGTTGAAAGGTGGAGGAAGGAGTAGTAATATAAATGGATAATTTTTTATTGACATTTAAATCTATGCAATATTTGCATTTTTAAGGTTTACAGTTCTTTGGCTTTCAGTGTGTTCACTTATTTTGTGTTTTTTAGACAGTGTCTCACTCACTATGTACTTCAGGCTGGCCTTGAACTCATTGTGTATCCCAGCCTGGCCTTGAACTCATGGTGATTCTCCTGTCTTAGTCTCCCAGAGTGCTGGGATTAGAGGCATGTGCCACATGGCGGTCTGCTCACATTGTTTACGATTGCTATCCATCTCCAGAACTTTTTCAACAGTAAACTCTTTGTCACCAATTTTCTAAGGTGAACCCAGGACCTCATATGTACTAGGCAAGTACTCTACCATTCAGCTACACCCCTAGCTCTATTTAATTCATTAATTAATTTAGAGATAGGTTATTGCTGAGTAACCTGGATTGGCATTGAACTTGAAATCCTCCTGCTTGGTATTACACCTGATAACCCTGTGGCTTGTATATGGCACATTTTGTTTACCCACTCATCTTTCAATGAGAAGATGGTACTGAGTTTCTTCTCCCTTTTTTGCCTCATGTGAATAAAGCTAGAATATTTGTGTGTAAGTATCTATTTAAGTCTCTGCTTTCAGTTCTTTTGGGTATGCACTGCAAAGGGGAATGTTGTATCATATGGTAATTTTATGTCTGATTTTTCTGAGGTGTTCTCATAAGTTTTCCACAGGGGATGCATCATTTTTTACTCCCCCAGTTGTGCACAAGAATTACAATTTCTTCACATCCTTGCATGTGGTATTTCCTGAGTTTTTTTGTTTTTGTCTAAATAATCACCATCCTAATAGGTAGGAAAGGGTATCTCATGGTAGATTTGGCTCGCAATTCCATGACAGTTATCTGTGTTGAGCAGATTTTTATGTGTGTGTTGTCCATTTATGTATCTTTGGAAAGATGTCTAAGTGTTTGCCAATTTTCTTCTCAGGTTGTTTGTTTTCTTTGTCGTTGTTATTTTTGGTTGCAGCATATATATCTTGCCTTCAGGATATCAAACCCTAATCAGATGTGTGAACTGCAAGTATTTTCAATCCTATTACATGTTTTTCTTTTTCTCCCTTCACATCTTTATTAGTGCTTGTTGGTTATACAGATTAATGGGTTTCATTTTGGCAGATTTTACAACTGTACTTTGATCACCCTGGTAATCACCTCCCTGCCCCATCTTCCTTGTTAGTTTAATGATCGGTGTGGGCAGTGTGGGGGGCAGTGGCTTCAATGCATACAATAGATTTCCATCAAATTCACTGTGGGATCATTTCTTGATAGTGCCCTTTGATGCGTGAACTCAATTATCTTGCCTGTTGCGTTGCTGTTGAATGGCTTTGCTATCCTGTCTAAGCAGTCATTGCCAAATCCTTTATCATGATGTTTTATTTCTGTGTTTTCCTCTAAACGTTTTATGGTTTTAGCTCTTTAGTTCCTTGGTCCATTTGGAGTTAATGTATTAGTCTAATTTCCTATGGCTGTGACAGAGTACCTGAGACAGTCGGCTCATAGAAAGGCAAGATAGAGTTTGGCTCGAGGTTTCAGAGGTTTCCATCATGATCACTTGGCTTCCTCGTTCCTGGACCCGTGATGAGCAGCCTCATGGCGGAGAGGCACAGTGGGGCAAAGTTGCTTACCTGCTGGCTGCCGGGAATCAATCAGAGAAAAAGAGGAAGGTGCTGGGGACAAAATATACCCTTCCAGGACTCACCATGGTGATCCACTAGGTGCTGCCACCTCGTGTTCTCACAACCTCCCAGTAGCCTGGTTGACCAGGTCTCTGCACAGTTAATCCACACTTGAGGTCAGAGCCCTCTCCTCCCAATCCTCTCCCACAGCTGAACATTGCTGATGGGAAACAAACGCTCAACACACAAGCTTTTGAGGGACAGTCTCCAGCCAAACCATCACAGTAAGGAAGATGCCAACTTTGTTTTTTGCTGTATGGCTGCCTAGTGTTCTCAGTGCTATTCATTGAAGGCTGACAACATGTGAAGGAAATGCTCAGGTGGTCCCCAGAGGACTCTGTAAAGCTTAGCAGGAGTGCTCTGCTTGAATGACATAGGAGGTTGCGATCTGAGCACCTCACCCCACGATGGATGGCACTCGAGCTCCCTTGGGAGCTCTGCAGGCGCGCCCCCCTCCCCCCAGGTTGAGGGAGGAGATTGTCAGGGGCAGATTGGAAACACATGGCATTCACTGTGTTGCTTCATTTCTCTGTGTTACTATTTACTAACAGGCATTTTGAGACAGAAATCCCAGCGTCATCTTGTGTGTGCTACTCTGTCAGTGAGGTACTCCAGGCTTGCTGCAGACATCTGCTCCTCAGGCAGGTTCAGAACCTTAGCCCATGCAGGGGCAGGGCTGGAAGGAGATCCTGCATCTCCTTCCTGATGACTTCCGGGGGGATGCAGCTCCAGGTCTTTCTGTAACTAACCCTTTGTATATGCACAGGAAGTTCCTTACAACCCTCTGGCCGGCTCTCATTTCCTTTCAGTTGCTTACCCTCTTCCCTCCCTAGAAGTCTGGCCTATCTTTTCAGGAGTCAGGTAGCTGCAGGGCTGGTGCCCTTTTGGGCCTCCTTTGACCTGAGTGAGACCCGGTAGTGGGAGGCAAGAGATGGAGCTGCTGAGGATTAGAGAAGGCATGACATTGAGAAAGTGGGGAGTTTCAAAAAAGGTCAGGGTGAGAAAGTTTTGTATAGGGTGGGGGGTTTAGCTCAGTGGCTCAAGCACTTGCCTGGTAAGCGCTTAGGTCATGAGTTCGATCCCCGGTACCAAAACAAAGAAAGTTTTTTTCTAAATAAGACGTGATAAAGAAAAACTATACATCCGTTTAACAACATCAGTAACATTACTTTGAGAAACATTTGTTTAAAATAAAAAGACAGTTATTAACTGGAAAGAATTTTAATACAAATGAAAAAAAAGGCCAGTTTCTTAACATATAAAGAACTTTTGAAAATCAGTAACAAAAACTATTAAGAAAGACTAATAATAGAGGTACAGATAGGATTTCAACAGACTAGTTTCAGATGACCAGTTAGATAAAATTATGCAACTAGTTACATAAGAGATGTGTAGTTTCACTTCAAATAGGAAGACAAATTAAGCAAATGAAGTTAGATACCATTAAGAATGTGGCAGAGTAGTATCTGGAAATTGATGAAGGAGGCTGTCTGAGTTAATGGAAATAAACAGGGTTGATTCTTTACTCTGACAAACTGGAAATTTATCTTACAGTTAGGATGTACATGTGACCGTGTGTGGTGGTGCATACCTGTAATCCTAGTTACTTGGGAGGCTGAGGCAGTAAGGTCTCAAGTTTGAAGTTGAGATTAGCCTGAGCATCTTAGCAAGACCGTATCTCAGAATAAAAAGCGAATAGTGGGAGCTGGGGATTTAGCTCAGTGGCATATAAGCACCTGCCTTGCAAGCGCATAGTTGTGAGTTCAATCCCTGGTACCAAGAAAAAAAAAGTGGAAAAAAAAAAAAAAAGCAAATAGGGATATAGCTCAGCACTTTTCATTTACCAATATAGGGCAGGGACCCAAACCAAATCAAAACAAAACAGCAAAATCCACAATTACATGTGGATGTCCATATCTAAAGTTTATTGTAGAAAGCTTAGACGTTAAATGTCCGTCGGTGGAGCACTAGCAATATTCCCTTGATGCTAAGAAGTGAAGCTCTTAGAACAGAAGTGGCCTTAAAGTACTAATGGTATAAGTTTTGAGCTGTATGTGCAAATGAAGGTGTAGACAGCGTGGTGTATGTGTGCAAAAGATCTCTATACTCCCCGGGGGGATTAAGTCTCAAAAGATGCCTGTGAAATTGAAAATGGTGGCAGCCTGAGAAGTGGATGGCAAGGTGGCTGGGAGATAGGGAGGGGACGAAACAGATTTTCTACCCTCTTTGCTTATATTTTGTGGATTTTGCATGATGTTGAAGATTTTTATGTTTGCTTCTGTTTTACCTTTTTAAAAATTCCTTTGTAATCTTGTTCTTTTAAAAATTTTTGTTCTGTGTTGGAGACGTTTTTGGAAAACTACCTTGAAAAATTGCGTAATGGGCTGGTATAAGCGCCTGCCTGGCAGTGTGAGGTCATGAGTTCGATCCCTGGTACAAAAAAAAAAAATTGCATAGTGGTAGAATAAGTTATTTATAAAATACAGAGTGAAATAGAAAGACCAGGCCAAGAACTACAAAAACAAAGACAGAAAGAAAACCTCAGAATTTCATGTCTGGTTTTAAATCACTCATACTTAATAACAGTTAAGGTAAAGGCAGGCTACAGAATTCTGGGATGTAGAGAGAAATGGGAAACTTAATTATCTTAAAATCAGTTGGTATATGAATTACCTCTCCCAGGAGGAATGACTGGCTCCTACTGAGAGGGAAGAACTTGGCCTCTGTCCTCGTGACCAGCTACTGTGTATGCTTGTGACGGTGTCTAGAAAACTGCTTGCCGATGGTTAGCTCTGGTGGGAGGCTTTAGCCAGTCTTTCCTCCTTTCCCCTTTCCTCCTCCCTTCCTTCCTTTCTTCTTTCTTTCTTTCTTTCTTTCTTTCTTTCTTTCTTTCTTTCTTTCTTTCTTTCTACACAGGCTGGGGCCTTCTCCTTGCTTTTTATTACCTGTGGAACATTCTCCTGCCTTGCTTTCCGGTCATCTAATACTGACCCCTCCCTTACTATTAAGGAATCATTTCTCCAGGACTTTGTCTCCTACCTACATTGTTTCTTTCCAATATCACTCTTCCCTTTAGTTCTTGATCTCAGCGTAAACATATGATGCACACTAACTGCAGTTTCATAGCTTTAATGTCACGATTCCATTCTCTGAGGGTAACTGTCCGTCTTATTAGCTTTTTATTTTTTTATTTTTTTAACTAGTTTTAGGTGAAACCAAATAAAAAGAAGATGGAGATGGGTAGGACAAATTCTGTTCTGTGAAGCCCTGGTTCTGACTCCCCTGAAATTCAGGCTCACCCAAGGTTTGTGTCTGGGACACTTCACCTGCTGCTATTTTTTAATTTTTAAAAAAATTTTTTTGAGACAAGGTCTTGCTATACAGTTCAGGTTGGCCTTGAGCTCACTTTGTAGCCTAAGCTGGTCTCAAACTTACAACAACCCTCCTGCCTCAGCCTCCCAAGTGCTGGGATTACAGGCTTGAGCTACCACACCCGGCTCACCCTGCTTCTTGAGGGAATGCTTGAATATGTACAGAAAGAGCTGTTGCATAAGAAGCTCATTCTTCCCACTTTAAATTGTGCAGTGGAGGGTTTTTGCCAGGGACTGGAATGGCATCGTGCATGCTTGGTAAAGGTGGTGGTCCAGGAGGGCAGTAGCAGGCTCTGGGCCACGTGTTTTCTCAGGGAAGGAAGGGGGAGTATAATAAGGACATGGGTGCTTTTTCCTCCCTGGGACATAAATCTTGTAGTCATTGGTGGTTTTTTTTCTTTCTTTTTTTTCTTTTTTGTGGTACTGGGGATTGAACTCATGACCTTGCACTTCCCAGGCAGGTGCTTATGCCACTGAGCCAAATCCCTAGCCCAATCATTGGTGTTTTACAGTGATGTTTTCTTTTAATTGTGAAGTGTACTCCAGCTATATTTTTATGCAATTACGTAGATGTGAAGAAAGTAAGGGGCATGAATCATGATTTTTTTTTTTTTAAAATAAAACTTCCCTGATGGACTTTTCAGGAAAGATGTATGTAAAGGAAATTCGAGGAGTCTTAAGAGAAGTTTCTGTTGAACTTTTATTTTGGGTCACCACCGTCTCATGCACATTTTCACCCAGTCATGTTTCCAGCTCCTTTGGGGAATGGAAGTTGTTATAATTTATAGTAAGGGAGCTAACATTAAGAGGTTGGCTTGTGCGAGATATTACTGGTATAGTAGAGTCCAGTCCTGCATACCTAGCCTAAAAGTAAAGAGGTCCACATTTTGCTTGTAGGCCTGTGGTAACTGAGAAGTTCTCATCCTTCTTGCTTTTTAAAACTCCCATCTTGCCCAGAGTGTGAGGGGCATTTCTGTGACAACACAAAAGCTCTGGAAAGCAGCACTTTCCTCATGCACAGCCTACTAGTTGCCACCACTGAAAGACCCTGAAGTATCCTGCTGGATCTTGGATCAAATTGTAGTGTCTAAGGAAACAACAGAGCAAGCCTGGAGCTCCTCAGGTTTGCTCAGTGTGTGTGGTAATTATTAACCAGGATATTTGATGAAGGAGATGCTCCGGCATTCCCAAGAGCCATAGTTTACTATTAGAGCAAACAGGAAGTGCCAGGGAAAGCTCTGCCAAAAGAAAAAGGATCACAGAGTGAAGTGATACATCTTCATGGACTCATCCCCAGAAGGACAGGAAAACAATCTGTGAGCAGCAGTGTGCAGAAAGAAAAGTTGAATAAAGTGCTGCGATTACAAAAGAGAAATTGAACCCATCCATTAAAAATAGCAGGTATAGTACCACTCACTTGTGGCTTAAAGCAACACAAATTTATTCCCATTTCCCTGAAGACCAAAATCTAGGTGTATGGGAGCACTGGGTCCCCCTGGAGGATGGGAGGGAGAAGTGCACCTTGATTTCTTCGTGTGCCTTGCAGTGCTGTCCCACACGCACAGACTCACTACTCTTTGTTTCTACTCTGTCTTCGTGTGACTTTTGCCCTGTGGCTTTGTATTTTCCCCATTTTGTTTCCCTAGTTTCAGTATGACTTCACCTCAAGACCTTTACCCTGCAAAGACATTTTTTCTAAGTGCAGTCAAGGTTCTGGAATTTAGGGAATGGTCATCTATTTGGGGCGGGGGTAACAGATCATATCTTCTGTGGCTTGCCCTCTGGTCCTCCTATCCCAAAAAATGTTCACCATATCCCAGTTTGCTATTAATTAACATTCGGTTTGTGGTGGTGGGGAGAATGGAAAGCTAAGAGACAGCATTTCAGGAATTATGGAAAAAAAGAAACCAAATAGGTGATGATCAGTCTTTTTTGTTGTTGTTGCTGTGGTATTGGGGATCAAACTCAGGGCCTCCGCTCTGTACTATGTCTCAAGCCCCTTTAAAGATTTTTTTATTTTGGGGCTGGGGATTTAGTTCAGAGGTGCAAGTGCCTGTCTGGCAAGCGTGAGGTTGTGAGTTCAATCCCCAGTACCAAAAAAAAAATTTTTTTTTTTACTTTGAGACATGGTCTTGTGAAGACAGTAAGTTCTGCAGGCTGGACATGAACTTGCAGTTCTGTTGCCTCGGCCTCCCAGAGTGCTGGGATTACAGGTGGGAGCCATCATGCCCAGCTACAGAATGACCTTCTGGTGAGGGCCAGTTCTCCACCTGGAGCTGCCCTTCCTGGCCTCATGGTGTGCCGTTACTGGGTGTTGTCTGTTCACCAGGCTGTGCTGCTATACAAGTAGTGGGGATGCACATGTTCCTGTTTTTGTTTAAGGTTAAATTTTTTAAATTTTTTTTACTTTAAAGAGAATGAAACAAACAAACAAAAAAAGCTAAACAGAATAAAGCTAATCAGAACAGAACAATGAAAGTGATATAGGACTTCAAAACAAGATAATAGGAAGTCAACAATGGCTACCGTAATGTCTCTTATTTTCTTCAAAATAGCTGTCTATACCTTCAGACATAATAAAATCAAACAAAACAGAACAGAATAAAACCTATCAAAACAAAAGCATACAAGTGTATTTTAAAGAGAATAAAACTAATCAAAACAAAACAGACCAAATAAAACAACAATAAAACAGAACAAAAAACAGTGAGAACAATATTGGATTTCAAAAACAATACATAAGGAAATCACCATGTTTGCTATATTGCCTATTGTTATCCTCTAAATAAATGCTCAGACTATTGGACTTAGGCCTGCAACATCAATCAAACAGTACAAGCATTGAGTAAAAACATTGAATATCTTAGTTGCTGTCAGCTCAGCCTGTCCTCCAAATCGGCCAGTTGCTTATAGGGATGGGGCTGTAGTGTTCTTGTCTCTCAGCCTGTGCATGGTTGGCTCACGGGAATCGTGAGTTGGCTTCTGCTTTCTTATCCTTGGCTCTGTATGGCTGCCACTGGCTCACGGGAAGGGCCAATTGGCTTCTTGTTTTTCCCCCTGTTTTTAAGATGACAGAAAACTACAGTTTTTTGGACTGGTTTGCCTCCCAGCTTCACCCCTTTGTGCTGACCACCCCCTCTTTCACATGGTTTTAGCTGTGCTATTTATGCCAGCCTTAGTCTCCTCTTCTGCATTTGCTCCTGGTCCTTTCGCCTTCCCCGATCTTTTATGAGCTTGCTGCTTGCCGAGGGGGTAGGGAGTTGTGGTTCGCCCTCTGCCCTGCTTTCTGAAAGGGTTCAGCCAGTTCACAGCGTGGCAGCCTTGCCAAGGGTGTAGTGGTTTTGTTGGGCCAAGGTTGGAAACATCACAGCTGCTCTTTCCCACTCAGACACCTGCATGTCCTTCCTAGATGCCTTGAGAATGTCCTCAGACAGTTTCTCCCAACAACGGTCTCATTGTAGGGAAGCAGAAAGGACTTGGCTTTTTTGTTTCCTAGTAAAATAACGTATCAAAAAAGTTGACTTTTCAAGGGGCCCAGCAAGTGTGTGCTTTGCATAAACCGCAGAGGGAAATCGCAGAAGCTGGCCAGGATCCTCTTCTTCCTGCGCTACACCTGTGGCAGGGCTCTTGCTGTGCCTGGTGCAGTGGGGGAGCCCGGGAACTTGTCAGTGCATTGCAGGGTCCTGGGAGTGTGTTTCTGCCTCAATGTCCCTCGGTCTCAGGACATTGGCCCAGAAGGTGCTCCTCTTCCCATCTTCAAAACTCACCTGCAAACTGCTCCAGTAGTGAGTTGCTTGCGGCTCCCGGTATGAAGGCAGCTCCCGGCCAGGCAGGAGGATGTCTTCAGTGGGAAAGGTGTCATTTACACAGACCTTATCTACCGGGAACCATGGCGCTGGCATCAAGATTAGGATCTTTTCCCTTTGAAGTGACCTAAAACCTTGAATGACAGGGTTCAAACAAGATCATCTGTCTCACTGTCTCAGGCTGTGCTGCTGTACCATGATATCCATTATTGTATAATCTGTGAAGAGCAGAGATTTCACTCTCCCGGTGCTGGGGCTGGGTAATCCAGGCTCAAGGTGCTGGCTACTCTGTGCTCCAAGGAGAGGGCACCCTGTTGCTGCATCTTTCTGTGGGGTTGAACAGTTGGCTGTGTCCTCATTTGGCAGAAGCGGTGAGTTCTACATCTTTACGTGACAAAAAAAACTAGGGGAAAATGATGCATTTCCTTGAATCTTTTTTAAACCACCCTCTTCTTTTCCCTAAGGGTACTTACTGCATGCCCTAAGGCCTCCTAAAGGGGTTACCTCCTAATACCATCAAATTGGTGATTATGTTGAGCCTTTGGAGGCTCATTCAGACTTTGGCATTAGCTTCTATTTCACTTTCAGCACTTCGATTGTTTGAAACTTCTGGCTTGTTATTCTCCTTCTTCCAACCTTATTTGCTACAAGGTGACTGTGCTGCAGCTCTTGTCCTTATTCCAGCCAACGGTAAGGGAAGGTCAAGGAAATTAATTAGTGAAGGATTCTAGGAAGCTGCCACTTATAGCTCCTGCTTATTTAATTGACCAGAATTTAGCATGGTCACACCGTACTATGAGGGAGGCTGGGAAATGTCATATGCCCAGCTAAAACTCGAGAGAGTTAAGGTTTGGACACACAGCGAGCCATCTCTAGTGAGTTATCTTGTGCTTTAGGATGGACTTGCTGGGAGCACAACCTCAGCCAAGGCTAACAAATGAGATCGAAGTGCACTGACTATTTTTGAACCCTCATGTTTGAAGAAGAAAGGATTTCCGGTGAACTCATAGTTCATTGGGCCCTGGTGGCAGGTTTAATGAACATTTGAGATGCCAAGTCCAGCCAGGCCCTAGGAATAAAGGCTGACTCACCATGAGGCCTTGGTCTTGAAACATTCTCAGGTTTTAGATTGATCTGTGGCTGCTTTGGGTATTGGAGACCCGTGTTAGGCAGTAAAGTGAGTTTCTAATTTCATTCCTGTGTGCATTTCTGGGGCCTGTGCACAACTCCAAGAGTAGATGCACCCCTGCTAGTGATTCCAGGGGAGCATTCAAGTGGCACCTTCCTCTTGCTGCCTGGTGGCCTGTTTGATGTGGGATGGAGTCAGCAGGTTTCGAACATTGTTCTCAGTTTCACCCAGGGCAAATTATTGGTGCTTGGGTTTTCTCAGGCCTGTAAATTAGAGCTTCCAAGCCGCGTGGGGAGCAGCCTCTGCTCCCATAGGAGTGATGTCATGTCTAGGGGCCGTGGCGGTTTTCCTTGGGGGTGGGCACAGTATATGTTGATGGTGCTTCTGGTTTAATGCTGGTGACAGGCAAAGCTACCTTCAAGGCAGTGAGCTGACTTGCTCTCAGCTCAACAGTAAAGGAGCTAGATGGGCCTTTCTTGTACTAGGAAACCAAGTCCTCCTTGCACCACTAGCTGATGGGGTTGGGGGGTTCAGGGCGTTGGTAGCATAAGTCCACAGCCCATTGAGAAGGGCAGTAGGAAATAGTGGGGATTGGTGGCAGTGTTAGGCTGAGCTCTCATGGCTCAGATCTCTCTGGTTTTGCACAGCTCCCTCAGAGTAGGACAGGCCACTAATGGGATTCCAGATGTGGGGCAGGGTAGCTTTTGCCTGGATTCTTGTGGGAGGTCACCTGTGGGAAATGCCACCCATCCTTTAGGGACAAACCCAGCTGAGAGCCCTCCTGAAGGCGGAGCTGCTGAGCTGTCAGCCTGGGCCTCATCCAGGTTCTGAGCAGCTGGAAGTTTAGGAGGGTCCAGGGCAGGTGGCTGCGCCCTGCTTGGGTAACTTCGCTCACTCTGCTGCACCGGAGGCCTTTCAGCTTAGATCCTAGCAAACACGCCCTCTAGAAACAGCACAGTCAGATGGTGCCTGGCTGGCCCAGCCATCTGTTGTGGGACAGTGGTTTTAAGGAAGTAGCCTTTCTACAACAGCTCAGGGACCTGTGTGCTCTGTCCCTTGGGAACTGGCAGGCCTGGTGATCAGCTGTGTGTACTCCTGGAACTTCCCGCATGTGTATCCTCTGTAGAAAGAACGTGTTGTTCAGTGTGTCCGCTGTATGCCGGGCCCATAGCTACTGGCTCCTAACAGCTGGATTCTCTTGAACATTATCAGAATTTCTAGAACAGTTTTGTGTATGTTTGTGGTTTTTTTGGTTCTCTTTTTGGTGGTGGTACTGGGGATCAAATCCAGGGATACTCTGCTACTAAGCTACATCCCAGGCTTTTTTATTTTGAGACAGGGTCTTGCTAAGTTGCCCAGGTTGGGTTTGAACTTGTAATCCTCCTGTCTTTAACCTCCCCAAAGCCCTGAGATTATAGGTGGGCTCCAGCACCCAGTTTAGCTTCTTGTTGATACATAATTCATTTTCCTGCCTTCAGTTGTATACAGTGCTATGAAGTTTAACTTACATGTTGATTTAAGGTTGCATTGTGACAAAACTGTTGTATTTCTAACCAGTTCCTTCCTAGCCTCCCTTCCCTGATCATTGTTCTCTAGTCTAGGAGTAGAGTAAATTTGTGGAGAACATTGGAGCGAATTCCAAAGCTGCTTCAGTTTGGGAATAGGGAAAAGCGTTGTGTGCTTAGAATCAGAACACCTGTAGTTGGAGCCTTGGCTTTGTAACTAAGATGTTTAACTTTGTTGGTTAATTCCTTAGGCTTCAGTTTCCTCATTGGATAGGGGGGTTTCTTGCAATGGAATGGCAGTTCTTCAAAATGGTATAGTGAAGAAACCGCACATCTCCACTGCTCATTCATATGAGTGTGTGTGTATATATTTCCACTTTTTGTTTCCTAAAGAATACTTGTATTAACCTCATCTTAAATTTACGTTCAAATAGCAGCCCATTCGTTGTCTTAGCAGCCCCCTAAGACCTTTCAGTATTGTGCTGTGGTAAGGATAGGATTCTTCTGGATACAAGCTGAGCATGGTAATGCTTGCCTGAGGGCAGAGGATCTCTTAGACTGGGAGGCCAGCTGGGACTATGTAGTGAGTTCAGGGCCACCCTGAACTCCGTGTAGCAAGACTGTCTCCAAAAAAAAAAAAAAAAAAAAAAAATTAATCTGGAGTCAGTGCTTAAAGTGTGTAGAAGCCATGCAAAACTAGCATGACTTAAGCTTTCCTGGGCAGCGTTGTGAGCAGGTCCAGGAGAGCCAGCAGTGGAGAGGGCGGGCCAGGAGATGAGCTGGCCCCTGGACTGCTAGGGTTGGGATCCTGGCACTACTGGTCTCGTAACCTCTCTTGACTCAGTGTTTGCCACTGGCAGAGTTGGTACACTACTGATTTCACCATATAAAATGGTAATAACTGAGATACTGTTAAAGTGCTGAGCTCAGTGTGTAGTATGCAAGAAGAAACTGTGAGCTTTTGATGCAAGAATTTTTATTAGTGTTAAATACATGTAACATGGATTTTACCATCTTAATCATTTTATTACCTCTCAGAGTGTTAAGTGTGTTTGCATTGTTGAATAACCCGTTCCAGTCCCGGGACCAGGCCCTGCCAGCCCATCAAGCTCTGGCTCTATGCATTTCACTTCTCTGGTTACCTTGGATACCTGGCAGAGGTGGACTCTTAGGGTATGTCTTTTTTGTTACTATGTTTATCTTAAGTCTTAGTCCAGCAAAAACAGTTGCATTCACTCCCCTGGGTTGTTTGTTTGTTTACGGTAGGGTCTTGCCATCTAATTCAAATTGGCCTGGAACTCAAATCTAGGTCAGGCTGGCTTTGAACTCAGTGATCCACCTCCCAAGAGCTGAGATTACAGGCATGTGCCACTAAGCCTGGCTCTTGCTCTTGCACTCTGTCTCCCTCTTTAGCTTTCTGTTAGCTCATGCTTCTGTTTGCCTGCTTTCTCAGCCCCTACCCCTTAGTGAATCTCTTTCTTGAGGGACCAAGATGATACCTCAAAGCTCCCTTTCATCCGTTTGAAGGGGGATGCAAGATTAGAGAAAAGGAGAACATGGATCAAGGCAAGGAGACACAGAGGTGGACACTGAGCGACGGAAGAGCGCCCCCCCCACAGCAGAGCGGGGCTTCTGTAGGCTCCCTTCTTCCTCTCTAGTGTGTTAAAAAATTACCTACACACAAATCAAATAGTGTACCTGTTGCCATGATTGAACAACTGTACAAGTTTTTAGATTTTTTTTTTTGGTACTGGGAATCGAACTCAGCACCTGCACATGCCAGGCAGGCACTGTGCCAGTGGGATGCATCAATGGCCTAATTGTACAGGTGTTTAAGGGCATATTTTCTAATGTGACCCAAAAAGGAAGGAAATAACTTAAAATGTAGATTGCCTTAAAGGCAGGTTTAGTTTTTCTTGTTTATTCCCTGGTATTTATTTACTCTTATCTTTGGACCTGCTGCACTGAAGTCGAGAGTAGCTAGGGCTGCATGATTATGGGCAGGGTGAGTTATTTACCCCGGGCTTCCTCATTCACAGAGGAGAGGGGTGTGAGTGTGAGGGGCTGTAAAGGGGCGTTTGGCATGGGCCGCTGCCTACTAAGGATCAGTTACTATGCTGGCCATTGGCTGTTGGTGGTGGTGTGTCTGGAAGGGTCACCAGCTGGCTCTTTGCACATGTACCACAAACCAACAAATTCTGTTAACCTTGATCAAGAGTTATGACATGCCAAGGCCGTGGTGCACTCTGGGAGGCTGAGGCAGGAAGACTGCAAGTTCAAGCTCAGCCTGAGTGATTTAGTGAGATCCTGTTTCAAAATAAAAAATAAAGGACTGAGGATGTAGCTTAGGGAAGTCCCTGGGTCCAGTCCCTAGTAGTAGGGGTAAGTGGGGAGGGCACCAACTTTCTAGAATTGTACTCACTCTGTGCTGATTAATGCTACTTTGATGGCCGCTGTAGGGACTCTTTTCTAGGTTGTGTTTGGGTTTAAGCAAATTTTTGTTTTAGGCTTTTTTTTTCTTTTTTAACCCAAGAGGGTGTAATGCTAGCTGAAGTGGTGGTGTTACTTACTGTTCATGTTACAAACAGAATATTTTTATTTTTTTACTTTTTACCTTTTGTTTTTTGATACTGGGAATCTACTCAGTACCTCACTCTTGAAAAAGGTTTTGATTGTAAATCAAATACTATGTTTTAAATGGTACAGGCCATATTCCTGGATCCATGAATCTTTTCATTTTTATTTGGACTTCTAGAAAGATTTCTATCTACTAGTGAAGGTGATACTTTATCCTCCTATAACCTCAGGCTCTAAGAAGCAGATGCTAATTAAGGAAAGCACATTGGATGTTTAAAAATTTATACTTTATAATCGTATAGAACCTTTAGTTATGTTGAAGCATTTTCATTTTTGAATCAAAGTCTTGTGTACCTTATACCATTCCTATTTTTATTTTTTTGGGAGGTGGAACTTGTAGTCCTAAAGTAGTACAAAGTAGTTTAAAATTCTCTTCCATGTTAATATGTGAAAGTGTCATCAAAGCAAAAAAAATCATTTTCCAACAATTAACAAGTGCATCCAAATATTACTGATTCAGCAAAAATTATTCTTTGGTTTGGGTCGCAATGTGTACAATAGAGGTATTGCGCAAAAACACTTTAATTTGCATAGACTAGTGCAATGAGACTAGCCAGTTTTTTTGGTTTGTCTGCTTTTTGTCTTTTTCATACAGGGTCTCACTATGCAGTTCAGGCTAGTCTTGATTGAGCTCACTTTGTAGCCCACGTTGGTCTTGAACGTGCAATGATCCTCCTGCCTCAGCCTCCCGAGTGCTGAGATTACAGGTGTGCACCACCATACCCAGCTTATCCAGTTTTTTTTTTATGCTCAGGTAAACCAGTCAACTTTGTAAGAATTGTAGCTGTAAAGAATCCTGTGACTTTACTTTGCTCAAATCAGTTTCAATAACAAGGCTTCAAAGTTTGAGCCAAGAATGCTCTAAATATACTAAATTTTTATCTTTTATAATTAGGTCAAGTTCCATAAGAAGCCTTCAGTTGGAGCTTCTAGGGTGATTGTCAGATATTTTTAAATTTATCTTCATATCAAATGAAAAAGAGTTAATAAACCCTTTTGTGCCTCATGTGTTTGAATTCCTGTTTTATATTTTTTCTTTTACAGCACTACATATTCCTGGGGACAAAGACTGGTAGCTGTAGATATTAACAACACAATAGAGCATGTTAGACTTGAGTTCATTTGGGAGACCTCTGAGCTGCCTTAGGTATTGGCAGTGTCATTGTTCTGTGTCACTACATGTGTGGTGGCGCACATAGATCTAGCAAAGGGCACCTGATGCTTTGTGTAGAAGTCACCCGTGGCTGTGGGCTGGCAAAGGGAGCCCCCAGCGGCAGGATGGCAGCTGCCCGGTTGGCCTTGCTGCTAACTAGCTGCAGTTTCAGGCCACGCCCACACAGGCGTGTAGGGATAGAAGATGTCCGGTGGATGCCTGGGGCCCCATTGGTCCTGAGACCCCTTGGCTCATCGGCACAGCATCAGCGTGCATGTTCTGCAGTTCTGCTGCCAGGGTACGAGCAGGTGAATAAATTAGCGCTACTTTCTCCTAGTGACCGCAGGTACCCAGGAGTAGCGACTTGTGCCAAGCTGGGAGGCGAAGACTTACTTGTGACTTCCTCTCAACAGCATGCCCTTCTCCCTCAGTCTTTTAACCCATCGTGCAAGACAGAAGCCTTTGATTTCTTCCCTCCACAGCCCCTTCTTAGGGAGTACGTGTCCCCTTAGTGACCCTGGGCTCTTTTCCCACCAATACACTCCCCTTCTCTCATACACCGGTTTCTGCTTCTCTCCTTGCAGTCTTCTGTTTGTGCTAAGATTGTGCAGCTCCTGGGGCAGAACGAGGTGGACTATCACCAGAAGCAGGTGGTCATCCTGAGCCAGGATAGCTTCTACCGCGTCCTCACTTCAGAGCAGAAGGCCAAAGCCCTGAAGGGCCAGTTCAACTTTGATCACCCGGGTGAGTTGGGGAGTTGCAGGGTGTGTGTGTGTGTGCGTGTGTGTGTGTTTGCTGGGGGACTGGAGTAGCAGTAGTTCTGTCTTACCCACGGGGAGGCCTTTCCCTTTTAAGTCTGTTTCCTAGCTATAAACAGGGGCCTGTTCGTTACCATGCAGGGATATTTGGGGTTGGGTGGAGGACTTTGAAACATCTCCAGTGGTGCTGGGCTCATTAAGTACTGAAGGATTCTGTGTCGAGTGGAGGTGACCATGTGAGTCTGGGACTTGATCGGCCAGCCCTAGGAGCAAATAAGCGTGGCCAATCCTTTTGCCTCCTAATATGCAAAGGCCTGTGACACCTCCTCTTTTGGACCCCACATGTGGGCGGCTGGCCTGTGTTCAGCTCCCTAGCCAGCCCTGAGACTGCTCCTTCTGGTGCTGTGGGTTCCTCATGGCATTGGAATCAGCCTTCTTGCTGCGGGGCCTGTGTTCGTCCCCTAGTCAATGCAGGTGCCTTCTTGGTTAGCCAATCCCAGGATTGTAGCTAGAGTCAGAAGATGAGGTGTCCAGACTGAGGATGGACAGTCAAAGGAAGGAAGAAAAAGGAAATCAGTTTGCCAGAACTCATTCATAGATCCAGGGAACTTTCATGTTATTGTTCTGCTTTGGATAGAAATTAGTTTTGGGGCATAGTGTTAGTCACTTTCCTGTTGGGACAAAATATATGACACCCACAACTTAAAGGACAAGAGTTTTATTTTGGCTCATAGTTCAGTGGGTTGAATCCGTGGTTGGTCAGCTCCAAGGCAGATGAAACTGCATAGTGGGAAAGCCCAGTGGAGAACCACTCGTAGCATGTCAGCCAGGAGGCAGAGAGAAGACAGAGGCCAGGACAAGAATATACTCCTCCACGTTATGCCCTCAAGGACCTGCCCTTTCCACCGGGGCTCCACCTCTGAACATGAGACTTTTGTGTTGGGGAGCATTTTAGGCCTAAACCATAACATGGGTCTGTATGGCTCTCCAGGGTGTGGTGCACATGTAGAAAATAGAAGTGTGATTATAGAAGAAATGAGTGTAAGAAACATTTTAGCAATTTGATTTTCTTCAGATGCCTTTGACAATGAACTCATCTTGAAAACACTGAAGGAAATCACTGAAGGGAAAACAGTCCAAATCCCTGTGTATGACTTTGTCTCCCATTCACGGTAAGTGAGCTGTTGTGGGCTGGGGTTACTGTGTGGTGCAATCCAGAGAATCCCTGGTCTTCAGTCAGACCCTTGGACCCCTGTCTCTCCCCTGTGGAGAGCTTGTGTAGCAGCATGTGCTGGGGGTTACGTGACGGGGAGTTTGTGTGGGTTTCCTGGGACCTTCTGGTCATTACATTTCATTCTCTCTGAAGGATGGATTCATAATTGGTCCTGGGTGAGGGACAACACATTTGCAGTGCTGGGGATTGAACCTAGGGCTTTTGTACACACTGGGCAAGCACTGTACCCCTGAGCCTACATCCCTAGACCTGGTGCATTGGTTCTGAAGCTCATCCCTTAGCTGTTGTTTCTAGAAAGAGATGTCAAGGGTGAAGCCGGGGAATAGTAGGAAAGAGAATAAGGAAAACTGTTCTTTTTGCTCTCTTGACTTACTTTGGATGGACTGTGGAGCGAGCCCTGGGGTCATAAGTGCTGCTCTCAGAGTTAACCAAAATCTTCATAAAGCATCTCAAGACACTGTCCTCTGCAGGGAAGCCTTTATTTTAGTGACCCTGGTTGGGAATAGAGCGACGGCTGGACTTGAAGCTCAGCCCCCTCCCTCTGAGCTGTGGGAACCAGCTCCTGGAGGGTTCACACCTCTTAGTCAGGGCCATGGGGAGCTCTCTGCTCACGTTGTCCTGGTTTTAATATGAAATCCTTTGGGGCCTTCCATGGCTCCTAAATTGCACATGAGACAACCATGGTTCCTTTCTTATTCTGGGCTCTTAGTGGCCCAGTCCGTGTTTTTACCTGTTTGCTGTTGGGTGAGTTTAAACCTGCTTTTCATTCTTCCTTCCTGGTTCCCTTATCTGTCTGTCTGTCTTTCTATCCCATTCTCTCTTGAGCTGATTTTTTTTAAAATAGGAAATCAGGTCTCCTCATGTCTCTGTTTTTTCAGATAGATGCCCCTGAAGTCACAGAACATTCCTGTCTCCTGAATCTCGCGTCTCAGGAAGCCCCTGACATGTGCACACAGCCTGGCTCGTGCTTATGAGCCAGAATGGGAGGGAGTGGCGAGGGTCTGGTTGGGGGGGAGGAGGAGGAAAGGGAGGACACCTCTCGATGCAGACAGGACTGCTTTGCTAGTGTGCTTGCTCCCCAGTGGTGTCTAAGTATGCATGTGGTCAGGTACTGAGGCAGGGGTGGTACAGAGATCAAGATACCACAGATCAAGAGACCGAAGTGCCAGACTGAGCAGGAATTAGGAGGCTTAGTGTAGGAACTGAAGCTTCCCCTCATCCCCCCATGTTGGGAGCTGGGACAGTGGCAGCCTGGAAGGTGGCAGCCAGCAAATAAGACAAAGATGCTCCTTGTGGTCTCCAGCCTGCCCACCGAAGCAGAATCTGGGGTTCATGGTGACCACCGTCTCTGCACCCCTGGCTCAAAGTGGGTGCTCGTGGAGTGTTTGCAAAGTGGCTGTGTCTCACTGTTAGCCTCTATTGGGCAGGGTAGATTTGGCTTTGCCATTGACTGCTAAGTCTTCATTGGCAAAATAACCTGCAGCCATGTGGATGCTGGAACTATAAATTGTAGTTCCTGCTCTAGAGGGAATTGGGGGCGGTGTCGCGCCCACACGAGACACTCTAGCCCGACACTTCCCAGTTCAGGAAACAACTTACAGTGCAGTGTGACTACTAAGGCAAGACCGTTGGAGGACAGAGGAGGGAGAAAGCACTGGGGTGCTGCAGCCTGGGTGTACAGAGGAGGCATTATTTAAGCTGTCGGCTTGGAAAGGATAGGTTGTTTGGGAAAGGGATTTCAAGAGTAGATAGACATGGACAAGCGTGGGGACCTGCAGTGAACCAGGTATCATGGAATGGGGATCATTGTGTGGGGCGAAAGGCAGGAAGTGGGGATGGGGCAGGCTCGCATCATGCAGAACTGTGGACGTCAGAGCCAGCAGTGCAAATGTGTTGGCGATAGGGAACCACAGTTGGCTGTGATGAAGCAGTGGAACGCTCATTCTGGTGCCAGAGCAGAGAGAAATGACAGAGCTGTATGTGACTAAACCGTTTGAAGATCCTGAGTGTTGGAAGGTGAGAGAGGTTGGCAGGAAGGAGTTAGGGCCTGACCCCTGCATGGTAGAATTCGCAGGAGAGACTTGCTTGATTTGCCTCATACTTTATATTTTGAAACTTGTTTTCTTCAGTGGCCACAGCTTGTTTTTTCTGAGAAATGTCCTGACCACCCCAGACCATTGCAACTCTCAAGGGCCACTTACAAGGTGTCCAGCTGCTTGCCCCAGTCCACCTAGGGGCATCTGGTATCTTACAAGTCTGTTGGGTGACCACTGGGAGTATACCCAGTTGCTCACATGCCTGTCTCTGGTCTGATTCCTTATCTTGGCTTAGGTTATCTGAAATGATCTCATACTCCTGGACTCTACATTTCTTTCGTGGAATTCCCAATGCCTCTAAACTCCCAAGTGGTATGTCATACCAAGTATGAGTGCTTTCTGGGCCAGAAGTTAGTTGCTCAATAAATGTTTCTTTTTTCAGGTCTTAAGTTGTTTTGAATATTTTCCCCACCTAGATCTGCACGTGAATGAGAGGAATGAATAATTGTAGCTTCTTAGAATACCAACAGCAAAGCCTTCTTGGAAAAAGCACTTACTCAGTTTTAGCATTTGTCAGGCATCTTGATAAGCATGTCACATAGTTCATAAACCTAGACTAGGCCATGTCCTCTTGGTTGATGTTTTTCAGACCAGCCTCTAGGAATCCTGTAAACATCTCTGCTTCTCCATGGGGTACAGAAGTTGGCTAGAAAGGCTTATGATTTCACTAAAGGACAGTTGGGTCCTTTCCTCTCTTCACACCCTAACCCTAAACACAGTGGGCACCCAGCTAATATTTTTCTCAACTCTGGCTGCAAAGTTGAAATACACAGGAGCATTTGGAGTGACAGGCAGTAGGGACTGTGAGGAGGCCGCAGGACAGGATCCAGGGGACCCAGAGACAGGGAGTCAGGTCATCCAAGCAGGCCCTGTATGTGACACACCCTTCCCCCGACCCCCTTTGGCAAGGTCTTAGTCATCTGGCTTTTGAAAAGTCATGTTCGCCTTGGTCCCTGCCGTGGGCATCCTGGCCCCGTGTGCAGGGGAGATGACCAAATGTATTTCTCTGCTTTATCTTTAAGGACACGGAGCCCTAGAAGCTAGGTCTTGTCCCCAGCTGTGTGCTGTGCTGGCTGTGAAGGAGCCACGGCAGGCAGAGCTCAAGACTGGCCTCTTGCACGCATTTGCTTCCTCTTTTATTGCCTTTTTTCTCGAACTTTCCTTTTCCTCCCCCCTCACCATCCTTTCCCTGGCCTCAGGTCTGGGGGAGGGGTTGGGATACAAGAGAAAACCGTGACTGTACGTTTCTATTTTTGTCTGTCTCTGTTCTCTGTTCTGCAGCAGGTTGCTTTATTCTAAGGACCAGACATCTGTCCTCCGTTTCTGCTCAATGGCAAAAGCTCACAGAGCTGAGACTGTCATCCCGGCCCTGCTCACTGCTGCCTGGCCTTGCAGTAGTGGCAGAGGCCCTCGGAGGCTGTTAGCTCAGTGTTTTCAGCCCCACACTGGCCCCACAGATGGGCTGCCTCTTGCTGGCCTCTCCCTTGCTCACCCTGCGGGCCTGGCCTTGCTCTGTGTTTTTCAGGAAAGAAGAGACGGTCACTGTCTATCCTGCAGACGTGGTGCTCTTTGAAGGGATCCTGGCCTTCTACTCCCAGGAGGTGCGAGACTTGTTCCAAATGAAGCTCTTTGTGGATACAGATGCTGACACCCGACTGTCCCGAAGAGGTGCGTTCTGGAAGCCGCCAGCGGCCCTGTTGTTAGTGGTTTCCTAGGGGGGTGGGCAGGGGAGCAGGGAGCCCATGACAGACCCCTGGCTTCCCTGAGTTTGAAGCCTGTGCCTTCCCTAGGCAGCTGAGTGGCTACGTGGCCCAGCCTGGCTGTGTTAGTGCAGTTCCAGGATATCCTGCTGCCCAAATGTTTGATGACATTTGAGAAGGGATTAGTCACTTAACTGTTTTGGATAAGGAGAGGCTTGTGAGGTCACTGAGATGAAATAAGAACTGGAAGGTCTGGTTTCACTGGTAAAAGTTTACTTACATGCCCAGTTCCTCATGATTTTTCCACCAGGCATCAAAGCAAGATTCCTTAATTTTTGGAACCAACCGTGGCTATCTGGCCATAGGAGCCGCTCTGCCTGTGTTCCAGGCAGCTGCCCCACCACCGCTGCTTCATCTGTTCCGCAGCAGGGTCTCCCTGGGGCTGCCCAGCCTGTACCTGCCCCTGAAGCTGTAGATGTGCCCATTGACCGGGGCCTGATTTAGTAGCATCCTTGCAAGCATGGTGAAAGGGTTCAGTAGAACGTAGAGAGTGACACACCTGGGTTTTGCCCTGTGAGTCAGATGGAGCCACTTTCACAGGAGGGAAGGACACAGGAGGTCCATGTGAGAGAAGAAAGTGGGGATGGGTGGCCTGGATTTTAGCTTCCGTGGAATCCCTTCCCTTCTCCCCCCTCAGCCAACTTAGTGACTTTGGTGGCCCTTGAGTTGGTCGGTCACCCAAGGCTGGGGTCTCGATTGGAGACCATGAGACAGGCCTCCTTTTAGCACTGTGACTCTGGCTTGCTGCAGTTGCTTGGTCTCTTTAGGCAGATAATTGAAGCCTGAGCCTGACACCCCTACTCCCCACCAAGCTTCTACCCTAGAATCCAGTTCATCACCTCATCCACAAAGCCCTGGGCCTATCCTGTTTGATTGCTTGGTGTCCATTAGATGCCAAATTAAGGAAGCAGCATGGTGCTTTGAGAAAAATAAATTTTGGAGTCAGGTTAACAGGTCTGGGATCTCAGTTTTACCACTTAGCAGATGTGTAGCGTTGCGGGGGAAACTGCTGTGACCTTTTTGTACTTCCTTTTCCTATTGAGTGATCACTCAACTGTTTGAACTACTGGAAGAGTTTCAAGATTAAAGGCATCAAAGGGACAGTGCGTGGTGGCATGTTAGTTGGCAGATACCTGTGTGGTAGGTAGATCAGAAGTCCACTTCTGCTGAGGAAGCTGGTGTCCATTTCTCTGAGTGCACAGTGGGACTGGAGGGTGCCTCAGAGTAGGGCTGGGCTGGTCAAGTCCTCAGCTGGTACCATCAGGCCTGATGCCCATCACTGTGGGACTCAGTCCCAGGGATGCTTGAGGAAGGCCTTGCAGGAGAGACTGCAAAGGTGCCTGGGAAATACGAGCCATGTTTAGGGTAAGAGGACAGTCCCTGGACAGCAAGTGAGTCTCCGCGTCTAGCTGAAACAGGTTGTCACGGTGTGGGTTAAACAGCAGAGTCCCTCCCTTGGTTGGCCTGGGCTTTCTGATGTGAAATGGGACAGACTTTTGAGGTGATGGGAAACCCCCCCACCGTCTAGGGCTTTCTTGAAGGTGGTTCCAGCCCTGTCCTTCTGCTGCCTGGGCAGGTCCCTGCTGTCTCGGCTCCTGTCTGCTTCGGTGAATCGCCTGCTGTTGAGTCACTGCTAGGACTTTCCCACATGCTGTTTGTGTAGATCTTCTTGCTCCCCATACAACAGAAACCATGCACGTGTTTCTGGAGAACTGAGCGAGTCCTGGGGTTTTACCATCTGTCTGCCACACCCCAATGGCTTATGACCCTCACATTCCGGCTGACCCTCCTGGGAGTAAAGCACCCCTGGAGAGACACACCTCCTTCCTACTGGAACCCCTCATCCTTCAGGGCTTGATTTCAGCGTCTCCCCTCTCTGTGTGCTCTTAACGCTGGAATACAGGGATGGACAGGAAGGAGATGGGCGCCGCACCCCCTGCATTGCTCGGTGGCTCTCGTTGCTAGGACTGCACTGGGCCTTACTGATGATACTCAGCCTTTTCTTTCCTATGGGGTGATGTATTGAGGAATTGCCCTGAATGTGGCTCCTGCTAAATTTGCTCTTTGCTTTAGTGGGCCACAGAGCATGGCTGGTGCTACACATGCATGTAGCTTCCTGGCCTTTACTGTGTATCCTCCCAAAGGGCCTGTGCTGGCCCCGCAGAGGTTGGGCTGGTTTTGGGTCCCCAGAGTTTCTGGTTTGTGCCAAGATCTTGACTTGGCTCTGTCTGCTGGCTGTGCCTGAGGACCTGTCCCATGTTGTCCTTGGTTCAGGGAAGGCCACTGTCTGCTCAAGGTGACCCTTCGGGTTGCAGAGTGGGCAGTGCCCTCTGATCTCATGTTCCTGGTGTCTGGGTGGCTTTCCGACCTGTTCCTGTGTCATGACTCTTCTCTCCCCTGTTGGTGCCCTGCACTGTGTCTTTGCCTCTGTTTGTGTTCCTTGCCCTCTGGTGGCCCCCTCTCACCAGGTCTGGCTGGCAGTGTGCCTGAGTTTGGAGTCTCCCCCACCATGCTGGTCTGACCTCTGAGGGGAACCCTATCTTCTGGGGGGTCTCCTCGGGTCCTGCCGGGGTCCTCAGAGCAATGCAGGCCCATGGACAGGATCGTGGGTCGCCTGCTGGGGAGCTCGGGCTCCTCTTAAACTGTAGTTATAGGACGGTGTCTTCACGATCTCTGTGGTAGAGCAGAGAAAATGGAGATGTAGGGAGGGTAAGCAACTGGTCCAAGGCCACTGGTGTAGCCGTTACTGGGTCCTAGATTCCAGTCCAAGTCAGTTTTGCCCCAGGCCCATACCCACTAGCTGGAAGAACAAGAAGTAGCATTTGGGCCACAGCGTGGCTTTTCGATGACTGTCACACACACACCTGCTTTCCACTATCTGTAGCTTCTCTCTATGTCTGCAAGACCAGGGAGTCAGAAGCCTGGGGGTGCTGTCAGTGGGAAGGCTGTGTGGGGAGGGGGTTCTGGTTGTGAGCGCTGCTGGGAGAGTGACAGAGACTCCCCAGGGCCAGTGCCACCTGCAACATCATGATAGGAAGAGCCTGCCTTGTGGAACTGACTCGGCAGGGGAGGGAGCTTTGTGGCTCTGTGTGTGCCTGCTCTCCCTGCAGCTCTGATAGCCTTTTGGTCTGGTTTCCTCCTTCCTTGGCTTTATCTGAAGAACAGGAGGCTGCTCGAAGTCATTAGCTACGTGTGCCCAGCTCTCAGGCAGGGGAAATGGGATGAGCCACGTGGCTGCCCCTTGGTTTACCTACAGCCCATGGGTCCAGGGGAGCAGGGCATGTGGCAATGCCTGGAAGCCTGTTTCCTGTGTGTGTGGGGTACTGCTGTGGAGACCTGGGGCTGAGCTGCAGTTTGTGTGTGTGTGTGTGTGTGTGTGTGTGTGTGTGTGTGAAGTCCTGACATGTGGGGACCTACTGAGCATTTATCACTATGTTTGTGGAAAACCACTTTGGCAGTCCAGGAGTCTGTCTGGTGGTGGTGTTGGTAGGTGGCTTCCTGGCGGTTTTCTAGCCCTCTGATCACGCAGATGGCCTGTGTACATGGATCATCTTCCTTCCAAGGCCGCGCACACACGTGTGCTGTTTATGCACAATTGTGCTCAGCTGTGGCATCCCTGCAGTACATTTGCAGTGTGCATTTTATCTCACACCTGAGACTGAGTCTTGCGCCTGAGAAATGGCTGAGGAAGAGGCATTGTTGTGCCCTTGCCAACCATTGTAGATGGATGTGGTGGCCTTTGGGAACTGGAGTGACAGATAAGGCAGCTCAGGAATAAGACTTAGAAGAGGAGCCATGTTAGTGCAAAGACTGTCCCCAGGCTCAGTGCTTAGGGGAACTGAGGCAGAAGGATTCCAAGTTCTTGGCCAGGGATTTAGCTCAGTGGCACAAGCACCTGCCTGGCAAGTGCGATGTTGTGAGTTTGATCCCTGGTACCAAAAAAAAAAAAAAAATCCAAGTTCTTATCCAGCTTGCACAATTTAGCAGCTTAGATCCTGTCTCAAAATAAAAAAATAAAAATAAAAAAAGACCTGTTGATGTAGCTTAGTGTGAAGAAAAGACACTGGCAGGTTCAATCCCCAGTAGCATGAAAATGTGGTGAAAATCCCTGATTTCCTGAAAACTGATCAGGAGATGGAATCTGGCGAATCTGGCTCACATTGGCTCCTTCATTGCCCCAGCACCCCATTTGAGGATCTTTCACTGAGGGGACCCAGGCTGGTCTCTTCTAATGAGCCTCTTGGGCTGTCTTGATTTGGAGTAGGGGGTGTTTCAAACTAATACTGGGTTTGGGTCAGACATGTTTGACAAAAGAAGGCTGTTGGCCTTAGACAACCTTTTATTTGAGAGAACTTTTTTTTTTGGGTACCGGGATTGAACTCATGACCTTGCACTTGCCAAGCAGGCACTTCTGCCGCTGAGCTAAATCCTCGGCCCTGAGAGAACATTTTGTAGCAGAATTTGACAGTTGTACAACTTAGAAGTGCAATTGGTGATGTGGTGCTGCAGAGCTACAATCCTAGTGCTTGGGAGGCTGAGGCAAGAAGATCTCAAGTAGAGGCCAAACTAGTCTACACACATACATAGTGTGTTCAGGTGACTTGGACTATACAGCAAGACCCTGATTCCCCCTGTGAAAAAAGAATTCAGGTTTTTTTTCCTAACTGGCTGCTGCTTGGTTCTTGGTAAAGCCTCTGCAGAGTCCAGTGGTGATTCATCTGGGGTAACCAGGAGCCTGGTTGCTGAGGGAGGGGCAGATGTGTGCGGTGTCTGCTGCATTGGTCATTTTCTTGTTTTTCCCTTTCCAGTATTAAGGGACATCAGCGAAAGAGGACGGGACCTGGAGCAGATTTTGTCACAGTACATCACATTTGTCAAGCCTGCCTTTGAGGAGTTCTGCTTGCCAGTGAGTTTTCTTCTTGGTTTGTTTTTGCTCAATGTAGAACAGGAAATGTAACTTGCTGAAGCAAATTAAGGCTTGAACCTCACTCCACTCTCCGAGGATCCCTGGTCCTGAAGCTATGGAAGTTTCCGAGCTGGGGCCCAGGCTCATCTCTGTGAGCTCTCTCCTGCCTCCTTGCTCCCAGGCCCTTTGGGTTTGGGCCATTGCTCCCTCCAGCTTGTGACTCCCAGAAGATTCTGCACTTCCTCCTGGAGCCAGGGCGTCTGACCGTGTGGAGTGAGGAGGGTTCACTGTAGCTACTGACAGCCTCAGCCCAGCCTGCCTCCGAGGTGCTGGAAGGTGCTGCAGGGTGTAGGAGATGCTGCCCCCTGGCGGTCGTTTCCCTTGATTCCCCACCTCCAAAGTGCTGTGCACCACTGGAAGAGATCCTTGTTTGCTTCCTTCCTGGCACAGGTTAGCGCTGCAGCTGGGGATGCCCCTGGTAGTGCTAGCAGAGAAGGAAGGACCAGCCCTCAGCTCAGAGGCTGTGACAAGACATGGGCTCCTCCTCGGCTGTGACAGGGAAGTGGTCAGCCCTGGGGTTATCATGCCTACCTCACTTGGCCTAAACATGGGCTGACTCTTTTTAATAGAATAGAAATGTACAGTGAATTTTTTTTTCAAATCCATTTTATTTGACGATAAAAAGAAAGAAAAAAGAAAAAAAACAACTACAACAAAATTTCCGAACATGTCAATCAGGGGCAACAATGGTACATACATTGCACATTGTCATCCCCAAATTGTTCACCTGGAGTATAAGACATCTGCATTCAGTTGTCTGAACAATTCCAGCGCAAGTCTTTCTATTCAGCAGACTCATATACATACATATACATGTTTTTTCTTTTAACTTTTCACACTAATGAAACAATATGATATTTACATGTGTTGGTCTTCTTTATTTCACTAATGAGTATGTTCTCAAGTTGTATCAATTTACCTATAAAAGTGTCCAGTTTATTCTTCTTTATGACTAGTATTCTATTGTATAAAAAGAGTACATCTTTTTATCCATTTTTCAGTTGATGGGCTTTTAGGTTATTTCCAAGATCTGGATGTTTTACAAACTGTGCTGCTATAAACGTGGGTGCACATAAATAAATCACTGTGATACGATGTTTTAATTCTTTTGGGAAGATACCCAGAAGAGGAATAGCTCAGTGGGCCCTCCAAGCCTAGGTTTTTGAGGAATCTCCACACTGATTTCCTCTTGCACCAGTCTGCATTCCCACCAACAGTGGAGAAAGGTTCTTTTTTCTCCACAGCCCCTCCAGCATTTGTTGTTGCTTAATTTCTTGATACTAGTCATTCTTTCTGGGGTGAGGTGGAATCTCAGTGTTTTAATTTGCATCTCTTGACCAATGCTGTTCAACTTTTTTTCACATATTTGCTGTTGTATTTTCTCATCTGAGAAGTATGTGTTCATCTCAGATGCCCATTTTTGGATTGGGTCTTCTGGGAGAAATGATTTTTTTGAGCTCTTTATATGTTCTTGATAGTAATCCTTTGTCTGATATACAGCTGGCAAACATTTTCTGCCATGTTGTGGGTTGTCTCTTCCCTCTGTTGGTGGTTTCTCTTGCTGTGCAAAAGCTTTTTAATAGGGCAAGATCCTAGTTGTTGATTTTTTGTGATAGTTCCTGTACACTCTAGGTTTTGTTCATGTCTTTGCCTACACTAGCATCTTCAAGAGTTTTTACCTACCCTATCCTCCGGCAGCTTTAATGTTTTTGTTTTAATGTTAAGATCTTCAGTCCATCCTGATTTTTAGCTTATTAGTACACGGTGAAAGATATGGGTCCAGTTTTCACTTTTGCATGTGTAGAGTCAGTTTTTCCAGCACCATTTATTAAAGAGGCTATCTTTCTTCCAGTGAATGTTGTTGGCACCCTTGTCAAAGACAAGGTAGCTTTGTGTGCCTGTGGTTATTTCTGTATCTTCTAATCTATTCCAGTGATCTTCGAGTCTGTTTTTTTTGCCAATACCACACTGTTTTTACCACACTAGCTTTATAGTATAATTTCAAGACAGGGATTGTGATGCCCCCTGACTTGTCTTTGTTGCCCAGGATTGCCTTTGCTATTCTAGGTCTCTTCTAGTTCCAGATGAATGTTAGGACTATTTTCTCTAATTCTGAGAGATATGTATTGGAATTTTAAATGGGATTGTACTGAATCTGTATTAACAGTTTTGGAAGTATGGCCATTTTCACTGTGTTGGTTCTTCCTGCCCAAGAGCACGGGATATCTATTTTGTAATATTCTTTCATTCTCCTTTGTCAGAGTACTGTAGTTTTCAATGTCGAGGTCTTTTATATCCTTTGTTAGGTTGATTCTTAGATACTTCATTTTTCTGCTAGCTATTGTAAAATGTATTGTTTCCCTGATTTCTCTCTCAGTGAGTTTGTTACTCATGTACAGAAAGGTATTGATTTTTGAGTTGACTCTGTAGCCAACTATATTACTGAATTTTCTTGTTAAATCTAGAAGTCATTTGGTGGAGGTTTTGGGGTCTTCTAAGTAGAGTATCATGTCATCTGCAAACAACAATAGTTTAACTTCTTCCTTTGCTATCTTTATTCCTTTTATTTCTTTCTCTTATCTAACTGCCCCAGCTAAAGTTTCCAGGACTGTGTTGAATAAGAGTGGAGACAAGAATAAGAGTGGAGAGTAAGAGTGGAGTGTCTTGTTCCTGATTGTAGAATGAAAGCTCTCAGATTTTGTCCACTTAGTATGATGTTGGCTGTTGGTTTGTCATAGATATCTTTTATGAGATTGAGATAAAGACCATCTATTTCAATTTTCTGTAGGGTTTTTGTCATGAATGGGTGTTGGACTTCGTCAAAAAACTTTTTCTCATCTATTGAGATGATTATATGATTTTTGTCCTTGGCTCTGTTAATATGGTGTATTGTATGGATTTACATCTTTTTTTTTTGTACTGGGGATCAAACTCATGACCTTGCGCTTACCAGGCAAGCACTTAAACCAATGAGCTAAATACCCAGCCCCTGGATTTACATATGTTGAACCATCCCTGAACCCTTGGGGCGAGTCCCACTTGATCATAGTGTATAATCTTTTTGATGATTTGCTGCAGTCTGTTTGCCAGTATCTTACTAAGGATTTTTGCATCAGTGTTCATTATGGAGATTGGCCTGTAATTCTCTTTCTTAGTTGGGTCTTTCTCTAGTTTTGGAATCAGAATAACAGCGCTTGCTTGCAGGAATGAATTTGGGCGTATTGCTTCCCTTTCAATTTAATTAAAACAGTTTGAGAAAATAGTGGTATTAGGTCTTCATTAAATTTTTTTATAGAATTCAGTAAATCCATCGAGGCCTGGGCTTTTATTGATACTGGGTTATTTACGATTTTTATATCTTGATTCAGCTTTCGTAATTCACATGCATCTAAGAAACTTGATTTCTTCTGTATTTTTTCATTTTAGAAAACAAGTTTTCAAAGTAGGCATAAATGATTTTCTGGATTTCTGCAGGATCTGTTGTGATTTCACCTTTTTCATTACTAATTGTGTGGATTTGAGTCTTTTCTTTCCTTTTTTTTTGTGATAAGGTTGATGAAGAGTTTGTCAGTTGTATGTAATCTTTCAAAGAACCAATTCTTTGATTCATTGATTCTTTCTGTGTTTTTTTTTTTAGTCTTCAGTGTGTTAATTTCTTCTTTGCTCTTTATAATTTCCTCCCTTGTACGAGCTTTTGGTTTAGCCTGCTCTTCTTTTTCTAGGAGTCTGAGGTTCAATATTAAGTTGTTTGTGTGCGATTCCTCCGTTTTCCTGATACGGATATTCACTGCTGTAAATTTCCCTCTAAAGACTGCTTTAATTGTGTCCCACAATTTCTGGTATATTGTATTGTTGTTAGCCCATTCAACTGTATAAACTGTCTAATTTCTTCTTTAATTTCATCTGTGACCCATTGGTTGTTCAGTGGGGGTGCTATTTAATTTCCATGTGTTGATGAAATTCTTGTGGTTTCCTTTGGCATGGATTTTCAATTTCATTGCACTGTGGTCTGATAGTATGCATGGGATAATTTGAATTCCTTTTCATTTACTTAAGCATGTTCTGTGAGCCAGTATATGGTCTGTTTTGGAGAATGTCTCATGTGAAGCTGAGAACAATGTATTCTAATGTGGTGTGGAACATTCTGTAGACATCTACGAAAGTCTGTTTGCTCAAAGGCTTGATTTAGTTTTAATATTTCATTATTTATTTTTTTGTCTAGTTGATCTTTTTGTGACAGAGGGGTATTGAGGTTTCCCAATGCAATTATATTAGGGCTTATTTGACTTCTCATGTTCGTTAGTAATTGTTTTATATAGTTGGTGCACTGGTGTTTGTTGCATATATATTTATGATTATTATCTCTTCTTCTTGGATCAGCCCCTTTATGTGGATATAGTGATGACCTTTGTCTCTTTTAATCAGTCTTGGCTGAAACTCACTTTGTCTGCAAATAGAATAGCTACCCCTGCTTTTTCCTGGGTTCCTGTCATATAGAATATTGTTTTTCATCCTTTCATTTTCAGTCTATGAATTTCTTTAGGGATTAAATGTGTTTCTTTTATGCAGCATATTGTTGGATCTGCTTTTTGATCCATTCTGCCAGTCTGTATCTCTTGACTGGTGAATTGAAATGTTTAATATTGATGGTTATAGCTTAGCTATATGTATTTACTTAGCCTTGTCATATTTTTTTCCTTTTGTTTGCTCTCTCCTTTTATTTCCTTTCCTCTAATTTTGCCTTGCCTAGTGGATTCCTTCTGTTGGGGTTCAGGCTGTGGTTAGTCCTTATTATCTCTTTCTAGAATGTCCTTCAGAACATTTTATAGTTCTGGTTTGGTGGTCATAAATTTCTTCAGATGGTCTTTGTCATGGAATATCTTATTTTTCCATGAATTTTAAAAGTTTGTTTTGCAGGCTACATTAATTGGAGTTGGAAATTGTTTTCCCTTAGAACTTGGAACACTTTACCCCAATCTCTCCTTGACTTGAGTTTGTGCTGAGAAGTCAGCTGTGATTCTGACGGGCTTTCCTTTATAGGTGATTTGTTTCTTATTCCTATCAGCTTTTAAGATTCTATTCTTATGTTGAATTTCTGGAATCTTGACTATGATTTGCCTGGCTATAAAATTTTTTTGATCATTGCTAGTTGGCGTTCTGTATGCCTCACTTGTTTGTGTGTCAATTTTTTTTTTTTTAACTAGGAAAGTTTTCTGTCATGATGTCTGTGAACGTGTTTTAATGTCATTTATGGTATTTCCTGCTTGTTCATTGACTCTGATTAATCTTAAGTTATTCTTTGTCTCATCTAGCAACTGCTAGATTGATTTCTCATGGTCCCTTGCTATTTCTGAGAAATCTTTCTTTTCCTGGTTGCTAACTGCAAGCCTGTCTTCAGTATCTGAGATCCTGTCCTCACATTGGCCTAATCTGCTTTGAATACTTTCAGTGGAGTTTTGATTCTCCTGGATATCTGCTTGAAGCTGCTTTATGGGTTCCATTTCTTTCCAATGCTGTGCTTCCATAATTTGCTTAAGCTTGTCTTTTTTTTTTTTGTCTGTTCTAACATTGCTAAGCATGGTGTGTATTTTGGTCATCTCTGTAGTTATTTGAGAGATTATTTCTGACTTCATTTTTTCCAGAGCCTCATTCAATTGCTTTGTGGTTTCTACTTCAGAGAGACCTGGCAGGGGCTTTCAGATTGAACCACCTGATCTCCACCAGCTACTGCTTTCTTCATTGAAGTTTTTCTTTTTACTCTTTCTGTGGGCTTCAGTTCACACTTCAGATTATTCCTGGATCCAGGGGACCCACTTCTTTCCTTCTGGTCTTTCTCATGATGGTGCTATATTCCAGGGTCTGGACGTTGACTCTCAGAGAGTTATTTTTCTCTCTGCTTACGGCTCCGCCATCTTCCCAGAAGTCCTCAGTGAATGTTTAAATTTAAAAAGTTTATTGCCTTCGCTTGAATCACATAGCCATTAATTCCCCTCAGAATGTGCCCCCTCTTGTCAAATACATCCTATTGTTCTTGTCTCTTTCTTTCTTGGAGTTCTTTCTTTCTTGAATGGCTTTCTAAGTTGTGATGGAAAGAATAGTGACTGCCGCTGCCCGCTGCCATCTAACAGAAAGGCAGTCTTGGGAAAGTATCACCATGCGTCCCCATCTCCCCTGTTCACCAGGTCTGGCACTTCACGACTTCCATCTCTTCCCCAAAGTCAGAAGGACTACAAAACAGAAATATTTTGAGTTGGTTGAGGGCATTGAGGCAGCCGTGACAGCACAACTAAATAGCAAAGGACTTCCAGAGGTGCTTCAGAGAATGTCAAAATGATGGGGAAAATGGCAGTGTGTCTTCTACTGTTACTAATTTAAAAGACATTACACATTCACCATATTTCTAGATCATACCTTGTATTTATTAAGATTGGAGTAACATACAGATAGAGAGGGATGGTTGGAACTTGAAACCTGGTTTGGATAAGGTTGTTTGGGAAGGCTGGAATCTGGGAAGTCCTTGAAAATAGACTTGTGGGAATTCCTGGTGGTGGGAATTCCTCAGTCCTACCAGTAATGGTTTCTTTCTTCTTCCTTTCTGAAGGGATACGTTCCGATGTGGCCATGTTTTAGGCTGTTAGTAGTTGGCTTTATTTCAAGCCACATTTGACTTTTGTGTCTGATCAGGGGCAGGTGGACCTTCTGAGTCAGCCTGAGTAATCTTGCCCCGTGTCCGGTATCCGCCTGTGGTTTGGGTTACCAGAGTCGAATTCTGGTAAGAGGCCACTGGGGGCTGAGGGGCTGCAGGATTCTTTCCATCCCCCCGAGCTATCTGAGGAGTTTCCTGCTCTTTTCCTCTTAATACTGAGAACACGGAGCAGATTCCCACTGGATTGCATCCTCTCCCCTGCCTCTCTTCTGCCGGTTCATGTAGCTGGAAGGGGAACAGAAGGTTCTGGACCGATGTTTCCTGGGGGGGCTCTGCCTCTTGCCGCAGTGTAGCTCCTTGTCCCCAGGATTCGAGCTTTCTCTTTAAGCCAGGAGCTTGGCCCTGAGGAGTGTCCCCAGAGTTCAGGCTGGGTCTGGGCCTGATGCGGTTGGATACGTGCAGTCCTGGCTGGGGCTGCCCACACAGGGAGGCGTCGGGCCTGGTCACCTGGGTTAAACATCGGGAAACACTTCCTGGAAGAATGGCCTCCAGTGTCATCTCAATACATTAAAATAAAACAAGTAAAATATACACAAAAAGAAGAGTGTCTATTTAAGTGTGCTTCCTCATCACTTTTTAAAAATGTCTACCCTGGGGCTAGGAGTGAATGTTGTTACCTTTTAGACTGTAAAAGTCCAGGCTAAACTAATCCTCGTTAAGTATTTTGTTGTTTGGTTTTTGGTGGTGCTGGGGGTTAAACCCAGGACCTCATGCATGCCAGGCAAATGCTCTACCACTGAGCTGTGTCCCCAGCCCTTTTCATTTTGAGGCAGCGTCTCACAAGCTTCCCAGGTTGGCCTTAAATTTGCAGTCCTCCTGCCTCCACCTTCAGGGCTTAGACTGCGCATGACCACACCTGGCTAAGTTTGGGTTTTTTCCAATTTATGTTTCTCCTGGTGTTGGAAACACTTACATGTTTGGGTTGAAAACCATGTTCTCTGTTCTGATGATCAGTGAAAAAGTGAGATTAAACCCTGGGAGCTCAAAGACTGGGAATAGAGCCCAGTGGTAGAGCATTTGCCTGGTTGTGTGTGAGGCCCTGGGTTTGATTTCCAACACTGCAAACAAAGAGATGCCCCAAAACCTTAAGAAAAAGCTGATTTATTATAATCAGGATGCAAATGGATAAAAACACAGGACAGGTATTTAAAAGTTGGTTTTGATTCGCCTATCAGTTGGGGGACCACGTAGGAGCCCCCATTCCTTATTGCTCCAGGTTCCTTCCCTGCCCATCTTCTTCCCTTTAACTCTCAGTGGGACAAGGAACTTCCTTAGGTGACCCTCTTTTCCACACGGCTGTCTTGGGGACTGTAGCTGAACCAGAGGCAGGCTGACCTCTCCTGCTTTCCCCGGGGACAGGGCAAGGTCAGGTGCCCCTGAGTTCCCACATTCATTCACTGTGTGTCTTTCTCCATAGACAAAGAAGTATGCGGACGTGATCATTCCTAGAGGTGCAGATAATCTTGGTGAGTCTCCTGGGGAGAGGTAACTTCCGCCTTCCGTCTATCAAAGTTAAGGCAGGTTGTGTTGACTCAGCTGGGCTCTGTGGCCTGTGACTGAGCCAGTAGGATCCTTCTGTTTATGTAACTCTTCTTGGGGAAAGGTCCCTGGGCATGGGCACAGAGGTGTGGTGGGACAGGTGGGAACATGTGCTCCTTCCGTCCCCTACAAAGGGCACTAGTCTGCCATTTGCTGTCACCATCTGGTGGTGACACTTGGGTAGTTGTGTCTGAGACCACCTTACAGCCAAAGTACCCATTACTTTCTCTTGTTGCTAGGACAAAATACCTAACACTCAAAATTAAGGAAGGAAAGAAAGGTTTATTTAGCTCACGGTCTGTGGAGGTTTTAGTCCATAGTCAGCTGGCTGCAAAGCAGGGTGGCATGGCACAGGGGCAGCACTTCAAGGCGGCAAAAGATGGCAAAAGCAGCACAGGCAAAAACAGGGCAGTATATTGTAAGCAGGGTACCACTAGGGTGGTTGTGGCCCTCACACCATCTCTGTGCCCTCCTCTTGCATCAGCTCAGGATGTTTATACAGTGAGGACCCTCGGCCTCTGCTGAGTGGCTTAGTTAAGCTTCTAAACTTCTCAAGTTGATGCAGTGTGTCCACCCTAACAGTACACTTCCAGCTTACTCTTAATTTAGGTGCATCTGCCTGCCGTCATGTCCTACTTTTGGAAAGGAGCTGGTTGGTTGTAACACTGTATTTAGCTATACACCTTGGCTTATCTAGGAAGTGTGACCATCACTGCCTGGCAGATCCAGGCAGCCACAGTGTGTCTTTACACTCTCTTTGTAATTGGCTTCATTTTTCCTTCTGTAAAAAGTGTATTTAAGCCAGAAGTGGTGGCGCACATGCTCTGAGCAGCTGACAGGAGGGTCAAGTTTGAACCCAGCTCGGGCAGCTTAGCAACCTAGTGGGCCTTGTCTGAAGATTAAAAACCCGAAGGCCTGGAGAGGTAGCTGAGTGCAAAGACCTCACTAGGTTCAGTCCCCAGTGTAGAAAGAAACAAAAAGGATGTTTACTTGCTGAGCTGCTTGGAGGTTTACACAGTGATTCATATTTCATTGCATATTTTTAAAAGAGTGAGGACAGCCTCATGCAAAACCACAGTGCAGCTGAATGTGTTGGACAGGCCCACAATCTCAGCACTTGGGAGGCTGAGGTGAGCTGATGGCTGTGAGTTCCAGGCCAGGCTGGGGTATGTAGTGAGTTCAAGCCCAGTATGAAATACGTAGTAAGACCCTGGCTCAAAAAAACAAAAAAACACCCTAAACCAAATCCCCAACCAACAAAACCACAGTGCAGCCATCAAGTTCTGTTGATACCTCCATATTTTCTGCTTTAGCCTGGAACTATTCCTCCTCCTGTCCCTGGGTTTCATAGTACCGATGTTTTAAGTGTCTGGCCTGCTTGTGGGGTGGCCTGGCTCCCCCTTTGGTTTCGTCCTGTTTCCCTTGGCTGGATTCAGCCTTGCAGCCTGGATGGGGTGGTACGAGTATCTTCCTGCATTCCCCACTTAGAGCCCTGGGCGTTTTCTCAGTTCTTGGTAATGTTAAGAGTGACCATGTGGTTGAAATATCTGGTTTATTTCTGATGCTAATGTGGGACTGCGCTGCCCTACCATCTTTGCGGGATTGCACCTTGTGGGGCGGAAGCTGTAGGTTTCTCCTTGGTCCAGTCAAAGTCTTGGGGTTGAGTGACTTGCCCTCGACTGGCCTTGGCCCTGGGCCCTGGGTCCTGGGTGCCCTGCCAGGTGGACAGACCCCACGCCCACCGCCCTGCCAGTGTCCCTCACCCTCGTCCTCCCACCCTCACCTGCTGCTTTCCTCCCCACAGTGGCCATCAACCTCATCGTGCAGCACATCCAGGACATCCTCAACGGGGGCCCATCCAAGCGGCAGACCAACGGCTATCTCAACGGCTACACACCCTCGCGCAAGAGGCAGACGTCGGAGTCCGGCAGCCGGCCACACTGACCCTGCCGGCTCGAGGCACGTGGACACCTGTACATACTGTTTCCTAGGACATTGCTATATTTAAGAAGACACCGCGGAGATGACACGTCTGTGGGGTGTTTTTTCCCCCCTTCCCCCTTATTCCTTTTTATACTATGGAACGGCGAAATCAAACAGAACTTGATCTTGACCTAAAGTGATAAACTGTGCCAACTACTACTGGTGATGCCTAATTATGACTCCAACGTGTAACCAGTTATAAATACATATTATATATAGATATATATATATAAAAGGATCTATTTTTGTGTAAATGTACAAATACTGTAAAGCTGTTTGCCGTAAGTATTTTGCAGGGCCTGTGATTGAGTGTTTGGGGCCTGGTGCAGGAGTGACATTGAGGGGACCCCGTGAGGTGTCTGGGAGAGAAGCACTGTGGATATCCCTTGCTCTTGGCACCTGTGGAGGTGGTGGCCATGGGTTAGGAACCCCCATTGCCTCCCCTGTCCCATGCCAACCTCCTTGTAGTTGGTGCTTGATGTTTTGATGAGGGACACTCTTGTCTTTTTTTTTTTTTTTTGAGTTGAAATTTAGGTGAGATCTCAACTCAAAATTCAAACTCAGGGAAGAGGCCACGGAGAGAGCCAGTGTTCTGTGTCCCTCCCTGCCTTGCTATCAGCGTCTGGTTGCTTGGTCAGCTCCGTGGCTCCCTCCTCTCTCCATCTCTCTCCCTCTCCTTCCCTCGCCAGCTTTTTAGGAAAGAACTGGGGGAGGAGGAAGTGGAACCAGACCTGCTCAGACATCCTCTGGCCTCCCAGGGAAATAACTGATCGGAGTCCTTGGCCTTCTCCTGTCTTAGGGAACACAGAGCAGACCTTTGATTGAGGGAATCTGCTAAATGACCATTGGCAGCAGTTCATGGGTGGCAAAGGAGCTCTGGCCAGTCAAGGGACAGTAGCTCCGATTCCTCGTGACCTGTGGGTTCACAGTGGTGTGTACCTTTCACCAGGGATTCTCAGGTCACCATGGGGCTAGGTGATTGATTCAATCCAACATCACCATGTGAATATGATGACTGCCAGGTCGGGATGGGGGGGAGGTGCTGGGGAAAAGAAAACCTTTCATAAAAGTATTTTGAAGCATGGGTCCCCAATCTGGAGTCTAAGGGATTTGAGGTGGAGACTGCAGCTCTCTGGAGAGCTGCCTCTCAATGGGAGCTTCCTGTGTGGAGGAAGTGGCTTCCCGACCTTCTGCCGGGAGGGGTGGAGGGGCTGGGGAGACAGGAGGCAGGGGCCATCTGATGGTGGAGTTCCTAGCCTCAGTTTCCAGCCACAGAAGAACCAGAGGTTGTCGTGTCAGTGCTGACTGTCATAGTGTGTGGCAGCCCATGGCCTTCATCATTCCCTGTGGCTGTCATCACCTGACACCCTCTGGTGAGCCTTCTCACCGTGTGGCTCTTGAGCCCATCTGACCCACCTGAGAGCCACGCCGGTGACTGTGACTCCAGTCCTCCCCATCACACTGAGCCGCCCTCTCAGACTCCGTGCGCCATCCGGTTTGATTCCTTTTTTTCTGGATTCAGTTGGTCTCCACAAATCTGTTTTTGCTATTTCAGTAAAGTCAACCCTAGTCCTCCACTAGAGCTTTGCCACCCCGAGCCGAGCAGGAGGCTGCGCCACAGTCCTGGTGACCGTTTGCAGGGACAGCACCGGTGGCACAGACAGGCACCTCCAGGGGGGCAGTCAGTCCGGTGCTCAGTGAGACCGAGCAGCCCGCCCACTTCCTGTCACGTGGAGAGCAGTTCTGAGAAGAAGGGGGCGCAGGCTTGGATTAGGACCCTGGAGACCCAGCGCCCTGGCTTCGCTGGGCCGTCTGTGCCGGGGGACCCCTGCTTCAGTCTGGGGGCGCCTTGGCCTTCGGTGGGTTGCACGTTCCACTTTACTTGAAGCTCCCAGGTGCCAAACCATTTAGTGCCTTGGCTGTCTGTCCCACTGCCTTGGAAGAGGGATTCTTCTCATCTCTGAGCCTTTATTCACTTAACTGCTTCCTCATTTATCTACTTGTGGTGTTGGGACCAAGCCCCCAGGATCCCCAGGAGCCCACTCCTAGCCTGGGACACAGCCGTAGGGCGGCCTTATCCCTGCTGCCTTGAGAAATGACTGCCTGTTTCTGGTGTCCCGACTGGGCACTGCGACACTGGGGAAGGGAAAAAGGAAGGGAGGCTCTGCGCTTCCGTGGAGACCCAGCATTTTAGCCACTGGGGTGTCTGCACTGCGGCTTTCTCTAGGACAGATTGTGGTTGGAGTTTTAGGAGTCTGGGTCTCCGATGCCACTTGCGCCGGGGGCTGAGATCATGAGACGTTGAAGCCGTGATGTTTGTCACTGAGGCGCTGCCGTGCAGGAGGGAGGCCCCAGCACGCAGAGCGGGGCAGTGTGCACTGCACTGTATGGGGCTCCCTCGGCTTCTGTGCTTGCTTCCCCCGCCCCGGACCAAGCGTTTGGGGAACAGACACCCACACCCGGTCCCAGGGGCCTGGGCTCACTCATACCCTTCCTGCTGGCCTAAGTTTCTTAGTCTTCAGCAGCCTGAGACTAGGACAAGCAGAGACAGGAATCCGAGCTGGGTACCAGCACTGGGACTCCGGTGACCTTTGGCGTGGACAGGGTCAAGAGGCAGTGGGACCTCCGTGGAAGGCAGCGCGTGGGGGGGGGGCGGGCGGCGGCTCCAGTGCGCAGGCGCGGGGAGGTTGGCTCCTGCCTCTCCTACCCTCAGGATTGGAGCCTTGTCCACATATCCTGGGTGGATCGTAGATTCTGGAGGCCTTAGGGTCAGGTCGGAGGCTTCTGGGATCCCCGAGAAATTGGAAGGTGGGGAGCCTGGCAGGTTGTGTATTAGCTCCCTCCCTGCCCTCCTGCAGCCTCCTTGGTTTAGCAGCCTGGACCCAGACCAGCGCCGGGAAGTGTCGGAGGGAAGCAGGCTTTTGCGGGGAGCTGTTCCCCACCACCTTGGAATCTGTGTGCCTCTCAGGGATCCCAATTAAGGAACAGGCTGGTGTAGGCAGGAAGCTAGATCTGGTCCCGGGGTGCAGGAACTCGATGGCCATCCTAGCCCTGTCAGTGGAGCGGGGAAAAAATTTGGGGTGCCAGACAAAACAGGTTTGGCAAGGCATGGCTGGGGTGCATCTGGAGCCTTTTGCTGCCCTCTGTCCCATGAGCAGGTGACAGGCAAGACAGACCAGCTGCGTTCCTCTCCGAGGCAGTGGGTCCTTCCTCTGGATAGAGACTAAATAGACTTGGGCTCTTCTTTCCCTTTAAGATGCTTGCTCCCCACCCCCTTTTCTTTTTGTGGCTTTGTCTTTATTGTTCGTAGTTATAAACATGACCGCATATTATGTACCTGGCTGTAAATAAAGACTGAACCATAAAGGTCTAGCTCTTGCCTTTTTTGTGGTGCTGGGTCAGATGGAGCCCCTGAGCCTGCTGGCTGTGGGGACCCAGCTGTGTAGGTAGGGCTGTCCCTTGTCCTGGCAGAGGACATGTGGTCACGCAGCCTGTGGGGAGGCCTCCGGCCCCTGGGGTGTGTGTGGGACTGGCCCCGGCTTCAGCTGGTCTGAGATGCCGGTGGGGTCGCACTTCTCACCTAGAAGAAAGCCTGAGCTCTGGGGGTTCTGGGGGAGGTGAGTTGGTTCTCAGGACGTTCTGGCTCTGTTCCCCTCATGCCATCCGGTTCCTTCTTTCATGTCCACATGGAGAACAGAAACAAAACCTAGGTGAAGTAAACTTCTGGAGGAGCAGGTATGCGATGGATGGAGGAACGCTTGCATCACAAACACACACTTTCTAGCTGGATAGTTTTGCAGTCCATGAGTGTTTACAAAATGTGTCTTTCCTGGTTTTTAAAGGACCCAGGTCACCTACTGCTTGGGTCTTAAAAGTGAATGTGCTGCTCGCTGCAGTGCACTGGCTCCTGGAGCCTCTCCCACTCCTGCTCAGCTCCCGACTACTGCATCCTCTCTGCCTTCCAGACAGCCGGAAACGAGTGCACCTCTTTCCTGCCACTCGTCCCCTTTGACACTTCCCGTCTGGCTAGGAATTGAACAAATCTTTTAATAGCACCTGCCCTTGGCAGCTTGCTGTGTTTTTAGACGACAAGGATGCCTCCAGAAGTGACACCATCAGTCAAGCTGTACTGTCAGTTACTGTCCTTGTGAGTCACAGGGTTTGCCTCTGGGCACAGGTCATGTGAGCTGTTGCGCAGGGGTGGTCCTGGGTCATGGTCCCCCTCTCCACTGTCTGCTTGTCCCATGAGGACCACCTCTGGGCCTGACTAAGGCTTGGTTTGCTGTGCTTGGTGGTGGAGGTGGTGGTGGTGGTGGGGTGCAGGGCAGGGGATGCTCTGGGTTGCTTTGTGCTCCCACCTTGGGTCCCAATGTGCTGTGAAGCAACTTCTGCTCCACTTGTTTGACCAGTGCTGGCTGAATCAAGCCAGTGATGAAGCAGGTTAACAGAAACCAGCCGTACTCTTGTGTGGAGGCCTTCACTATTGTTTAGTTTTTTTGTGGTCCTGGGGATTGAGCCGAAGAACTTCACACTGACCAACCTTCCCAGCCCTTTAATATTTCTTCTTTTGAGACACAGTCTCACTAAGCTACCCAGGCTGGGCTTGATCTCACAATCCTCCTGTCTCAGTTTCCCAGAGTGTCAGGATTTCAGGTGTGCATCACTGCTCCTGGCTGAGGTTTTAAATACGAGGCCAGAGAAAGAGGCTTGGGGTATAGAGCATCGGCAGCTGCGAGAGGAACCAGGGAGATGATCTGTATCTTTTCATGCTGGGGATGTTTGGATTTCTGGCTTTTTTCTTCTCTCACATTGGCTATACAGATAAATGGGTTTTATTTTGGCTAATCTGGGCCTGCATATAACATGCTTTAGTCATACCCCCACCACCCTTTAATAAAATCAGTTTCCAGGCTAGGGTGGTAGATGGTTGAGTGCTTGCCTAGCGTGTCCCAACCCCAGCATTAAGGGAAAAAAAAGATCACTTTCTATACCCAAAGTGAAACAAGGCTAAATCTTAACATGTATGTTTTTATGTTTTCAATAAACTGAGCTAAATCAAACACAGAGGAACCTGTTTTCTCATTGAAATGGATGGAGGTAAAGGTGGAAGGAAAATTTGTCTTACACAAGTTTTTCCCACAGGTGAGTCCATGATTTACCCTCAGGTCTGTCTGGGCTAGACCCGGGGTGCCCACAGCAATGGGTTCAGTGCAAGGTTCATTGAATTCTGATTGTCCAGTTGCAAGGAAATCCAGAGTGCGTCTGCCCAAATAGCTTCCGTGCCCAGCAGCCTGTCACAGGCAGTTAGCTTATTATAATAATCACCGCCGACCATTGCTGCCTTTGTCACACTTTCTCATTAGCCTTAAAACAGTCCTGCAAAATGTAGAAGATGTGGGCATCTTCCAATTTTACCAAGTTGGAAAACAGCTGAACACAAAACAGTGATGAGGACATTACTGTAAGATGACCTAGAGCGTGTCTGCCCCCTCGTGGTAGGATGCAGACTGCAGCAGGAGGGTTGCCTTAAGAGGGAAATTTGGCTACTCTGCTCTAAAAGGGTTGCCCAAATACCCCTAGAAGTCAAGATGGGGGCTGGGGATTTAGCTCAGTGGCTTAAGTGCCTGCCTAGCTATCGTGAGGTTGTGAGTTCAATCCCCGGTACCAAAAAAAAAAAAAGAAAAAAGTCAAGATGGGATTTTAATTTTTTGTCAGAATCTTAGCATCAAAAAAATAGAGTCAGCTATTGTGTTCTCTGATTCTACAGAGGTAGCCTGGGAGTCAGATTGCTGATGGGCACCAGCTGTCTTCAGTAGGGAACCTCTGGGGGTGGGGGTCGCCAGCAACCTGGCTGACGGATATGCCTCACTGTTTTCATTTTTATTTAAATTTTTTTTCTTTGTGCCTGAGACTCCTCTAATCTATAGAAGGACCCCTTCTCAGAATATTGTTTTTGCATTTATGAAATAACATCCAAAAATTAAAAGGAAACATTAAATACAGGCGCCAAAATCCTAAGTACTAATATGTTGCTTGATAAACACATCCATCCAATAGCAAGATTCAGTGGACAGGTCCAGTAACCACAATTGTGTGGCAGCGATGAGCTTAATGACATATTGGGGTTCTCCAGCAACCATGTTTATGCAAATAACCACGATTTCTACTGCTGATGAGCGCAGCTGATAACCTAGGATGTGTCACCAATGAGTTACCTTCCTCATGGAAGGAAAAGTAGCTTTCTTGGATAGGCTTGTGAAGAGTTGTCACTTTTCAAGTTCATGGATCACCTTGTATCCTTAGTCCTCCCATTAAGAACCCCTGGTCGAGATCCAAATCTTCCAGGTCACCTGGTGACTGAGGTAAACTGGGGGTGTCCCTTTCCTGTGTGTCTTGGGAGCTGGCCAGTGGTGCTGGGTTTCTTGTGAGACAGCTGTACCAGCCTGGCCAGTGGAGACAATGAGGACCACAGATGTAATTTAGCAGGAAGTGATTAAAAGCAGGTGAGACTAACTTTAACATACTTTTATTTATACATTCAAAATACTATTTATTATTTCATCATACAGTCAGCATAAGGATTGTTCATGAAGTGGCTTTTCTTTCTCTCTTTTACTTTGACATCTGTTTGGTACTCACAGCATATCTCAGTTTGGGCCAGCCACGTGTCAAGAGCTCACTGGCCACATGGTTGGTGCCTGTCCCATGGGGCAGTGCAGTGGGTGGACATTGTAGATGTGTGTTATGCTGGGGCTGGGCAAGGGTCCCCGCTGAATGCTCCCAGTGCATTCAGGGGATTTTGGAACAAGGAGAGAGGAGAAGACTCTCCCAAGGTCATGGCTACCTAGCTGGAGAGCAGAGTTCTGGTTTAATGGGGGTTTGCTGTCATGCTGCTCCATGGGAGAGACCTGACTCCTAAGGAAAAACCCAGCTTCCGACTCCTCCAACAGGCAGTTAAGAATGAGGCTGTGTGCACAGCTACAAAAGCAGAGCAGAGGGGGTCTGGAGGGTGAAGGGCTTGAGGGACGAGGACTGGTCATCTCCCCACACACAGAAGAAGTGCAGTGCATGAGAGTGAAATGAATCCCTTTGAGAAATTCAAGGTGGAACACATAAAAGATCTGATTATTCCGCGGAAGTCACAAGGTGATTAGGAAATGGGAAGTGGAGATTATTGGTGAGCTCATTGTTACTGGCTGAGGTCCTGGGGGCTTCTTTTCAGGTGTCCGGAACAAAGAACCGGACAAGACACGCAGACAGGGCAGTGATGGTGCAGATTTACTGAAGGCTGATGAAGCACACCCAGCCGGTGAGGGCAGCCCCAGGCCGAGCGGAGGGGCCTCAGCATCCAAAATACCTGCCTGGGCCCCACCTCCTGCAGATATGGCATTGGGATGGTTATTTTATCCATATATATTGGGGGGAGATGGAAGATAAATAGGAAGAACAGATATTTTTAAATGGGTTGGGGAAAAGGGGCAGAGGGGGAGGGAAAGAAGATGGAAAAGAAAATAAATGAAAAAAAAGAAAATAGAGCTTTTGCAAATGGGCAAGGGGCCGAGCTGAAGCAGCAGGAAGGCAGTGGAGAGGCAGGGAACAGAAAAGACTCAGATGTATCACATCTGTGCGGCAGCTCCCCGTTAGCGTGGTCATTACGTACCTCAAACGTGCTGATAATAAAGACCGGAAGACTCATGCGAAGTCTGCCATGTGTTTGCAGTATGAAGTACAACTAAGCTAACGTGGTATTAAGAGTTGGTCCAGTTCGGTTTAGCCCTAAGTACTGGCACAGAAAGTCAGATGGCCACACCCAAGGGAGAAGAGAAGAGAGAAGGTGGGAACAGTGAAATGCCAGGATTCAGAAGGCTGAAGCCAGCTTCGGCCAGGCTGGGGCAGCCGTGGGAGCCAGCAAGAAGCACGGGGACTGCTCCTCTCCGGCCTTCTGATTCCTGCTTGTGCTGGGGTCCCGCTGTCCCAGTGTTTCAGCAGTGTACCTCCACGCCCAGGGTCATCGCAGGAGGACAGTTAGGATTCCATTCAGCTGTGTAACAGAAACCGGAACCAAAATAACTGACTTAGGCAAGATAAAAGTTTATTTTTGTTGTAAGGGAGGTTTAAGGTTGGGAAGTTGAGGGCTAACAGTGAGTTTCTATGTCCTCAGGGACTCAGGCTTCTGTGTTTCTATCACCAGAACTGGGTTTGTTGTTTTCAAAGTCACTTCATGCTTCAAAAAAAGCTGCTGGAGCTCCAGCCAACAGCTCTTCATTCGAAACAGGAGGAAGAGAAGAAAGGCATGCGTTATTCCTGTTTAGAAAGACTTTCCAGAAATATTACATGACAATTTTTTTTACATGTCATTGGCCAGAATGGCCACGTCTACATCCACCTCCTAGGGAAAGTGGGAAATATGGTCTGTTTACCATTCCTAACTACGAAATGTGAAATATGAGTAAAAACAAGTGTGATGGGGCTGGGAGTTTAGCTTAGCAGTGTGAGCACCTGCCTGGCAAGTACGAGGTATTTGTTTGATCCCCAGTACAACAAAACAAAACAAAACACAAAGCAAAGCTAAACAAAACAAACCCAACCAACCTGGGCTGAGGATTTAGCTCAGTGGCTTAAGTGTTCGCCTGGCAAGCGTGAGGTCGTGAGTTTGATCCCTGGTACCAAAAATAAAACAAAAAACAAAAAAACAACCAACCAAATAAAAAACCAAGTGTGATGACCTTAATGAGTGAAAGCTGTTAATATAATTTCAGTTTTTAAAACAGCATTATTGAGCTATAATTAATTGACATACGATGAACAACACGTGTTTAAACTGCGTGGTGCGATGTGCTTTTACATAACTGTGTGTGAGTGTGAAACCACCTGCCCTGGTCACTTCCTGTCACCGGGCAACACACCCAGCACCTTCCGCTTAAGGGAGGAAGGAGATCTTTATTCTGGCTCAGGGTTTCAGTCCGCGGTCAGCTGACTCTGATGCAGAATCAGTTCGGCAGAAGGACACTGAGAGGAAAAGGTGCTTCTCTTTAAGCCGACACCCACAGTTTAAAGGAGGAGAGGTCTGTTTTGGCTCATGTTTCAGTCTGGCTCCAAGGCGGCACCAGGTAACACTGGAGTACTAACTGCCTCCAGACAGCAAAGGGCGGAGGTGGAGAGGGAAAGAAGTCCTTCCAGGCCACACTCCAGTGTCCACCGCTAAGAGCCAGTCAGCTGTTTGCCCTCATTCAAAAGCAAACCAGGCTCCTGGGGCAACGTCGTCCGTCCTTGCTCTCTGAAAGGCTCAGCTGCATCCCTTGGTGCACAGCGCGTTTTGTCCATCTCCAGGAGTTGCCAGAGTCCTAACGATTTCAGTGCTGCTGAAAAATCAAAGTGCAAAGTCTCCTCAGAGACTTAAGGCAAACTCCAGAGTCCTTGAAAATATCAAAAGGAGCATTAGACACTCTCATTTCAAAGGAGCGAAGTAGAGGGAAAGAAAGGAATGGGACCAAAGCCAGACTTAGCCCCAGCAGGGCAGACGTTAAATCCTGTAGCTCAGAGCAAGTTGTAGCCATGAGACGTGAACTCCGGAGGGCTTGGGTGGTCCTTCTCACTAAGGTTGGCTGTGTGAGGTTCATATGGAAGCTCATAATTTTGCCTGTGGTAACCATGAATTCTGCCACTTTCTCCATCGAATTGCTTTTGTACTTCCGTGAAAACATCAATTGTCCACATACGTGGGTCTGTTCATAGGAACATTTGTTCCTCTTGACAGCCGTGCCAGCCTGCCTATCTTGGTTACTATTGTTAGCTATGTAATAAGTAATCAGGTAGTGTTAGACCTTCAATTGTGTTCTTTTTAAAAATGGTTTTAGTTGTTCTAGGCCATTTGCATTTCTTTATGAATTTTAAAGAGCCAGTTTTATAAAACCATCTGATGGGACTTCACTGGCCTGGTGCGGTGCTCACAGATAAAGCAGTGAATGAGGTACAGATGTGTATAACTTTTGATCTTTTCAAGAGTCTCTTGGTTGGAGGAGAGAGTATTAGATAAAAGGAAGGGAATCAAAGGGAGCTGGAGGGGGCAGAAGCGAGAGCAACAGAGAATGGATATGATCAACATACATACCTCAGTGAAAAAGCCACAGTGAAGTCAAACATTTGGTGAAACTAATACGCCCTAATAAATACAAATTTTGAAAAAATAGTTGAAAAATTATCTCAGCAGTGTTTTGTTGATTTCAGTGCACATGTCTTGTATATCTTCCATCAGCTGTATTTCTACATAGTCCTATTTTAGGATGCTATTACAAATAGTATTTTAAAAAATTCTAACTCACAGTTGTTTGTTGCTAGTGTGTTTAAAGTCTTGGGCTTTTATCCTGCAACCTTGCTAATGTCACTGCTATTTTTAGAGTGGCTGAAGAAGGAAGCTGAGATAAAACACTGGTGCAATCTGCCACTTCTAACCAGAAGTTTTTAAGATTTCCAGATTCTCTTTTATCTTCTTTGCAGGTATGGAAATCGCACGTTTTATTTTTCTTACTTTAGAAGTTATCTTTTGAAATGAACGTGGGTACGTGGCATGACAAAAATCTAAATGTAATCAACATCTCTAACTCTCTCCCAGGCAGTGTGAGAGCTTTAGCAAGCCCTGCGCATCTGACCTGTGGTGATGCTGAGTGTTTTCATCACAACTTACAACGATGCTTCTGACGTCGGTCACCGCCATATTTTGTGCTGTGGGTGCCTGTTTAGATTTCTCCAGATTTTGACTGACTCTGTTCTATATTTCATTTTGTACTGATGATCTCGGTTCTGGAGTCAATTTCTCTCCCAACATCATTCTTCAGTCATATTTTGCCAGAGGGTATGAATGAGGCACCATGAGAAAATGTCTTTATTCCACCCTCCTTCCTGAAGTGTGATTCAGATCTTTCTCTCAACGCCTTGACCGGATTTTTCTCCTGTCTCCCATCAAGGTTTTGAAAGTCTTCCCTGTTTTTGATGTTCTGTAATTTGTCATGAAACGCTGAGATGTTGATTTGTTTTTATGCATCCTATTTAGGCTTTGTGCTTCCTGATTGGCCAGACCTATGTGTCCTGCCTCACCCAGAAATGTCATGGCTGTTACCTTTTCTAATGTCGCCATCTCACCTGCCACTTTAGTCTCTCCTTTGGGAGCTGTGGCTCCAGGATGGCAGGTGACTTTGCTCATTCCTCCACAGCTGTTGCTCTCTCACTGTATTTTTCATCTTTTTATCTCTCCAGGCTGCCTGATAACAAGGCTCCTTAGAATTTCCAATTCAGTTATTTTGAGCTGTGGTTAGCCTTGTGTGTCAAGCTTACCCATTGTGGTTTTAATGTCACTAAGTACATTTTAAACTTTTACAAAAATGAGTTCAATCAGCTTGCTGATTTTCTAGTGTCTTACATTTCATTTTCTTTTAAAGATAAAAAAGAACCAAAAAATCAATAAAAAAACAGCAAAAGCAAAATGACAGCAACAAAAACAGCAATAGCTATATATATATATATATATATATATATATATATATATATGTGTGTGTGTGTGTGTGTGTGTGTTTTCAAAACAAGATGATAGGAATTTAACAGTGGTTGTTATGTTGCATATTATTATCGTCAAAATAGTTGCTCAGGTTATCAGATACAAGAATAAAACAAAACAGTAAAATGGAGCAAAACAATGGATTTCAAAAACAAGACAGAGGGAAAACCCCCACTGTTGCCATAGTGCAAATCGATGCCCAGACCACCAGCCCTGGGCTTGCAAAGTCAATCAAACAATATGAGCACCAATCTATTCCTTTTACCTCAGTTGCTATCATCTCACCTGATTCCCTCTAAATTAGACAGTTGCCTTGGTGGGTGGGGTGGGGTGTGTGTTCTCGTCTCCCAGCCCACACATCGGCTGGCTCGCGGGAAGGTGGCTTTGGCTTCTTGCTTCTCTTTCTTACATGCCTGCCCAACCCTGGCTCACAGGAAGGCCTGATTTGGCTGCTTGATTTTCTTCTTGTTCTCCATGGCCTCCATGTCTTACATTTTAATTCCTTTTCTTGGCCCTTGCAAAATTTGTTTTCATATATATTCAGCAGTGTGTTCATCTGCACTTTTTTTTGTTCGGAGACAGGGTCTCACTATGTAACCTAGGCTGTCCTAGAGCTCACACAGATCCTCCTGCCGCAGCCTCCCGAGGGCTTGCTTTACAGGTATATGCCACCATGCCTTGCCATTCAAACTTAGGATCCTCCTGCCTGCACTTTTTAAAGAACATATTTCTTTTTCTTTAAAGAGAAAAAAAAAGACCAATAAAAACAATGATACAAAATTTTAAAACAGGATAGTAAGAGGGTAATGGTTAATACATTGTATATCATTATCTTTAGTTGCTCAGATTACAAGATACAGGTATGAAAAATTGATCAAATAATATAAGCACAAGCATTTCTTTTCAATGAACTAATAGAAAATAGTAGTATAACTATCTTAACTCTCTCTCTCCTTCTCTGTCACACACACACACACACACACACACACACACACACACACACACAGAGTTTTCCTTTTCCTTCTTTTATCCTTTCTCTCGTCCCAATTTCTCTTTCCTTTTGAACAGCTTTTTCCCATTTCCCAATATCTATTGTAAATTTTTGGATCTTGTTTACTCTTTCAGCTTCTTACACTAGGGAGACTATAGGATGTTTACACAGGTGAGTCTGATACATTTCACTTATGAGTATGGCCTCAAGTTGCAACTATTTATCCTTCTTTATAGCTTGGTAGTACTCCACTGTGTAAAAAAATGCTACATCTTTTTTTTTTTTAATTCATTCTTCAGTTGATGGCATTTGGGCTATTTCCCAGATTTAGTTATTGCAAATTATGCTACTACAGACATGACTGCACATATATTGCTGTGGTTTGATGCTTTGAATTCTTCTGGGAAAATACCCAGAAGAAGAACAGCTGGGTTGAATGTGACCTCTAGTCCTACTTTTCTGAGGACTTTCTACACTGATTTGCACAGTGGTTGCAGCAGTCTCCACTCCCACCAACAGTAGAGAAGAGTTCCTTTTCCCCATAGCCCCTGGTTGATTTCTTGATTGATGGCCATTCCTTCTGAGGTAAGATAGGATTTCAGTGTTATTTTAATTGGCACCTCTCAAACGAGCAGTGATGTTGAACATTTCATACATTTACTTGCTGTTTGTATTTCTTTATCTGAGAAGTACAAATTCATCTCAGATGCTCATTTTTGGACTGGACCTTTGAATTTGTGGGGGGGGGGTCTGATTTTTTTTAAGTTCTTTATATGTTCTAGATGTAAATCATTTGTCTGGGGGGCAGCTGGCTAAAACTTTTTCCCAACTCTGTGAGTTTTCTTTTCAGTCTGTTAGTGATTTCTTTTGATATGCAAAAACTTTTTGATAAGACAAGATCCCAATTGTTGATTCTGGGAAGTACTTCCTGTGCAGTTTGATTTTTGTTCATAAAGTCTTTGCCTATGCTTATGTCTTCAAGATTTTTATTTACTCTCTCTTCCAACAGATTTAGTATTTCTACTTTAATATTTAGATCTTTAATTGGTTTTTACTTTAGTTTAGTACATGATGATAGACAAGGGTCTAGTTTTAGTCTTCAGCATGCAGAGAGCCAGTTTTTCTAGCACCATTTATTAAAGAAACTGACTTTCTTCCAGTGAACATTTTGGCCCCTTCATCAAAGATAAGGTGGCTGAATGTGTTTGTAGTTGTGTCTGCATCTTCTAACCGTCCTACTGATCCTCAGGTCTGTTTTTTTTTTTTTGCTAGTACCATGCTGATTTTATCACAGCAGCTTTGTAATATAATTTCAGGTCAGGGATTGTGATGTCTAATGCCTGTCTTAGTGCTCAGAAATGCTTTTGCTATTCTAGGTCTCTTCTGGTTCCAAATGAACTTGAGGACTGTTTCCTCTAGTTCTGAGAGGATGCTGATAGCATTTTGATTGGGATTGCATTAAATCCATGTTACAATTTTGGGAAAATAGTCATTTTCACTATGTTGATTCTTCCTATCTATGGGCAAAGGATATCTTTTCTTTTCTGGTAGTCTCTGCAATCTCCTTTTTCAGAGTACTGTCATTTTCAATGTATAGCTCTTTTGTTATATTGATTCCTAAATGTTTCATTTTTTTGAATGCTATTATGAAGGGTGTGGTTTTTCTAATTTCTCTCAGTGAGTTTGCTGTTTGTGTGCCAAACTTTATTGATTTTTGAGTGTTGAGTTTGCATCCAGCTATGCTACTGAATTTGGTCATTAAATCTAGAAGTCTTTTGGTGGAGTTTTTGAAGTCTTCTATGTAGAATATCATGTCATCTGCAAATAATGATAATTTAATTTCTTCTTTTCCTAGTCTTATTCCTTTTGTTTCTGTTTCTTGTCTGGTTTCTCTGACTAGGTTTCCCAGAACTATACTGCGTAGGAGTGGGGTTAGTGGGCATCCTTGTCTTTTTCCTCATTTTAGAGGGAAAGCTTTCAGGTTTTGTCCATTTAGTATGATGTTATTGGTTTGTCACAGATGGCTTTTATCAGATTGAGATAAAGACCATTTATTCCAATTTTATGTAGTTCTTTTTTTAACCATGAATGAATGTTGGGCTTTGTCAAAAAGCTTTCTGTGGTGCTCTGGGGTTTAGCTTAGTTGGCTAAGGTCCCACTCTGTAAACGTGAGGTTGTCAGTTCCATCCTGGAGGCAGCAAAAAAAAGAAAAAAAAAAAAAAGACTACTACAAAAAGCTTTCTGTGCACCGAAGTGATCACCTGATTCTTTGACTTTGGCTCTGATAACATGGTGTATTACATTTATTGATTTGTGTACTTTGAACTATCCCTGTAATCCTGGAATGTATCCCACTTGGTCATGGTGTATAATCTTCTTGATGATTTGCTGCATTGTGTTTGCTAGTATCTTGTTGAGGATTTTTGCACCTATATTCATTAGGGAGATTGATCTGCAATTCTCTTTTTTGGTTCATCTTTCTGTGGTTTTGTTATCACGGTAATATATATATATATATATATATATATAATTTTTTTTGGTACTGGGGATAGAACTCATGACCTTGCACTTGCCAGGCAGGTGCTTGTACCATTGAGCAAAATCCCTGGCCCTGTTGCTGGTGTCGCTGATTACTCCACCCTCCAAAGGTGTGTGTGTCCAAGCTTCCAGCTGGGCTCTCAAAGTATTTCAGCTAGAATGTCTAGGTATATTGTACGGAGAGGCTTCCAACCCATGAGAGTGGGAAAAGAAAGAATCTTACAGGTTTTCTCAAACTTCTGCAGAGAAACTCTACTTCGTCCTTGGGGTCATGTGTCCTTGGGGATCCCTGGCTCCTGCCACTCCGATGGTGTGTGGTGTCTGGGGAATGGTGAGAGCGTCTCTTCAAGTTAAAATGTAGGCTCTTCTAAGAAGAGCACTGTAAATGAGCTTTTCCTGTCTCTTCCTGTATCTCTGCAGAGTCCTTCTCCACAGAATCCATGTCCTGTGCGTGCTTGGCTGGGTTCCTGGACTTTTGTGCTTCAGTGGACCCTGTTTTAGTATGAGATGCACTTGTGTATTTATTTGATTGTGTGGTACTGGGGAATGAATCCAGAAGTGCTCTACCACTGAGCTACATCCCCTACCTTTTTAATTTTTAAATTTTGAGCAAGGCCTTGTATTTAATCTTGGTGGGTCTCAAACTTAGGATCCTCCTGCCTCAGCCTCCCTCAGAGTTGGGATTACAAATGTGTGCCACATATTTATTTGTTTGATGTGTGATCCTCCTACTTCAGCCTCCCAAGTGTTGGGATTACAGGTGTGCACCAGCCATGCTCCGGTTTATCTGCATTTTTAAAGAGTATCATGGATGTTTGTGTCTTTTATTCTTGACCAGAAGATGGACTGGGGTCTGTCTGTGTGGCTCTTACCTCTCTGCCACCAGTTTTGGGAAACCCAGCTCCGACCACAGTCCTGCTTGTTTAGGAGTGGCCACTAGATGGTGCCAGTGAGTCACAGTACACACATGTCCATAACCTTCAGAGCAGCTGAAGGACAGTCAGTTCACACACACTAGGGAACATGTCCCTAAGACCAGGTGCTGTGTCCAGCCCTGGGACCTCAAGGACTTCATAACACAACTGTCCTGGGAGACAGAGGGAACTCAGGCAAATTGGCACAACTGGACAGGTGACACCTTCCCTACAGGACTCCTGAGTTATAACATCTCCAGAGCTCACCACCCACCTTCTCGATCTGTCTCTTCCTGCTATTGTCCCAAACACAGCGGTCTCATCTTTCCCTCCTTGCCCAGCTTGGCAACTGTCTGCTGGCATGACCCTAACCCTGGATGAACCATGGACTTATCTATTAGAAGACGATAATACTAAGTCTTTAGCACTTCACTAAGTAAAATAATGTAGGTTAACCTGCTTTGAAAATTCCTAAGATCCATGTGTTTATGAGGCATTAAAATATATAATAAATTAATGAATGGAATATATTAATAATATATTAATGAATATATATTTTCCTAAAAGTCCTTCAGAGCCTAGGAGGACTGGGGCCACCGTGGACATTTATTCAATTGATCACATGGTAAATTCTTCCACCAGGGGACAGTCACTGCTGGTTGAGGTCCAGCAGGCTGGTGCAGAACAACCTCAGAGCCCAGGAAACAGCCACGTCATTAAAGAGGTGGCTGCTGAATGTGGTGCCCTGTCCCTGGCCAGGGGTCAGGTGGCCCGGCATCTGAGAAGGAGTGGCCCCGTGGTCCCTCTGTCTGGGAAGAGGGACCCTTTTCTTTTTCCTTTTTTGATATGGAGGATCCCTGTGGGAGGAAGTGACCATCACCGAGCTCATCTCCTTACTGTGCTGGGGAATGAATACCCCTGCGAGGGTGTAGGCCCTTCGTCCTTTTGGATGTATTTAAAAAAAATATGTTAATAGATTTGCTCACAAATCTGGTGTTTTGAAAACTTCAGTTGAGGTGAGATGCCCATGCTGGCATTCTGGATGCGTGTGCGTGCATGCGTGTGCGTGCATGCGTGTGTGTGTGTGCGTGCGTGTGTGTGTGTGTGTGTGTAGGGAGTCTGCTAGAGTTGGAAACGGCCGCAGAGGAAAGGCTATTTTGAAGAACATTTCCCCCAGGGGCTTCTAATTGGTGCTCTGATTGCTGCTGTTTTGTGTTAGAGATTTATTTGTTCCTGCAGGGATGGTGCAGTCAGCAACACCAGCATCCGGTTTGCTAATAGACAGTTGATAATGGAGATATTGGATCTGGTTCTGGCCACGCCCAGACCAGGAGGTTTGGCTGGCTGCGTCTGTGTGTGAGCGCGCAGGATGGGGACACAGTCACCTCTGTTTGCTGCAGGAAGATCTGGCAGAGGTGGATTCTCTGTGTGTGTGTTGGCCATCGCACATCCCATAATCACCCATCTCAAGCTTCGCTTCTTTCGTTCTACAACGTGCAAGGCCGAATGGTCCACCAGGGGGCGGAATCGCGATCGCTCCTGCTCATCCGGCCACCAGCCATTTGTCTAGGGAACCTCTGCTGTGTGCCTGTCACCTCATTGTTTTGCTTTAAACCTCATTCGGATTCTATGAGGTATATTAAATTACTCCCCTTCCATAAAGGGAATTGAAGTTGAGCAGAGGTTAAGTAAGTTACGCCAAGTCAGAAGTCTGTGAAGAAGCTGGAATTTGAGCCTGTGTTTTTCTGATTGCAAAGCGTAAGGCCTATCCCCTTATGCCCCGCTGCCTCTTCTGTGTCATGCTGTCTCTGAGGTAGAGTTCTGTCCCTTCACCCTGCCAGCCTGGAGATATCTGCAGTGCCTGGCTCTTGTTTGCCAAGCTGGTCCCTGGAAGGCTGTGTTCACCTGGCCAGTGGATGAGCACCTGGGCCTCTACTCTGTACCCTGTGTTCCCTTCCACACCTTCCCCAGGGCTTTATCACTCCTGTGTGGGAAAGGATTTCTCCAACTTAGCTGCTAAGGGGCATCACATGTCATGTCATCAACTTGCTCTCTGGCTAGGACAGCGGCTCCCTGGGGTGGCTGATTCCTCAGCTCCCGAGGGCTTCAGGGGAGGCTTCGGAGGAGGAGGGAGGAGGAGAAGGAGGAAGAGAAGGAGGAGGAGGAGGAGGAGGAGGAGGAGGAGGAGGAGGAAAGTTCATTTGGCTACTTCTGCCACTGGTGTTCTCATCAGGTAAGGAGAGGAGAACCTCACTGGATGCCCTAGAGGAAGTCAGGGAGTGACCTGACCCCGAGTGAAGGGACACAGGACAAGCAAGACGTGTTAGGAGGAGAGTGATCCACAAAGGCCTGGACAGCAGAGCTCCAGAGTTGGTTGAGCTGTGATGCGGCTGTAGCACACGCGGTCGGGAGCTGAGCTACTTAGGGTCTCAGAGGAACCCAAGCCAATGGCCTCAGTGAGGTTTCTGCATAGGTTTCATTTTTGTTGACAGAACAGAGTGAGGGCAGTGAGTAGGGGGACTCTTACGGTCCAGTTGACAAACTGGAGTCTTTTAATTTTACTGTGCAGTGACTATAAAGTCACGTGGCTACGGGCTCTTCTGCCCTGGGAGCAGGTGGCCCCACACCTGTTTCCAGAGCTTCTCTTTAGAGCTGCCACCTGTCTCCCTCACCTTCAGGGAAATGGCAGGGAGGACAGTACAAAGTGGGACATGATTGGGAGACTCTCCATGGATCCTGGGGACAGCCACTCACCCATTAAAAGTCCTGGCCTCAGGGCTCCCACGGAGCTGCTTGCAAACCTCAACTGCAGAACTGGATAGGTGGAGTGAGAAGTCAGGGCAGTGCCTTCCTCTGGGACAGTGGTAAGATGGGAATGGGTGGGCCTGAGAGCCATCCTGCAGTGGGGAGGTGCTGTTGGTCACTGGTGAGTCCTCTGATCACTCACCAACACACGCACTTAGATTGGTGATTTTTCTGGGTGTAGACTTCAGTAAAAAAAGATTAATTTAAAAAGCCCATGCTCCCCTCTTCCTGACTGTACTCCCTGGTCAGTCTCCACGTCTTCAGCCCATATGACAGGGCTCCTGTGGCACTGCTGTTTGCGCTGTGAGGGTGGATGAGCCATGCTCGTCAGCTTCTGATGCAGGGCACTGCTCAACCCATGGCGGGGCATATCGTTCCCGTCCTTTGCCCAGTACCACGTCTGCACCCTTTCACACATCAGCCCAGGTCCCCGACAGCCTCCTGCTGGCTTGTCCTCTCCCTGGCTCTTCTCACCCCGTCACTGAATCCTGTTTGGAGTGAAGATACTTTTCCTCCCTGCTGGGCTCATCCTTCTCTCCTTGTGGGTCCCGGCAGCCCATAGCAAAATGATCCCCTGGTCCCCTAAGTTTATACCTCTTTCCCCTCCTTCAGCCCAAGGGCACAGCACCCCGTGATGTACAGTTTGGTCTCTAGCAAACAACTGGCAAGCCCAAGCTCAGAAATAGTTACTAAAACAAAGAGCCAGCAGCTCCTCCATGGGCACACAGAGTGGCTCCCTGAATGGCAGGAATTTGAAGCGTCTCCCCCAGAGCTGTCCTTGTGTTCCACCATCTAGCATTGAAGTGGCATGCTATGCTTTTACTCCTGGGAAAATGTCATTCGAAAAATACACTGCAAGTGTGAGATGATGCGTCTGGCCTGCCATCCAGGCAGACGAGAGGCGAGGAACGTAGGGTGGCTCGGTGGCTGGGCCGGGCCTTGGGTCAGACACTCTGTGTTCGGGTGCATCCGGTGAGGCCAGGAGTCTGGAGAACCACTTCCCGAGCTCTCTCAACCCTCTGAACTCAGGAGAGGCACGACAGGAAGCTGGCTTGACCACAGAGCTAACCGTGTGCTCTGATTCAGCTCTTCCAATAAAACTGGTTCTTTTCTTTTTTTAACCTTGGTTAGCCATTTTTAAACATTTAATTTTGTCAGTCCGCATTGTTTCATGTTTGTGTCTTTTTCTTCAGTTAGTTCTAAAGTCAGGAGGGGAAACAGGAGCCTTATTCGTGGGGCCCCTACCTGCAGCACCTTAATTCACAGTAACTCGGGAAGTAGGCGAGTGTGTTTGCTCCTTGCTGTGGTTTAGATGGAAAATGTCCTCTAAGCTGGTAGAGGAAAAGTTTTAAAGTTTCTTATTAATACATACTCGTCATACATATTGATCACATTCGTCATGAAGAATTTGGACCTTTGTCCTATATCTTAATTCTTTTTTTCCCTTTCCCCTCACCTCCCTCCAATCCTTCTTCCCCTCCCATTTACAAAAGTTTCGTTTCCATGTTTTCCTTCCATTCTCTTTGTCCCCTCTCCCCACCCCTCCCATGTTCCCCTTTGCATTAACTGGGATTTTACTAGAGGAATAAATATAGCACAGATATACAAATGTATAAGAAATGACAAGACTGGCTAATGATGGTCAGTCACAGAGTTGGATGAGGAAGTGTGCAGAGGGTGTCTGCATGCTGGGGGCCAAAGGATTCAGTCCAAGGTCTGGGGTTCATGGCAAGTCCACTCCAGGAGGCTGATGTGTCTGCAGTGGAAGGCTAAAGAGTCTACATCACAAGCCTGAAGGATCCAAGGCAGAAGACAAAGAATCTGTGCTGGAAGCCAGGAGATGACATGCAAGCCGAAGGTGAAGACTGGAGCTTGTCCGAAGAATGAACCTTGTGAATCTTTCATCCTTCCCTTTTTTAAAAAATTTTATTTAAAGAGAGAGAGAAAAAAAAAAGCAAAACAGAAAAAGGGGTAGAAACAATATAGAATCTCAGGAAAAAAAGCAGTAAGAAATCACTAGTTGATAAATCACATACTGTCTTCTTAGACCTAGTTGTTAAAGTTACAAAATTAAAGCATACAAAGTGGACATTCCAACAGTGAGACTGCAAAGAAGTTCAACGATCCAGTAACAACTTAGCAACATGGTTTTCAACCCTACACACTTAAACATACATGCAGCCATATCCTCTAGAGCACTTTCTTTTCTTCTTTTTAATTTTTAAGTCCGTTATCTGCTTAGTTATATCCTGTTTCAGGTTGCTCAGCACCTTACTGACTTGTTTTGTTGTTGTTATATACTTTTAATCACCTTATATAATTCTGTTGCCTTGTTTTTGAATTTCTCATCATCCATGATCCATGGACCAGCTTTGGTGGAGTTGGGAGATTTTTGGAGGTATTTTGTTACTTTCTTATCTACTTTTTTTTTTTTTGAAGGTAGCAAAATACAGCAGAACAAGACAGAACAAACCCATGCGACTGCACTGCAATAAAACTACCACAGAACCTCAGAGCAGGTCACCAGGACACAAGAAATGGGCTCAATAGTACAGCCCATTTTGTTCACATTAGCTGTTCTTTCAATCAAATAGAGGAAAATGGGAGGAAATATTGAACTTTTAAAAACAGAATATTGAATAAAGCAGTACCATTAATCAAAACTGAGCAAAAGAGGGATAAAAATATTTGCCTTCAAAGAGATGGTAGAAGGAAATGCCCCTTACTTGCCACGCTGTATACATTCATCCTCCAAAAAGATACTCAGACTGCCAGTGCCGACTTGCTAACGGTGGGGTGTGTGTGTGTGTGTGTGTGTGTGTGTATCAATGTCTGATTCTTACCCCACGCACCAGCAGAGCCCTAGCTGCTTACAGGCTGGCCAGCAGGCCGCCTTATCTCCCAGTGCCCAAAGTTCCAACATGATGCAGAGCTTAGGAGTCGCTGATAGTTCCCGCCCCAGTGCGCCGATGACTTGCTAGGCCCCCAGCTGCTTACCAGGGCAGCCAGTAGGCCACCTGTTCTCCAGCGCCCAAAGTTCCAACATGAGGCAGAGCTTAGATGTTGCTGAGAGTTCCCCTCATCCTTCCCTTTTATGCCATCCGGGAGATGAGCCACCCTAGAGTGGGTCTTCTAAACTCTAGGGTGTAGAATTTCTAAGCTGATTTAGTTAAGTTTCTAACAGTCTCAAGCTGACACAATCAACCGCTCTTCCCTTCCTGTTTGAACATGTTCTTACTACTTCTCAGTACCTATCTCCTTTTACTCTCTTTGTTTACCCTTTGGGTTTCTCATGCAAGAGAAACAATGTGATATTTAAATTGTAGGAGTCCAATGATTTCACTTCAGATTATCTTGAAGTACACTTGTTTTCCTAAAAATGATTTGCTTATCCTTCTTTATAACACAATAGTACTCCACTGTATATAAATATCACATTTTCTTTATCTGTTCATCTGTAGATAGGGCAAATGGGCTGTTTCCACGGTTTAGCTGTTATAAATTGTGCTGCTATAAGCACAGTTATGTATATATCACTGTGGTCTGATACTTTTCTTTTGGGAAGATACCTAGAGGGGAGTAGCTGGGTCAAAAGGGATTTCTAGTTTTAGTTTTTTGAGGAATCTCCACACTGATTTCCATAGTGGTTGTACCAGTCTTTACTCCCACCAGCAAAGGAGGTGGGTTTCTTTTTTCCCACAGTCTCACCAGCATTTGCTATTAGTTGATTTCTTGATGATAGGCATTCTTTCTGGAGATGGAACCTCAGTGTTGTCTTAATTTACAGTTCTCAAGTGATCAGTGATGTTGACCATTTTTTCATATATTTATTTGCTGGTTATATTTCTTCATCTGAGAAATGTCTACTTCTTTCAGATGACCATTTTTAGACTAAGTCTTTAAACTGGTGGTCGTGGTAGTGGGGAGGTTGATTTTCCTGGGAGCTTTTTACATTTTAGAAGTTAGTCCTTTGTCTGAGAAGTAGCTGTGGATTGTCCCATTCTGTGTGTTGTCTCTTCACTCTGTTGGTTATTTCTTTTGCTGTGCAAAGTCTTTTTAATTCAATGTGATCCCAGTTGCTGATTCTTTGTAGTAGTTCCTGTGGAATTAGTTTTGTTTATAAAATCTTTGTCTATAGCTATATCTTCAAGAGTTTTACCTATTCTTTCTCCAAGGATATTAGCTGCTTTTGTTTTTATATTTAGTTTGGTTTTAGTTTAATACATGGTGAGAGATATGAGTCAAGTTTCAATTTTTGGTATGTGGAAAGCCAGTTTTCCCAGCACATTTATAAAAGAGCTATCTTCCAGTGAAGGTGTTTGGGTTCTTTGTCAAAGATAAGGTAGCTAAGTGTGCTTGGATTTGTTTTAGCATTTTCTATTCTGTTCCTTTAATCCTCAGGTTTGGATTTTTGCCAGCACCATACTGTTTTATCATGGTAGCTTTGTAGTATAACTTCAAATTAGGGATTGTGATGCCCCTGGCAGAAGAAATTTTAATGCAGTCCAACCTTCAAGCTATAGCATGGGTACTGCTGATGGCTTTTTAGCCAAATCTACCTTGAAAATCAGAAGCAAAAGGCAGAGCCAAAATATATTAAAAGTTTCCAGTTTTGTCAAAAAGGAAGAATGTGGAAAGTTGGGGTACAAAGGACAGCATCGTTGCTGAAAAGATTAGCATCAGAAAGAAGTCAAATACTTTGCATCTGGATAATAGGAAAGATGATCTGTAGGTCTCTCAGGAATCAGCAACCCACCCATGACAGGCTCAAAGGTGCAAAAGTGTAAACCTTTCTTTTGAGAAGTGAACCCCAATGTGCTTTGGTCAGGCAGGGCATGAAGGCAGGTGTTTCCCCAAGTTCAGTCATCCAGGAACTCAGGGAAGCAGCTACATCCATGGTCCAAGGTGGCCCCACTACTTCTCAAACTAGCAAGTGACTTTGATATTATCAGCTAGGTGCTGGCTTTTCAGGGACACGGAATGCAGCAGTTATGGAGTCACAGAGAATTCCACCCAGATTTTAGAAGCACACATGGGAGGCCAGACAAAAATGTGTGACAGGATCACAGTCTCTGCCAGGAGCCCATGAAAGGGCAGAGCAGGAAGCTGTAAGAAGGAAGTGGAGACCTCAGGAAACTGGAGATGACAAAACATGGAACAATTGCAGAAGAAAAGCCACAAGGAGTGAGTGGAGCCCGCCTGAAAGTGAGACCACGTGGGCTGCAACCAGCGAGGTCATAGGAGCATGCCACTAAAACCTGTGAAGCTCACATCTCATCACGACCTACCATGGGTGCTGAACTTGGAGCTACAGGATTCAGCGTTTGCTCTGCTGGTTTTAGTCTTGTTTTGGTCTGGTTCTTTTATCCTGCTACTCCTCCTTTTTGAAATGGCAACACTTATCCTATGTGTATGTTGGACATGATTAACTTTCTTTTTGATTTTCAAAGGGACTTACAAGCTAAGGGTTTGCCTTAAGGCTCAGGAAAGACTTTGAATGTGGACATTTCAGCCATGTTAGAACTGTTGACTTTGGCAACTCTTAGAGATGAACTAAATGTGTTTTGCTTAAAGAGCTGTGTATAAGTCTTTGGGAGGCCACAGATGGATGGTATGGTTTAGGTCTAAAATGTCCCCTGAAACTCTCATATTCAGAGGTAGGAGCTGGTCAGAAGAGGTGAGCGACTGAGTGTGTGACCTGCAAGGGTGCATTCTTGACCCTAGGCTCTCCTGTTTCTACTTCCTGGGTGCCACTAGGTGAGCAATTTGCTTCTGGCATGTCCTTTCATTGTGATGCTTTTGCCTTGGAGCCAGTGGACCATGGACTGAATCCACTAAACCTGTGAGCCAGAAATAAATCTCCTTTAAATTGTGGATTTCTGCTATTGTGTCCCACAATGGAAAAACTGACTGATACACTTCTCATCCTTCATGAGGCTTCACAATAATGTGTCCTGAGTAAGACCACAGTGAGCCAATGTCAGAGCTGAGAGTCACACCTCTGAATCTCTCCATTTTGTCATGTGGGAGCATAGTTGTCACATAGGCCGGAGAGGGGAGTCGTCAGTAGAGGGGATCAGGAACTGGCTCTGGAGCTGGGAGGTGGAGGTGTCATAGTTAGGGGAGCTGGGTCAGAGGTACAGAATTCCAGGGCAGTTTGGAGGAAGTGTGAGGTGAGACTGGGGTTAGGAAAGGCGAGGTAACAGGAGGAGCAGAGGGGACCTCTGCTAGGTGGGGGAGCAGGGAATGAGCAGGAGCCCAGCTGCTGGAGCCCTTGCCTAGTTAGGAGCCCCAGCTGAGGTTAAGCTGCTGTGCCAGAAAAGATGCAGGCAGGGGTTCCTGAAAGCCAGGAACCCCTTCTTGCTGCAGTGGAAAAGAACCAAGAAGCAGCCTAGATGGGGGAGGTTTGAGTGAGGAATAGAAAAATAACACCTGGGGAGCTAAAAACTTTTCTGGATCTTTTTCCAAGAGAGGCCTCCATTCTTTCCCAAACACATCTCTCTCCTGGGATGGTGTCACAAAGAAGGTGGTTGTTCAAATGCAAATGGAACCCAGGAGGGCTGACATTTTAAGCTGCTACCAGCTGTTAGGCTGAGACTGTTTTAGTTGACCAGTTAAGCTGTTGTCACCCTGTCCCCAGACAGGGATCAGAAAAGTAGGACACTGAGTGCCAGTAATCCCAGGTCAGAGGAGGTTGGATTGGCGTTCTGAGCTCTTAGGTAGAGGAGCTACCTGGGGCCACACTGTGATTCCTCTCAGGGCACACGTTAGCTGCTTTAGTCCCTGCCACCAAATACTTCAGCTTCACTGCACAGACTAGGGCTTGGAGGTAGAAAGGAGAGTGAGGGCTTTAGAAGCCCTGGACTCTAGGCTCCTGACTGTAGGTTTTTGTCTCAAAACCAAAAGCAAAACCAACCAACCAACCACCAATGTTCCTAACAGATCTCTCATTTGTGAAAATTGACCTAAATAATGTCTACCCTTTGGGGCTGGTGGGATTGTGGTGGCATCACAGTGGGAGTGAATGTGCTCAACCTTCTGTGACTTCGCTCTCATCACATGTTTTTCGTGGTGCTGCCAGCTCCCACACTAATTTTTCTCTTGGATTAGAAAATCATTCCCAGAAGACCAACAGGGGAGCCTGAAGAGATGGACTGACTGGCTCAGTGTTTTGGGGGAGGAGTACCAGCTGCAGGTCGATATCTGCTGATCCCAGTCTTGGAAGTGTTGGTCACACTTGGCTAGACATGGACAGCAGGGGGTGGGGTCAGAAAGCAGGGGACAGGGGCTGGGTAAGTACTCATTGAAAGGATTTTGTCCTAAAATAAGTTATGTGACAGGATGGCAGTGAGAGGTGGGATCAAGGTTGTCTACCTTGAGACCACTTCCTCCTTCCCCTATGACAACTTCCTTTTTCCTTTCCCAGTGACGCAAGAACGGTCCCAATCAGCCCCTTGCATGTCCTCTATGCCCGCCCTAAGTGCCAACCCCAGTCAGAGTTTATATATATATATCCCACACCCCATGTTCTGGTCAGAGAATACCAGGTTGCCTATAATCATGGAATTCTCTCCACGTCCTCTGAATAAAGGCTACTTTTTACTTATATATTTTCTCTCTTATTGTGCTGAAAACTTAACACTCACAAGATTCAGAAGGCTGGATGTGACCTGGGGAGAAGGCAGCGGGGCTGGGAAGGCCAGTGGCACTTTGGGAGCTCTGAAGAAGGCATCTTGCAAAGGAAGGAGACAAAAGGCAAGGTTGGCTTCCAGAACTAAGATAGTGGCCATGAAGAGATACTGTCCCTTCTATATTGTCCATCTGGAGCTCCTAGCCATTGTCTAGAGGAAGTTTTCATCCATAAAGGATTCCTAGCCTGGGTGGTCCTCAGGTAGGATTGGTGGTTGACTGTAGAGCCAATTGCCTAGTGTCTGTGTCCAGAGTGTGGCTTGTTCTCAGTGCCCAGCACAGGGCCTGTGCTAAATGTCAGACCTACAGGAGGTACAGTCCACTGAGGGTCACCAGTCCCCAGTTCCTGGCTCAATGCAACCTACTTTTGACCCAGCCAGTCTTACGTCCACCTCAGCCAGGCATTCTGAGGAGCTCTGTCTCCTGCAATGTACGGCTCAGGGTAATAAATAGTCCTAATGAAACTCTTAATATTTAAAATCCAGGGAACTGCTGCCCTGTGCCATATTGAGCTAAAAATAATTCAACTTGGAGAAGGTCTCCCTGTGATCCATTTCCTCACTTCAGCTGCCTGGGCTGCTGAGCTTCACTTTGTGAGTGGATTGGGGTCTGCATCAGTCCTGTCTCTTAGGGAGAGGCGCCCCCATTCATTTTCCTTAGTATATTCAATCAAACAACATGGAGGGCCTCCAGTGAGCAGTCAGGGCAGGGATTTTAGTCTGTTTTGTTCCCTGTTTTGGCCCTGGTGCTGGCACACAGAAGATCAGTAGCATCTTTCGCGGCATGCACGAGTCCTTGCCTCCGCAGACCACGGCTTTGAGAGGTCAAGTAACTGTGCAACGTCCCTCCAGAGGAATGGGCTGGTTGAGAGAGGGCAGGCACCTACCGGTTCCCAGGGCATCTTGATTAACTGGGACTGTTCTCCTGTGCTGTCTCGTATGTGGAGGACAGAGAGGTTACCTGATGTGGTCATACTGTGTTGTCTCACAGGCCTGTTAGGCAGAGTGTCAGGCCTCAGTGGGCATCAAGACAGCTGGCTGGGGGCTGCTTGGAAAGGAAATAGGGTGTGATGATTTCCCCTTTCCCCTTTGCTTTCTTACTCTTTAGCTGTAGATAAAATCCTCAAATGCTTCCGGTTTCAAACTTTAACTCAAAAGTCAGTGACCTCCTCTGAGAGGGCTAATGCTAATGAGATTCAGGGACGGGCCACTTCCAGACCAGGAGGGAGGAGATGGAAAAGCCTCAGGGTCTCACAACAAACTAAAAGAGATGCATCTGCCTAGGGCGCCAGTGAGGACCTGTCTGTCAGCAGCGCCCATTTTCCTTGTCCGGGAACGATGATCTTGGAGGAAGGAAAGGCTATTCCCTGAAAGACCCAGTTAATCATAGAAATAGAACCTGAGACCTCATTCCCTGTAATTGTCCTCTTGGTGCCCGCCTGCCTCATGCTTGAAGGTGTCCTCTCTCTGTCTCTGTCTCTTTCTCTCTCAAAATCTATCCGTTTGCAGTAAATTCTGCATATATTCTATATCACAGCCTGTGTGTTTCATCTAAAATCTTTCATCAGAGACACAAAGAATCAAAATGTATCACTAGTACCTTTGATTTAGGACCTTATGCTGCTAAAACCTAGCTACCTGGGAACAGGCCGAGCAAGATGGGATTCTAGACAAACAGCCGTTCTTCTTTATTTGCTGGCTATGTCCCTGTACATAGTTCTTATATCTAATGGGCTACTTGCTGGGTCCAAAAGGTGGGAGGGCAGTACAGTCGGGAGCAGACTGTCTTTCCAGTACTTTGTTTTTATTTAAGGCAAAGACTTTAAGTTTCTTTTAAAAGTGGCTCTACCTATACCTGAGGCCAAATATACGAGGGATGGTCTTCGAGTTGGAGTTGGTTCCCCTCCACCTTAATTCTGCCTTTTCTCTAGATCTAAAGAATCACAGGGCAGCTGTGCCTTTTCTACCTTGGAATCCGTAAGATCTGTGTGGCTTTTTTCTTTTTTGTTTTACTGGGGCTTAAATCCAGGGCCTTTGCACTGAGATACATCCTTTGTCTTTCATTTTCTTTTTAATTTTGAAACAGGATCTCACAAAGTCATTAAATTACCCGGGCTGTGCTCGAACATGCAACCTTTCAGCCTGAGCCTCCCACAGTGTGGGAATTATAGGCATGAACCACCACACCTGGCAGTGTGTTGGGCATTTTCGAAAGAGAAGTTGTGGGCTGCTGTGTGGGGTAGAAGCAGTGGAGGCAGCCAGGTTCTCTCAAACTGCAAGGATCTTTAGTGTCATCAAGACCAGTTCTCAAAGTGCATCCTGGAACCAGTGGTATCAGCATCACCTGAGAAGGCTAAATAGGTCTCAGGCAGCCCCAGGCTAGTTGAATCAGGAGCTCAGTGCTCTGGGGCTCTATTGGTCCCCAAGGTGATTTTTGATGCACCTTTGGGTTTCATACCCAAGATCTAGACCCAGGTTCCTCAGCCTCAGTGCCCTGATGTTTTGGACTTCATCACTCTTTTTCATGGGTCTGCCCTGTTCATTGTAGGGTTCCTAGTTCCCGGTCATTGCAGGATGCTAAGCAGCTTCCCTATTCCATGTCCTTAGGTGCCAGAAGCATTGATTTCCCAGTGGTGATAACCAGACCTGTCTCCAGACATTGCCAGACATCCTCCTATGGGACAAAATCATCCCTGTTTGAGAACCATGGATTCAAATTCTTACTTCCAAAACACAGTCAATGATCCAGTAGCGTCTGCTGCACAAGACTTTGTGAGAAGACTCTCAGGCCCCATCCAGAATCTATGGCCCTTACCAACATCCTCAAGTGATCCAAACGCAGTTGGAAGTGAAGAACACGTTGTCCAACAACTTGTTCAGCTTCGACGTGTGGAGACAGCAGTTGAGTGGGAGCCTGCCTGGGTCACGTCTCCCGAGCACTGCATGTATACGTCTTGGTGTTTGCTGAGACTGAGTGTGTGTATTTTCCTGAAATTAGAATAACTCTTCTCCTTGGGTCCTTGGGCTCAAATTTTTGGAGTGCCTTTGAATTAGAAACCAGGAGCAGCAGAGAGTCAGACCTTCCACACATAGGTGAAACGGCCATCCCCATCGCTGCTGACAAGTGTGGTGGTAATTTTCAGGAATGCTGGTCAGTTATCTGGCAAATGTCCCTCAACTTGGATGTGTTTGTTGTTCTTCTCTTTATTAAAAGTGGAAAATGCATCAGGCACAGGCCTGTAGTCTTAGCACTTGGGAGGCCGAGGCTGCAAGATTGTGAGTTCTAGGCCAGCTTGAGCTACAGAGCAAGACCCTGTCTCAAAAGGGGTGGAGGTAAATGGGCTCTTGAGAGGAAGACCCCAGATGTAAAGTGTCAATCCCATCAAATCACAGAGCAGTCTTTATATTTTCCTCCCAGAAAGTCATTGTATTTTTTCAAAACAAAATACTTAGGTACGCCATCAGCAACTAACTGCAGCAGAGCAAATTGACTTTGTTGAATGCAAAGTAAATCTTGAACAATAAAATGCTTTTGAACTGATCCAGTATCCCTGCCCACAGTCTCCCAGGGCTGATAAAAACCAGCCAGGCAATATTAGAGCTGAGATTTGATGCAAAGTCTCACCTTTTCTTTATTAATGGGGAGCGATGGGCACGGCCCTTCTTTAACAAGCAGCCAACTGCTCAGCCAGTTTTCTTTTATGGCTCCCATTTCTGATCATTGCACAACCCTAATTAGTCAGGGTGACAGCCAGCTCCTGGGGAACACAGACTGCAGCCACTAGCTCCGGGATGAGGGCAGGAAGAAGGATGTGAGGCTGGAAGGGAGGAAGGCTCTGTGGGGTCTATTCTGACCAGGGTTCTCTGGGCACCCGGGTGAGGGTCCCATCCTCAGGTGTAGTATTAGCTGCCTGGGTTTCCCTCTGTTAGAGCAGATTTTGCCTTTGTAATGAATTTACAATATGCCCACAAGCTACTTAAAACTGTCTCACTCACCCTGTGTGACAAATGCATACCTGTGCATGCACTTGCACACACACACACACACACATACACAGGCACACACACACACACACACACACACACACACACACTTCTTCTATTAGCCTGCCAGATGTTTCAAAATTTATTTTATTTGCAGAAATGCCACTGAGTCAGTAAAGCTCAGTGTTGCAGTGCAAGTGTATAAAACAGTGTCTTGGTTTTCCATTGCTGAAGTAATGAATTACCACACACTTATTTAAAACTATGCTAATTCATTATCTGATAGCTTGGAGGGCAGAAGTCAGAGATAGGTCTGATGGGCTAAAATCAAGGTATTGGCAGAGCTGCATTCCTTCTGCAAGGTCCAGGGAGAATCAATTTCCTTGCCTTCCTGGCTTCAGCTGGCTCTGGACCCCTTTCTCCATCTTCAGATGTACAATCCTAACCTCTGCTTCTGCCAGCTCATCTCTCTGACTCTGATGTTCCTACCTCCTTTTTGATAAGGGTCCTGTGATCATATCAGGCCCCCCTTGAAGTTAGGGCATTGTCCTACCTCAAGATCTTGAATACATTGGCACCGTCCCTTTGTAACATATTCTAACACATTCACTGATTCCAAGCTGTGGACATTTGGGGGAAGAGCAGGAGTATTATTTGGCCCATTGCACACACTTTATTTTTATTTTTAAAAATTATATTTAAAGAGAAAAAAGAAAAACAGAAAATGGGAAGGAAACAATACAGAATTTCAGAAAAAAATAAGCAGTAAGAAATCACTAGTTGATAAACTACACATTGTCTTCCTAGACATAGTTGTTCAAGTTACAAAATTAAAGCATACAAAGTGGACATTCAGTGAGGCTGCAAACAGTTCTGTTCAATGATCCAATAAAAACTTAGCAACATGGTTATCAATCCCACACACTCAACCATAAATGCAGTTATATCCTTCAGAGCACCCTCCTTTCCTCCTTTTACTTTTTAAGTCCATTATCTGTTTAGTTATACCCTGCTTCAGGTTGCTCAGTACTTTACTGACTTGTTTTGTTGTTGTTATTTACTTTTTAATCATCTTATATTATTCTGTTGCTTTGTTTTTGAGTTTCTCCTCACCGTTGCCCCATGGATCAGCTTTGGTGAAGTTGGGAGTTTTTTGGAGGTATTTTGTTACTTTGTTATCTACTTTTTTATTTTGAAGCTAGCAAAATACAGCAGAACAAGACAGAACAAACCCATGTGAGGCAGTGCAGTGAAATTGGCACAGAACCTCACAGCAGGTCACCAAGACAACAGCAATAGGCACAATAGTACATCCTGTTCTGTTCATATTAGCTGTTCTTTCAATCAGGTAGAGCAAAATGGAAGGAAACATTGAACTTATAAAAACAGAATATTGAATAGAGCAGTACCATTAATCAGAACTGAGCAAAACAGTGATAAAAATATTTGCCTTCAAAGAGATGGTAGAAGGAAATCCCCCTTACTTGCCACACTGCATATGTTCATCCTCCCAAGAGATACTCAGAACTCCAGCTCCACTTGCTAACAGCGGGGAGGGATGGATTGATGTCTGATTCTTAGCCTGCAGGGTGGTGAGCTGGCTGCCTGTTCTCCCAGCGCCCCAAGTTCCAACATGATGCAGAGCTCAAGAAACGCCGATAGTTCTCACCCTGGCATGGCGGCGGCTTGTGAGGTCCCCAGCCGCTTACAAGGGTGGCGAGTTGGCTGCCTGTTCTCCCAGCGCCCTAAGTTCCAACATGATCTTTATTTATTTTTAAATAATTTTTTATTTCATTTTTAAATTATCTGTTTGTAGTGCAAAATAAATCCACCCCTTGTGAGGAGCTGGTGCATGTGTGTGTCACGTCTTGGTCCTTCTCACTCTCCCAGTCCCTTCCCTCCTCCCTTCTCCTTCTCTGTTTGCCTGCATCTCCAGGTCTCCCTCCCCTCTGCAGCGGTTCAGCCTCTGTGCTTGCTGTCATTGCTCTTCTGTTCTGTACTTTGGGTTTCTCATACAAAAGCAACCATGAACTGTGTAACCTGTGTCTGATTTATTTTCTTTAGCATCACGTTCTCAAGAGGTGTCCATTTTCTGACAAATGACTCAAATTTATCCTACTTTATGGCCAACTAGTGCTCCATTGCCACAATCAATTTAACCCAGGTATTATGATTTAAGTACTAAACTGACTACTAAATTACATGGTATGTCATTTGTGTGGCACTTAATAAGTTCTTAGTACACGTGAACTAATTATTATTTGTATTAGTCAGCTTTCCCATTGTTGGATACAGTACTGACACAATTTAAAGAAAGAGAGGCTTAGTTTAGCTCATGGTTTGGGAGAATTCAGTCCAAATCTGCTGGTTCCACGGCAGGAACATCATGGGGTATTATAATCCAAATATTGAATATTGTGAACCAATTGTATATTATAATCCAAACACTGTAATACCTTTTTCAGTCCTCTTCATAGTCTGGAAAATTACATTTGTAATCCCATTGAAATGGTAGTGGAATCCTGGCAAGATAATTCCAATCTACCACCTCCAGTGGAATCCACTGTGAGAGTAAAGACACTAAGATATATTCAAAGTTATGGGCAGTCAAAAAAAAAGTTATGGGCAACCAAGGGGTCCTAAATCCAATCCAAGTGAAGACATATGAACAAAGGCCCTGATCCAAGTTCTCTCCCAGAATTTACTATCTTGTGAAGAAGCGAGTGAAGATGGCAGAAATTACATGAGCAAGGTGAGCTGATCTAGTCGGCTGGAGAGTAAGTATCTCTGCACTATGCAGGGAGAAGGATAAGCAGAGAGACCAGTCTGCACAATTTGACTGAGATAGCATATGAGTGAATTTAGGAGGCTGTTGCTTTGGCTTCTGATATGTAAACTTTTGTACCCTGAGAAGTCATAGCCTCTTATTTGAGGCTTATACTCAGCTGATATTCCTGGAGCTTTCTGGCTCTGCCATCGCACTGCATTCAATTGTTTAACAGGGAACACAAACGAGGAAATGGGAAATTGTCAGTTGGCCTTAAAGATTACATATCAGTACCTTAGCTAGCCTTATTTGCATTGCTTAGAGCCAATTGAAGGATAAGGAAATAACATAGCCAGCTCTGTACATAGCAGTACATGAAGACAGGGCCCTGGAGGTAATTGTTCCACTTTCAAGGAGAACCGTCCATTTGGTCCTCTACAAAAGGGGAAGGGTGTGATGGAAAGAAGGACTGCTTAGTCTGTGGTAGTCAGAAAGCAGAGTGTGGAACCAGGGCCAGAGTGGAAGGGGCCAGGGGACCCAAGGGCACGCCTGCGTGACCTACCCACACCTACCTGCACCTTCCATTGGTGATGGCTTGTCTCAAATACCCCTGCAAATCCTTCCTCTCTTCTGGCTACCTTTATTCCTCAGCCTGTGACACTATTTAAAGCCTTGCTCTTTCTTCAAGGTCTGCCTCAACCACCACCCTCCCCAGGAAACCATTACTCATAGCTTAGTGATCATAGGCATTAAATTTTTCTCCTCAAAATGCCCACAATGCTGAATTCCAAACCCTTGGTGTGGCACACACCAGCTTGGATTTCCCAGTTAAATCATAAAACATGGGAATATTTGTGTTACTTGTCATTCTGCCCCCTAAACTGAGCTCTCATTTCTCTCTGCAATTCTATCATGAACCTGGGATCTCCCTTTCTCTGTTTAAACCCTACTCATTCTCCCATCAGAGAAAGCATATGACTTCACTTACTTTTCAACCTTTATTTCTCATAATCCAGGAAAAGTCTGGGTGATTCATCGCTAACAAAAGCACCAGGGAATATGTGTGTATGCTGACACAGATTGGGGAAACACTGGTATAATCAAGAATAGTGTTGGGCATTAGGGTTCCAGTTTAAGGAACCACACAGATCTTGGAGAAGTGAACCCCTGTCTTTGGTCTTCTTTCTTCTTGTTTGTAAAGTGAAAATCTTGAAACAGAGAGTCAGAGTTTCCTTGTTGCAGTGAGTGATCCTAGAGGGTGAAAAAGATTAGTTGGAGACAGAACTTAGTTCAATCCACCAAGAGGCCTGGAAGGGTCATGGGGAGACTCTGGAAGAAGAAAAAGCCACCAGCCCGAGAATTCTCTGAATTTTATTTAGAATATTAGTGTAAGGGAAAAAGCAGGATAAAAAGCACTTTGGGCCTGGAGCTGTCTCAAGATTACACAGTTTTTCTTGGGGAAAGGGGAAGAACATGACCAGACACAAGTTGTTTCACAAACCTAAGCATCTTGTCTAATCATTCACTCTGCACAGAGCCTGTGTGCTTTTTGCCTCTACACTTTAATTATTTGTGTGTTTTTGTCCCGCATTTTTACCCATTCACTCCTCATAGAGCCTGTGCGCTCTTGTCCGCGGTTTAAACTTTAGTTTAATCATTTACTCTCGGCCTGGTCCCACATACTTCCTGGGCATTTTTGCGGCTTTCTTGGCTCTGTGTTGAACTCACTGAGTGCCAGATCCCATCCTTAGGCCTGTTTACTATCCTTGTATCCTTGTCAAACTGGGAGAGGATGGAGCTGTTTTTCAGACACCTTCAGTTAGTCCCAAGCTTTCCACAGAGGATGGAGTTACTGATTACAGAGCAATTTGTTCAGGAGGCATTGGAGTTAATTAGCGAGAGAAGAAGCAGTGTGTTTGGAATGGAGTTTTTCTAATCCTTTGGGTGTTGATCAGTCAATTCTACCAGTGCTCTACTGGCAGTCGGGACTCATGGGTTTCGCAGGCAGGGAACGCTAAGCACTCATAGTGAGACTAATTTGGTTCAGGTGCTCTTGGGGGCTACTTGGAGCCCAAAAGAAATGGCTGTGTGACATTTAATTCTCTTTTCATTTAGCATTCTTTCAGCGCAACATCTTTGACTGCCTGGGACAGACAAGATGCTGCTGAAACGAAAATGGTTGGGTTGCCTTCCATGCCCCCCAGGATCTTTCAGCAACAGCAGAGGAGACGGATGCACACACACCTACCCACACTGGTCAGTAAGTGCAACGTGAAGCAAAATGTGAAAGCAGCCAGTGTGACTCCCCTAAATGCAGTGGGGTTAGGAGGAAGGTGAGCTCCCCGCTGCTGGGGGATTGTGCTCCTTGCAGAACAGAGCCTGGGACCAAACTTAGGTGCTTCTGCTTTCAAAATCAGGGGAGAGGATGCCCGAGCAGGGGAGGGAGGGAAGCAAACCAAGGATGTGTCACAGGACTGGCTGTGAGCCTGGCTCCTCATGTGGTAAGTAGTTGCTAGGGAATTGCAGCGGTAAAATCTTAAAGGAAGAGTGATCAGGGACACACACATTCAGGAAGTGGGTGGTGATTGATTTTGCCTAGATTACACCAGTACAATATGGAATAGAAATAGAAAAACAGGTCAGATTCAGCTTACTTAAGCCTTGAAAAGATGTTGGACTTAGTCTGCTGCCAGTGAGGGGACATTTGAGGTTCCTTCTGACACAGAAGTAGCAGCCTGCACAGAGTTGTGGCTTCATAAACAAGAAACAATACACTCACGTCTTGCTCCAACATGAAGCCAAGAAGGTGCACAAAAGGAAAAGGAAGCTTTCTTAGTTTCATATTCCCTGTTGCTCAGTGAAGAACAAAAAGCAGCAATGCCAAGTTCTGTGCCACTGTTTCTGAAATCCCCAACGGTGTCCCTGGGCTGGCAGAGTGCAGAGAGGTGTGACAAGAAGCTATTTTCCCCAGATCAGTCAGCCGCCAGGAGCTATGTGCATCTTGTTTGGGAAAAACAACCACATGGAGATGTGACTATTACTCAGAGCTTCCTCTAGGTGGCCAGGAATGTTCCCTAAAATAGTTAAGTGGAGGAAGGGAGGGAGGGAGTAGAGAGAGAGGATTCAAGGATTCAGGAGAGCAATGTGTATGGCTTTTTGAAAAAGTTTCTGTTCAGTAGGAGAAAAGCCTAATCTTTTTGGTGGCTATTTGCTGATAGTCTAGAGGAAGAGTCTTAGAAGTGGGAGAAGATAACCACACTGATTAATATCAGAGCAAAGCAGCACAGACACAGAGCCAAACTGTGTTTAGCAATGGAAAGTCCTTGGGATTGGGGATACACTTATGTAGTTGTGATTTCTTCATTTTCCCATCTCTATGTGAAGGGCAGAAAAAGGCAAGAGAGAGAATCTCAGCCTGGAGAAGGAGCAAACCAATGCCTATCTGCCAACTCTTGATGGACCCAAGTGCTTTACCATTTCTGGATTCTCCAGGGGCCAGAGATGAGTCCCCCAAACTGACCCACACTGCTCTGTTGAACACAGAGGATGATGTGGGTGCCTGGAAGCTTGTGAGACACCGATCAAGTGTTATTTTCCACTTTGACTTCTTTCAAAAACTTCTTCCTGGCTTCCTCTTCTACCCTGTAACAGATAGCTGGCTCTGAGGCCAGGCCCTATGCAGGGAGGTGGATGCAGGCTGAGCAGGGCAGACATGGTTTTGGCGAAGTTCTTCTTTGGTCTTTTAAATGGAGAGGTCTGGACCTGGGGAACAGGGCCTGAGGCCAAACTTAGAAGCTCACTGGTAGGCAGGAGAGAGAATCAGGGAAGGAGGGAGCTGAGGTAGGGAAAGCAAATACAAGCAGGTGTGTTACTGCACTGGCTACGCACATTTCACTGGCAGCCTCCAGAGAGGTTGTTCAGAAACGCTACCGAGTAGCTGTCTGTTGGGAGAAGAATGGGTCCAGGTCTCCTTCCCATCTTCCCACTGTGAGCAAAGTTCCCCTCACCGGACCTTACCACCTCTGCCCTTCCGGGATGTGTTTTTGTTTTTTGTTCTGGGAATCAAACTCAGGCTTGCCAGGCAGGTGCTTATGCCACTGAGCTATATCTCCAGCCCACAGGCTGTATTTTTGTCTGGCCCCTCTGCAGCTGCTTGGGAAGACAAAAGTATAGATGGTGACACGAGGTTCCCTGCCAGCATGCAAGAGAAGCCTAGCAGGGTAACCCCTCTCTCTGTCTCTGTCTCTGTCTCTCTGTCTCTGTCTCTCTGTCTCTCTCTCTCTGCATGCATGTGCATGTGTGCACAGGGCCTTACGGGTGGTGAGAGTGAGTCCTGACGCATGGGCAGTGCAGAAGGCACACTGTTACTCCCTGCCTTGAGTGACACAAGTGCTTAGAGGTAGCTTCTGTAGCTGGGCCCAGCTGGCTGTGCAAGTGAAATGCTGTGAAGATGTGTCCTGTGCCTGGGATTGCTGCCTTTTTGTTTCCCCCACTGTGCCCAAATCTGCTCCCTGTGTCCTCTGAGAATTTTAAGGGGCTGGGTGATCCTTCTGGAGGAAACACCAAGGTCATCTCAGAGTGCACACAAATTAGGTTCTGTATGAGGAAGTGTAGGGGGCACAGAAAGAAAGAGCAACTGGGCCCTTCAGAGAGTAAAAGATGCACCTGAGATGTTGTCTCTCTGCCTCTTGCTTATGGATCATGAGTTCGTTGAAGGCTGGGGCCATTTCCGGTCCTGACTGGGTGCAGCTTCTGGCACCCAGTAGGCACTCTGCAATAAAGTGGGGGCCTAGGAAAAGTCCTCCCTAGCACTCACGCAGGGAAATTAACTGTGGTGCAGACAGAGCGGTCACACTTTCAGAAGGGCGGGGTCATCCCAGCAATGGTGGCTGCCCGGGCGGAGTTGTGATTTACTGAATTTTATAGCCCTGTTTTCAGATGTTCACTCACCATTTACGGCTCTGCTGCTAATAAACATCTTGTCATAAATGATAAACGGGGCAAGTAGAGGGGACCTGGGAACCATGTTTAAAGAGCCTTGGTGCTCTGCAGAATACCTAGTCCTGCCTGTGGATTAGATGGCCCCACATTTATTTTTTAAAATCTGTCTTCATCTTCGATGTGATTGAAATCCAAGAGAAGCAGACAATGGCGCGAGTGATAGTTGGTGGGGATACTGCTCCGAGATGCAAGCCCTTGCCTGGTTAGACTGCTTTTGAGACAATGGGTGGAAGGGGCTTCTGGGAGCTGTCCAGGGTCCTGGGGCGGAGGGTTCTTCGGCGCTGGTGGTTGGACAGTGGACCATTTCCCTGGTGTTTCCAAGATTTGTTCAGCTGCACTATAATTCCAGCACTTTGAGAGGCTAAGGCAGGAGGACTGCACATTCAAACCTAGCCTGGCCAATTTAATGAGTTAGAGAGACCCTGCCTCAAATTTAAAATGGATTAGGGATTTAGTGCAAAGGCCCTAGGCTTAATCTCCAGTACTGGGCGGGAGAAGAGAAAATTTTCTGAACACCCATGCTATGAGACTCAGAGCTGGCAACCTGTGCTGGTACCATGTGCCCCATGGACCCTGAGGCTCCTGTTGGCACCCTTTTGGACCATCCACTGGTGCCCCTCCTCTCCCTTCCTCCTCCTTTCTGCTCCCCTTTCCCTCCTGTGATACCCAGCCCCACACCTGCTGGGTGGCATAGCTCTGAGGTGGGAGAAAAGCTGGGCTTCAGCAGCTGTTTGCAGATGGATATTGTGTTGTTCAGGGTGGGAGGGACTAGAACAGCTCAAAGAAAGTGAAAAGCTTCAAAGTGACTGGCAACTGGGAAGAGGCCAGTTTGGGCTTGCCAGCTTTGGATTCAGCAGACATGAGCCAGCTGGTGAACTGCCTGTTGCCCACGATCCTGGCATTTCAAGAGTGATGAGGAAAATGTAGAGAGATGTCAGCCTGCTTTATCATAGAGAGGCAAAAGGCCTCAGTTCCTTGAATTGAGAGTATCATTTGAAAATGCAAAGGGATACATTTATTCTGATGTTGCCATCCAAGCTGAAAAGAAAGTTTCATGGTCTCATTAGGCTCCTGGTGCTTCGGGTGGTAGAACTGTTGGGTTCAAGATGAGCCTGAGCATCTCTGAGTGTTTTTGTCTGGTTGAGTTTTGTCTGGGTCCAGAGACACCAGGCAGATAGTGCAGTCAGGGCTTATGGGTGTGGGTTCTGTCTTGGAGTCACCCTCTGCAGCAGTAAGCAATTTCTGGGCAGGGTCAGCCCACTTCAGAGGCGGGAACCAGTGTCCGAGCTTTCTTCTCACTTAGGGTGATGTGACAGAAGGCAGAAGCTTGGGGGAGGCACAGGAAACTAGAAAGGCTGCCCCTCCTATAGTTAAAATGTTATTCACACAATCCAGCTAATTGTAGATTCAACTGTGTAAAAAAAATTATTTTGCAATTTAAATATTCCCTGGAAGGGCTAAGACTCACACTGAAATGCAGAGTTCCTTAGCATTTTTTATGTAGAGCAGCTGAGGCTCTGGGGCCTCTTCCCAGTTGGAATGGCCCAAGGGGTGGGGGAGGCAGCTGCCAGCCACAAACCTTCCTCCTCTGGCAACCAGACTTTGGAGACACTGGCAAGCACTAGTGCTACCTTGATCCTGGAGGTAGACAGAACACTCTATGGCTCAGAAGGCCCTGGCAGCCTCTGCTTTCATCTTTTTGTGTTTTGGCGAGGTGGTATAAGAACACCGGCTTTGTAATTACAAACTTATGTTTGAATCTCAGCACATTTGTTTCATAGCAAAGAAATCATTCTCTTTGTGTATCCAGTGAGAAGAAAGATGTCCCTGTAATGTGAGGTGCGATAGAGTAGGAGGTGGTGGCACAAGTCAAGGGTTAGATTCTCGGAGGGAAAAGCAATTGAACTCTATCAAGAATAACACTTTTCTTCTCTTCAAATCAATGCATTTTATTTATGTTTCCTGTCTCATTGGAGTGTCCAGAATGTTATAAACAAGGTAATAAACCATTGTTGAAGTGACGGGAGTTTTTGTTTTTGGCCTCTAGTACTTGATAACCAAAGGTAATATCAATGGGAAATAAAATTACCTTATGTTGATAAACAACTGGTGTATTCTCATATTTAAGAATGTTGTTTATTTGGCGTGCATTCAAATTTTATTAGATGCCTTATTTTGCCCTGTTTTTCCAAGAAAGCTAACAGGGTCAGGGTCACCCAGCTGTAGATGGCTGATCAATGGCCGAATAGGCACTGGTGAGCCAGGTCTTGCCTCAAATATTGGAAATTCTGCTCATTCTAGGCAGGTTCCTCCTATTTCCTAGCACCTTCCCCATCCCATCAGCAAGGAAGGTTCTGGAACCCAAGGAGCAGCAAAGGTGACATCAGACCATAGTGACCAGAAAACTCTGCCACAGCAGAGGAGAGCAGCTCATGGAGCAGGAATGTCCTCTACTCAGCCAGGCCTGCTTCGTTCCTCCCTCCCTTCCTCCCTTCCTCCCTCCCTCTTCTCCTTCATCCCCTCCCCCTTTTCTTCCTCTCCTTCTCCCTTCTTTGTTCCCTCTCCCCCTCTTTCCCCTTCCTTTTTCCTTCCCTCCTCTTGCTTGCATTTTTCCTCCCTCCCTCTGTCCCTCAGTTTGTCCTTCCCTCCCTCCCTCCATCCACCCCCTTCCTCCCTTCCATTCTCTCTCTCAAAGACAGTTTATAATGTATCTGAGGTCCTTTAGGGTCTTTAGATAGAAAAGTAGAAAATAACAACCATAAAAATCCTTGGAGTAACTTCCTCTGCAAAGGTAGAGATCCAGCGAAGAGATCCATGGATCTCTCATCTCTGCAAAAGAATTTCTCCCTGATGATTTTGTTTTTCCCTTGGATTGTGAGCCCCTGGGTGAGGGATAGTGTCTTACTTGCCTTTGGTTACCCAGGGCCATTTTATTATGTGTCACAGCAAGGACTGAATTCATATTAGTTAAACAGACATACATATTGTTGAATGGCCAGCGACATGACATCTCAGAAAGGACTCAGGCTCTGCAGTTATACAAACTTGACACTGTTACTAACTAACTGTATGATCTGGAGTGTACTGTTTTGCTGTGATCTGATCTTTAGAGTTTTTTTTTTCCCCAGGTGAAATGGAGATAAAACAATTTGTACCTCATAGGCTTGTAGGAAAGACTGACCAAAACTGGTTTGACTGTGTTTAGTTGATGCCGTGTCGCCAGCAGCCACTAATACTAATCTTTCATCTTCTCCCAGACCTCCAGGCAGGGCTCAGTTTATTTATCCCGGGTAATTATCATTGGCAAGGGGGTCTCCCTGCCTCCTCATCAGGTGTATTACCCAAGTGAAGTCATCCATGGAGAGTGGAGCTGCCATCTGCTCTGAGACCTCCCGTGCTGCCCTCCCCTTCCAGAGCCCAGGAGCAGATGTGGGGGGTTGAGCAGGGAGACCTCCGTCGCTGCTGTTAGCAGCTGAATTTCTGGAGTCCCTGCTAACAAACAGCCCACATCAGAAGCTGGAACAGCTGCACATTTCCTTGGGGCCTGCTGAAGCTCCACACGTCCACGTGAGGAGCCCCTTTCTTCCCCTCCCCAAGAATTAAAAAAAACCTGAAATTTTCTGTTGATGTTAGTGATATAAAAAGGGATTGTTGTGTGGATTTGGGCAGAATTTAAGACCCAACCAGGTCAGGAGGAGAGTACGGCAGGACAGAGGTGCAAAGTGGGTGCCTAGAAAAAGAAAAGTGGTAAACAGGAGTCAGGAGTTTGGACTTGGAACCAGCATTCTTGTCAATGGGGGTCTTTCATGGGCAGGTCACTTCTGGACTGCCAGACTCAAGATCCCATGTTTGTGACAAGGGTTGATGTAAAGGACTTCCAAGGCCCTTTCTGTTCTAAAATTCTATATTTCTGGGCCTCTCTTCACGTTATCACATTATTGGATAGCATCCGGGTCCCCTGCCCTGGCCTCTGCATTCCCTGGTTCTCAGTCTTCTACCCCATGGTCCCATCCCCCATCCCCTGGATCAGCCCCCGGCTTCTGCATCTTCTGATATGTTGACTGATGGAGGCTCAAGTCCTCACGTAAACTCATCTTCATTTTCCTAAGAGCCTTTCTTAAATAGAATAATATTTCAAACATAAAACAGAATTTCTTTTACAACTTTTACATTTGATACATAACAATTGCATGACTTTATGGGATACCCTGAGACATTTCAATACACATATATGAGGCACAATGATCATATCAGGACAGTATTATCTATTGCCTGAGATACCGATCATGTCTCTGTGTAGGAAAGGTGGAAAATCCTCTTTACGAGCTAATTGGAAATATGCAACTCATGTTGTCAACTACAGTTACTATACTGTGCTATTGAGTGTTGGAAGTTATTCCTTCTACCCAGCTGTATCTCTGTATCCCTTAACCATCATTCTTCCATCCCACCCCAAAAGGATTTCTGGTGCTGAAGTTGCAGACACTAGACCTAGAATGAGAGGAAATGTGTGTGTGTGTGTGCGTGTGTGTGTGTGTGTGTACCAGGACCGGGTGGACACATGGGAAAAGGAGAGAGGTCTTGCTATCCATCCATCCTTTTGATCTCCCTGTTGTCACTGTGTTAGGCACATGTGTGCTCCTGTGTGATCTGACTGGGGTGTAACACCAATGGCCATCACTTATTAAGTACCTGCTTTCTCCAGGCTAGTGTCTAATTATCACAGGAACCGTCAAGGTGGGAATTACACTGTATATCACTTACAACTTCTGCAGCTCTTGAGTGACCTGGAGGGCCATGTCGTGCAGCAGCTGCAGAGTTGTGGAGGCTGAGTTTGTCATGCATGGTGAGGCTGGGCACGCAGGAGGGCGTTTCTTGGCTGCAGAAGGACAGAGGCTTGCTGCCTGCTCAGTGCCCACACCTCAACCCTCAGAAGCTGTAACTCTTAGGATGTTCACAGCTTTAGTTGCTTAGTGAACAATGGCCTCTGAAAGGGAGCCAACAGCTAATGTTGGGGATGTGGGTGAAAAGAAAATGAAGCCGAACAAAGTGTGCCAGAAATAGAAATTTGAGATAAACACTAAAAGGTTGTATTTAGCAGTGGCTCAGATTCATAATAGGACTGAGAGAGCTCACTGTGTATCTTCAGTATAGAAACAAGACAAAATGAACCATGGCACTGCTTTAAGGAGTATTCCAGTCACGGAAAATGGTGTTCTTCGAATATTATGTTTGAAGACCATGAAGTGTGAGTTACATGGAGAGTGGGTTCCAAAGCCTGGTGAGTCCCAAAACCCTCTTCTCAAGGCGTTCACAGTACACTGGGGACAGAAACAAACAAGGGACCAGGTGTTCTGGAAAATATATAAGCAGAATATCCATGAATGGGATACATATAAATAGGGCTGCTGGCATTCATGGTAAGATTCATTTATAACTCAAGTCTTGGTCCTGCAGGAAGGGGTTTTGAAGAGGGAGTTGCTGAGCTGGAACTTGTAAGGAGCTGGCTTGGAGGAGGGCATTTGGGCACAGATACCAGTGTGAGGAAAGGCCTGCTTGTCAGAGTCTGCTGAATGTGGCTGGAGCAGGGTAAACATGATTTGGCTGGAGTATCAGGTTTGCATAAATTTCATGAAAGAAAATCCAAGAAGAGTGGATACTCTGATTTATAGGAAGGTCTTGAGTGCCAGCTTAAGGAGTGTGGGTGGGCTATGATGTGCTACAAAAACCAACAAGCTTAAAATTGCAGAGGCTTAAATCAATATGGTTGTGTTTCACTCATGGTACAAATCCATGTCTTGGCAGCTGGGAGCCTGTTCCCTGCCCTTCTCCTTTGGGCTCATACTGATGATGCTCCCATCACCTGGAAAGTTGATATTTGCGATCTTTAGAAGAAGGGAACATGGACATGTGGACATCAATACTTCCGTTCAGATGTAAGTTGTCAGTTGCACTCACATTTTATTGGCCAAGGTTGGTCATCTGGCCATAGGAGAGACAATCCATAGACCTGGGAAAAAGAGAGTGTAATATTGGTGAAGAGAACTGCTAACTGCTAACTAGGAAAGAAGAGGGTGTGCTCATAAGTTATCATATAGCACAGTGACATGGTCTCTGAACTTCCCGGGTACCTGCTTTTACACTCATTATATCTCCTATAGGTGGAAATAGTCTGCTCTGTGCTGGTCTCCCAGGGACCAGGCTTTGTTCATCTTTATTCTCCAATGGTCCAGAGATTGGGTGCTTAGGCAAGCAGGATCTATTAGATAGACAAAATAGGGCTGGGGATGTAGCTCAGTGGTAGAGTGCTTGCCTAGCATGCAGAAGGCCCTGAGTTCAATCCCCAGTACCACATGCATACAAGAAAAAACATAGACAAAAATACACTTATTTTCTGAAGAATGGATTGGAAAGAAAATAGATTGGAGTCTATGGAGATTGATTATTGTATTTGTCTCAGTTACCTTGGGGGAGAAAGGAAGACACCCTCCTCAGGGTTGTCAGGACTCTCTTTTGTCATATATAGTATATATGACCAGCAGAGTTAATGATTAGAAATAAAGGAAAATGCTTATTTATTTCCTGGACAGAGGAGAGCCATTTGCTTCTCTTGTCATGCTCATCCCAGTTTCCCCACTGCATGACCCCACTGCATGCTCCGATCTGGTTGACTGTGCCTGGAATGCTGGCCCTTTTTCTAGCCCCTGCTGTAATAAGTACATAGGCCTGGTGGCTTCTGCTCCAGAAAGACCAACGTGCATAGCTTTGGCAATGACAACCGTGGAGATGAATGCATCTTGAAAACTGCTTTGCAACTGGTGGCCAGTCTCAAACATGACTAGAGTGTGACTGGGTTTGGAGTCCCCAACATAATTAGCTACTTCTCTCATTTCCCCATCTGGGGAGACAGGAGGAAACAGGAGTAAAATTTCCCCTCTCTGTCTCATGTGGAGGTTACTTTGGTTTCAGTCCAGTCAAAAATCAGTGTGGGCCTGTGCACACTGTCTAGATGACTATCTGCTCCTTGGCAGGCTGAACAGTGTTTGAATGGTCCCCTTGGCCACAGAGAAGCTTTTGCTAAGGGCCTGCAAGGCATTCAGAGTCAGGGGACTGGGTCAGGTGAGGGATGGGAGCACATGGCAGGATGGGAAAACGAGAAAGGAGGGCTGCTGAGAGCCCAGTTCATTCCAGAAAGGGTGGACCAACAGCCTCTTGGCCTGAGACCCCAACGCTGAGTCTGCTAGTTAGAGATCTGAAAATGTTAAATTTGTGTGGACAAGGAGGAAGAACATCATTTGGTAGGACTGTGGATGGTACAGACCATGTACCATGGTCACAGCTCCTTACCAGCTGTGAAGTCTTGAGCAAGTCATCCCATATTTATGGCATTTCTTTCCTGGTCTTTCAGACAGAACACTTGGATTAGATGAGCTCTAACCTATAATGACCTATTTTAAGTTTTCTGTATAGAGAGGGGATGATGGTTCATGAGCCTGTAGTCTCACCAACTGGGAGTCTGAGGTAGGAGGATTGCTTAGGTGTAGAAGCCTAAGACTAGCCTGAGCAATATAGAGAGACCTGTCTCCAAAAATTAAATATATTTCTATATCTATATATCTACATACGTGTGTGTATGCAAAAATGCATATAAAATATACATCCTTGTTCCTTATTCTGGAATGTTTACTAGTTGAAAACACAATTTTAGGTTAAGGTTCCATTTCCCCACCTGTTAAGTGAGAATTAAAATAGTTCTGGCTTCATAGAGTTGTAGAGAAATTTAAATTAACTAATGAACACAAAGTGCTTAGCCTAGTACCTGTTCTATAGTGAATGCTCGAATATAGTAACTACTACTACTACTACTATTGCTACTACTACTACTATTCTTTTCTTTTTTTTTGGTACCAGAGATCAAACTCATGACCTCACGCTTGCCAGGCAGGCGCTTATGCCACTGAGCTAAATCCCTGGCCCTATTATTTTCTATATATACCCATTTGGCCAGGAAGAGCATACTAGGAGGAACGTACACACTGAATTATTACTGAACATCCATCCTGACAGCACTGGGATTTTGCAATATATAAAATTTATCTCATTCTTGTTGGGCAGATGAAGTAAAAACTCAGAAACATTTAATGGTATCAAGGGGCAGTGTGACTCAATGACTAGGGTCAGTAGCAGAGAGGTTAGAGAAGTGGTGAGAATCTGGAGAGGCTGAAGAAGAGGGACTTGAAAGATAAGCAGGCTGCACTGGGGAGGATGTAGGGGAGGGATGGCACCGAGTTGAATGGAAGTGACATGGCGGGTGGCACGGAGTCCTCTCCTCTCCACTGTGTGTGTGAAGGAGATCTTCGCTCCCTTCTGGGATGGGAGCTGTGTATTAGTTAAGCCCACTAACTAGTACTATGCCTGCTCCTAACCTTGCTGGAGCTGGGCACTGGGTGTGCATAAATATACTTGTTCTCATGTGTTTGGCAATTTTAGAAACTCAAAAATAAGATGACTCCTTTTCCAGAGCCAAGTCTTAAGCCTTTCAACTGTGGTAAGACTGATGATCCTAGAAGCCAAGAGATTGTTAGAAGTTTTTCACTGCCCCTTTCCTTCTCCTCCAATCCCACTCCTGATATGTCTGGCTTTCCCCTAGGCTTCTGGGAAAGGATGAACTTCCTTCACGATCTGCTGTCTGGGACCTTGTAGACTGACAGATCAGCTTTCAGCCACAACCCAGCTTTGTGACAGGGTCAGACCCCCGGGAGTGGTGGCATTGGGGACGGTGAGAATAAGGGGTGCCACTGTGATCCCTTCCGTCACATTCCTTGGGGCGATGGCTATGCAGCTGTCTCAGCATTGCACTGTAGCTCTCTTGCATCCCTGGGATGCTGAGAGGAGCTTAAAGGTCAAACCAGCCCGATTTATAAATAAAGAGACTTAGATAAGATCCCTAAGATTTTCTTTTCCAGAAGCCTCTTTTTAGGGAAAAGGGCACATGATGCCGGTTTTTTAATTGACTCAAGAGCAATGGACAGTTATGGCCATCTTCAAATCCATGTGCTCCCTGAGAGAAAACACAAACACATCAATTTTTGGTGATACCGGAGGTTCTGAGGATTTTCTGTAAGCTCCCGCCACTGCTAAGTGTTGGGCTGGGCCTGGGGCTCTGTGCTAGGAGCTAGGGGTGGTGGGAGTCAGCGGGTTTTAAGTGTATCCTGGAACCCCGGGCTTACGTGGGAAGGACATCTCTGGCAAGTGACACAACAGTGCTCATAGTCACATGGCCTCCACTTGGATATTTCTATTCTTTAATAATTAGTGAACATCGACTACAAAAATATGTTTATTCGCTTCATCTTTCAGCTACTGATTCTACTAGGATGTTCTGGGCGCTGGGCGTGTGTTAGTCCCTGGATCTAATGGTGAACAATGCAGACCTAGTGCCTACCCTCAGGGAGCTTATATTTTAGTAGGGGAGGCAGATAATAAATGAGTATGTGGAAAAACAAACACTACATTTAAAGATTGTTATAAATGTCACAATAGAAATGAGGAAATAAGAACAGTTGTGATGTAGGGGAGAGGGGAGAGGATTTTTTATCTCCTCTGTCCCCTACCTACTTGTTTTTTTTTTTTCTTACCGAGGTGATCACCACACTTTCTAAAATATTGAGACAACAGAGGCTGTCAGATGTAAACTCCTTCATTCTCTAGCTACTAACTCTGAAGCTTACACACATTTTCTTCCCTTTGGTAACCATGGATGTTTACTTGTTTCCATTAAAGCCAGTCTTTCCATTATCTACTGAATCTCACCTCTTCCCATCTTTCAAGCATCTCTGTCTCTGTCTCTCTCTGTTTCTGCCTGTCTCTGTCTCTGTCTGTCTATCTGTCTGCCTCTCTCTCTCTCTCTCTCTCTCTCTCTCTCTCTCTCTCTCACCAGGAACACTGATAACTCCAAATCTAAAGCCACACAAACACTCCTCTGTTGACCTAATTTCTCGGTCCAGGTCCCGCCATCCTCCTCTGTCCCATTTCACACCCCATCTTCATGAATGGGTCTCACACACCTTCTCCACTTCCTTCTCTGGTACCCAGTTCCACCACTCACCCTTCTCTCGACTCACTCTGAAATGGCTTTTACACTCAGTTAGCTTACATCTCTCCGGTTAGACCAGGGTGACACAAAGCTGTGAGAGAATCTGCGAAGACAAATTCTTAATGTTCACATTTCTAGCCTAAATTGGAGTTTATTTAGAAGAGAGTGGATTTTTGGTATGCAACCTTTATGCCCGAGCTATTATATTTTTCTTTTCTTTTCTTTTTGGGTATAAAAACAAGTGTTATGGTTTGTGTCTGGATTTCCCTCAAAGCCTCATGTGGTCATGGGGGCTGGTGAGCTATTCAGAGCTATCAGAGCTTGTGATTGATTCATGGTCTAATGCTGGGACTAAGAGTGTGAGTGCTGCACCCGCCCTAGGGTTGGTAGCTTACATACAGTATAAGGGACAGAAAGAAGCTTCTCTTCCTCCTCTCTTGTTGCTTTTGCTGTCTTCTGGGGCCATGAACTGTTGCCCCTCTGCCATGTGCCACCCTTTCTTGGAGTTGGCTGATTGTGGACTGAAACATCTACAGTTTGTGAGCTAAATTAACTTTTTCCTCTGTAACTTTGGGTGTTGAGTGTTTTGTCTCAGCAATGAGAAAAAATTAACAGACAGTAAGTCAACTGATTTGGTGCATTGCCTCATTTATTTTTCTTTGTTAAAATGTCCTGGTTCCCCTTCTTCTTCTTCTTTCTCCTTCTTCCTTCGCCTTCTCCTCCTTGTCTTCTCCCTCCTCCTCTTTCTCCTTTTTCTCTCTCTCTTTTCTTCCTTCTTTTGGTACTGAGGATTAAACTTTCAGGACGTTCACATCATGCTACATCCTTAACCAGTTTACATTTTGAAACAGGATTTCCCCAGTTGCCCAAGCTGGACTTAAACTTGTGATCATCTTGCCTCAGCTTCCCAGAGTGCTGGACAGGCTTAACTCTTAAGTGTTATGTAATTTTAAAATTTTATTTTCTCTAATTAATTATTGTTAACAGGGACTTTTTTTGTACTAGTCTGTTTTCTGTTACTATAATAAAATATCAGAAGCTGAATGCTTTATAAAGGGAAGAAGCTGGTTTAGTTCACACTTCTGGAGGTTTAGTTCACACTTCTGGAGGTTCAAGGGCATGTCACTAGTATCAGGTTGGCTCGGGTGAGGACTCTGGGGCAGATGGCATCATGGTGACAGACTGAGGGAGAGATTGTGTGGCAAGAAAGAGCCAGAGTGAGAGGAGGATCAGGCTTATACTTTTTTCCTTTTAAAACAATTGTGCCTTAGAATTGACCAGAGTATCATGAGATCTACATCAATTTCTTGAAAGGGTGGCATGCCCAGTGACCTAACCAACTCCTGTGATACCCAGTTTCCAGCGTGAACCCTTGGGGGACATTTGCAGGTCATATCGAGGCCATAGCATTTTTTGTTTTATTTTTTAAACATCTGGAAGACTTGCGAAACTTTAAAAAAAATTATCACCTTTTATTCTTTTGGCTTTATATATGGGCAGTATATGATTATCATATCTCCAAGAACAAAAATAATTTAGTTTTTTTCTAAATCCTTTTCTTTCTCTCCTAACCATCTGTTACTGTCTTTATTCTTCACTCTTTTTATTCTCTTTTATTTTATTGCATGGTTAAAGGCTTGAGTTGCGTACAGAATGTGGCAATAGCAAGGATTTTTGTCTTGTTCCTGAATTTTATGGGAATGCTTCCAATACTATAAAATTTAGTTCTGTGTTTGCCATAAATTGTTGGTAGACATCGTCTATTCTATTTAAAAATATATCTTCTTTCTATTTTCTTTTAAACTAAGAGCTGTGTGAGTTCTATCAAATGTTTTCCTGCTTTTAATTGAACATATCATTGGACTTTCCCTTGAATGTGTTAATATGATAAATTATATAATTTTAATTTCTAGATGTTAAGCAATCCTTAGGTGCCCAGATAAATTCTACTTACAATATACACTTTCTTTTTAGATTACTTGATTCAACTTGCTATATTTGGGATTTTTTTGTGTCCAGATCTATAATTTTTAAAATATATTCTCTCTATTGAGTTTAGGCAATAAGATTGTATCAGTTCATATTAACCTTTTACTATGAGTGGTGATACTTTTATTCTTAAATAAGTAAAAGAAAAAACTGATTAAAGTAGAAAATGGAAAATTGAAGCAAAATAGTATCTCATGCTATATAGAAGATATAAAATAAGATTAGAATCAGGCTAAATATATCAGTAATAATGAATACAAAATAATTTATACCATTTGTTGAAAGATGGCAGTATAAGTTCTTTTAAGGTATATACCTTAAATATAATGATACCAAAATCTTAAAAGAAAAGGAAAGAAAAAAATTACACTACAGAAAAAGTAACTAAATTCAAACTTGTACAGCAATATTGGGGTCAAACAAAATAGATGTTAAAAGAAAGCATTGTTGGGGATCTAAACATTATTATTTTACAGAATAGCAAAAGGAATGCTTTATAAGGAAATGTAATAATTCTGGACCTATCTGTTAGACAGAGCAAAATCTGACATAATTACAGAAAGAAATGGACAATTCAGATATACAAAAACAAGGTTCTAAAAGACTCGAACAAACACTAAATACAACCTGACATTACTGAGCTGCTGAACATGCCATCTGGAGCCTGCCCTTTGCCTAGATCCATAGTTATTAGAGATAATAAATTTCCTACTTTTTAAAGCTCATTTTGATGAAAGTTGATACCTCCAGTGAAGCAGCCTAACTGATGCACTGTCCTGGATCTTACACACTAGCACTTCTGGCCTTACTATTTAAAATATTCTTTTTCTTTGACATCCAAAGTTTGAAACAAAAGGCAAGCTTTCTAATGGCTTCTCTAGACTAGAGATAGGGGTGTAAAATGGGCACTTTCTGACCACTATTCATGGGCAAGGAAACCCTTCAAGAGTCCCAGGTTTGGTAGGTCTTGGTTTCACCTTCCCATTTGGCTGAGCACAGAGCCACGCCACTGTAATGTAGATTCTGTCACTCATGGGCCCACATGTAGGCACAGTGGCCTGTGGTTCCCCATCTGCCTACTTGGAGTACACTGCTTTGGCCCTGGATTTCCCATGTGCTTTCAGCACTTAGGGGTTTCGTTTTCTCTCTAGCTGGGCTGTGTGCAAATATTTCTCTCAGTTACACTTTATCTTGCATTCCAGAAGCCAGAGGGAGCCTGGGTTAGCCCAGTCTGCCTTGTTGCCAGATCTGGTCTTATCATTTCTATTTCATAGATCAGAGTGGAGATTTTTTTCTAGAGAACAGAAGCTATTTAAGCACTGAATAATGAGTCATGAGCACAGATCTTTCCCGTCCTACTGGGTGCATATTCTACTCAGTGTAGACTGAGGAGCTAAGAGTTGGTGATATGAATAATGTTGATAACAGGTTACAGGTGTATGTCCAAGTCATGCTATGAACAGTACAGTGATCAGTCCTGTAAGATGTAACTGATAGTGAGTTTGTGGAAGAATAGCTTACATTCAATAGAGCCTCAATGGCAGCTGCCACTATTTATCAAACAAAAGAAAGGTTTGTGCATAATCAAATTGGTTTAGGCCAGTTCCCAATGGTCAAATGAAGTCTGAGGGGTGAATTATTTTGTAACAAGTAAGGAGGCACAGGAGACAGAGATGCACACCTTTGGGAGTTATAAGCTGTGTGTGTTATTTAAACTGTGGGAATGCATGAACTCACTCCGGGTATGCTTGTGAGTAGGGAAGATACGAAGCCTCAGAATGGCTTCTGGGGCTGTGCAATATGCACAAATTGGGGTGATTAGGGGAAACTAGTGGGTGAGACAAGAGGGAATGACTACTGAGACAGAAAGACAAAAGAATGGTCTAAAACAGGAGAGGAAAGAAAAAAGAGCAATTAACTATATTAAATGCCACTGATACAGTGAGATAAAGCTGAGGTATGGAATTGATTTTGGAAACCTGGAGGTCATTAGTGATTTTGATTAGTACAAATTGGGTAAAATATTAGGCAACAGTTCAATGTTGAAACGAAAATGGTGAGAGGAGGCGGACAGTGAGTGTATAAAACTTCAAGTTTTGTTTTGTGATGATCATGTAACTGGAGTGAAAAGTGATGTCAAGGGAGGATTTTTTTTTATAATTCAAGAGATAAATTATAGTATGCTTGTAAATTGATGTACATAACCCAATAAAGACAGAAAAATATAATGATGAAGGAGAGAATATGGAAATTGCCAGGGTGATGTCCTCTCAAAAGGAGAGTGAAATTCAGTGCATAAATGCAGGGATCGGCCTTGGATTA